>JAUEPU010000063.1:0-312308 GCA_030435615.1 Armillaria luteobubalina
ATATTGCCTTTAGCATAATTGTAATCAATTCACTTCGTTGTGCAGGTCTTTGTCTGACCAAAATTCCATGACCAACTTTGGGATAAGATGTTGGTATTACCTGAAAGGTATGGTGAAATGGTGGACATTGATATAGAAATTGGGGCAAGGGACTGCATAATCAGCTATTAATTGTAGCTGACTTTCTCCACAAGCTGTCATCCATTATCTCTGTGCCAGGTGTGCTGAGTAGATATTGGTCTGATTTCTGCAATAGGTGCACCCGAAAGATTTTCCTTTTTCTCACTGCAGCTGCATCCAGTGACCAACCCCTCAGTAAGTTCTCACTATTTTTGATAGCCTGATGGCCTTATTCAGTTAATCAAATCTAGAACTAATATGTCAAATAAACGAAACTCTTTGGAGCCTCCCCCCACAGGGCACCTGCTTTATTACGAATGGCAAGGCCAAAGATACCTCATTGACTATGAGGTTTTCAACTTCACGCTGGTACAGGGTCAATACCTAGATGATCAGGCAGGCAAGCAACCCAATGAAGACAGTGTCAAGAGTTTCTTTGATTATTTTGATGAGGAGGAGCAGGCAGCACAGGGAGATCCTATTGTCATGCAAGTGCACGAATGGGTACATTCCACACCATAATCTGATTGCTGGGCACTGATGATATTGGTCCAGGCTATCATGCATTGGCTGCAGTTGATCTTAATTAGTCACAACCCTGGCACCCCCTTTTCATGCAAGTGGATTCACAGCCTGACCTCACAACAATAAGTAGGCCCAATATGTAATTCGCATACCAAGCTAAAAATCTTATTACAGTTATTTACCGGTCAATGAAACAACAAAATTGAATATTTGCTGTAAATTCTGATTGGTTGGGAATCATGACTATATTTGAATGTGACAATGTGTATTGCTATGCAAAGAATGAGAACACTAAAAAAAGATGCTCGAAGGAACCAGTACAAGCCCATTTTCACAGCATCACCATGGCATGGGTATTCTGGGCCAAATTGAGTCATTGAAACAGTCCGGCCTGCATATCCAGGCATCATTGGTCAGCTACTCGGAGTCGCTCCGATCGCTATCAGATCCCTCTTCTCCATTGTTATTGTCATCCTCCACTGCTGTAGCTGTTGGCTTGGGTACAGGACCAGCTAGCGGGCCCCTCACGGATCTCTTCAATGTGAACTTTTCCCCTCTGGACCTTGCCTCTGCCTTTTGCTCCTGCCATCTCTTCAGTGCTGTCTGGTAAAGTGCTGTTTTCGTCTTGTTTGCTTTCTTTCTCTTTTCATCCTGCTTTTTCCAGACCTCCAGAGCTTCAGACCTAGCTTCCCTAGCAGCTTTACGAGCTCGCTTCTCTTGCTCCGCTACCCTCTTCCTCTCTTCATGATCACAAACAAGCTCATAGAACACGTCACTTGACAACAGCCATGGCAGTCCATCCCCTACTAGTGTTCCAGATTTCTTCACCTGTTGCTTCTTCTTATCGTAATTTGCTAGATGGATCCTCAGCACTTTGCAGTACATCTCGTTTAGCACATTAGCTGCCTGCATGGACACCAGGCACTGTCGCAATGCCTCCACTTCAGCCTGGGTCTCTCGTAGTGAAGCCAAGAGTCCTAGCTCTGTTGCAGTTTGTGGGTGAGTACCATCAAGACAGTGTGACATTGTGATAAGAGAATGAGCTTGGAGATCAAGTGGCAAGTTTGGGGGTGGAATGTCATTGGAGATGAGGTACGCAAGTGATGTTTCGTTCAGTTCTTTCTTTCAATGTCTCATTGAAGGATACTGGCAGAGATTCTCGAGTCATGTTGTGATCAATGACACCTGTGGGTTCTTCGGCTTCTTCAACACTTTCCTTGATGCTTAATCTTTGCAGCAGCTTCGCAACAGTGCGTACTGGTGTGGTGGGTGGAATTGGGAGGTGACTTTCGCAAGATGTGGTTTGGCTTGGAGCGAAGGCCTCTTCAGGAAGAATATTTGGGTTGAATGGACATACACCAGTCTTTCTGAATGCTGCCTTGATGTTCACAGGTGTGAGAGCATGGAGGTGAGCTTTTCCATAAACTGTCAGAAAATTCCTCTTATCGACCTTCTCCCCTCTCTCCCTTTCCCAGGTATCCCTTTCATCGCTCCAGTATAGCTTCAGTGGACTGAATATGACCACGTCGAGTCCTTGGTATACATGTGTTGTGTGAGATGGGTAGCAAAGGACACGGATATTGTGAGTGCATGCATATTGCAGAAACCCCCTGGTGTAATGACTATTGTGTCCATCAACCAGTAAGAGGTGACGACAGCCGTTTGCCTTCCTCGAGGTTTGGCAATCAAAATCCTTGATCCATTCAATGCCAATTTCTCTGTCGGTCCAGCCTTTTTTAGAGTAGCCGAGACTATCATTGCTATTAATATATGTAGGAGGATCATGTATTCATTTGTTACTCACGGCGCATTGGTGGGATTGTCCTGCTGCCATTTGACTTGGTATGCTTGTCCCTTGAAGATCACGGCTGGTGCAGTCGAAGTGCCATCAGCACAAATAGTTATGAGAACAGTGGTATTCTCGCGACTACCATCTCGCTGCTGATATTGACGTCCACCTTTCTGTCTGCTGTGGTAGTGCGGACTGGACGTCACGTTGTTGAACCTAGACTTCCGTGGCAACGGCAACACCCAAAACTCCGAGAGAGCTAAGGAAAGATGCTTGCAGTCACAGTAGTCAAGGCTATGTGTTTGTGCGAGTGGTTCGGTGCACCTCCGTGCGGTCAATTCCTCTAGACGCAGGTATACACTTCGACTATACAGTCTGGAAGTAGTACCCTTCAGCAGTCGAGTACTAAGAGGCTCAGGCTGTAAGCCAAGGGGGATCTCAACTAATGAGATAGAACGGGATCTAGTGTGACCTGGACACTAAGAAACCGTCCGAAAAGACGTGGAATACGTCTGGCAAACGTGCACAGGCTATAGGCAACCGGCTATGGTCCTAAAACCGGGGCAACGTCCAAGAAAATAATGTAAAACCGATAAAATGCGGTAAATGGTCCTAAAACCGGTCTAAACCGGTGTAGAAAGGCTATAGCGAGTGGTGAAGGTCCTAAAATCGGTCCAGAGAGTGTGGAATGGATATAAACGATGGCAATAGGTCTAAAGCCGGTGCGATGTCCAACAAAAATGGTGCAAAATCCTATAAAATGCGACAAGAGTATAGACAAGATGTCTAGAAGTGTACCTAATAAAGTGAGCAGAAATGGTGGTAATAAACGTACAAAAACGAATTAAAACCGGTGGGAATCTCGGGTTCTAGGTCTATAAAACCGGAGCTATGGCAACAAGTGTGCAGAGCTTTGGAAAAGCAATAACGGTGATGAGGGGAATCCTATGGAGAGTGGGGTGGAGATGGGCCTTCAAAGAGGCAATACGATCCTAAACCGGGCTGGGAGATGACGATGCCGGCAATATAAAACCGAAATCGAAACCGAAACCGAAGCAATAAAGCCGGTGATGATGTGGAAGTGATTTAGAGACAAAAGCAAGTAGTTGGAGCAAGAATGCGTCTATTGGGCAGTAATAATGCAATCCAATAACGATTAAGAGTAAAGCAAGTGATGGGGCATAACTGTGGGCGACTGGGATCGACTGGTAGTGTATAAACTCGTCAATAGAGCGTATAGCCGGTAATTCGAAGCAATCTCTGTAACTAAGTTTCTACAGAGTATATATACTAAAAGTCCGAAATTATAAATAGAAAACATATCTAAGCATTGGTAAGGCTGTAACTCCGTAGCTGAGTAAAACTAATAGCAGGCATGTGGAAACTAGTCATCTGAAGCCACGGCATTGCGTTTAATGCCGGGTTTTTGAGGGGAAACCATATGGGTGCTGTGACTGCTGTGAGGACCATGGGGTGCTGTTTAACTGCGGGTTTTTAATGCGCAGCTCGTCTGCTGAGGTGTGCGCAGCTACTGTCGATTACTTTGAGGTCTTGGCATGGTAACAGCCTTAGTAAAACCGGTCTAAAGTGCCCATGCACTTTAAATAACTTGGAAGGAGGAGTATCAATCAATCACATCAATTTAATTGAAGGATCAATGAAAGCGCAGCAAATGACGATCCCTGGTGATGTAGGAATGCTATATTCGGTTGATTGTCGATCAGGCATGCCAGGGTGTGATGGGGCACGAAGATATTGTGCAAAACCGGTCGAAAAAGGATATAAAAGGGTAGTGGATGTCATAACCGGTGTACTCTGGTTTCTGGAAGGATATTTGAGTTGTAGCCTTCGAAACTGGTCTGAATAGACAAAGAGTAATCGCTGTATAACCGGTGGAGCATGGCGATATTGCTGCATGAACTGGAAATCAAATCTGGAGTTGGTGTAGGAGGTAGTAGGAGGATAATAGAATAATCTGCGAATTCTGAGGGCTGTATATATCCGCGAATTCTGAGCGTACAGAGCCTGGAGGCTCATCAACGTGGAATACACATCACGGACGTTCCAGCCACTTACCTCCATTCCTATTCCTTTCTTTTCACTCTGTTTTCTCTACACTTACCTCTGCTCAGTTCTTCTCTGTCACCGGGCATACAAGCTGCCACGAATTTCAACACTCCTTAACAAATCTAGCTGACGATCGAAGATTGACACAACGTCACGGAAATTGCTTGAGGGGTTTGTACTACCCTGGCAATTAGTTGGAAGGATGGGTTCATTGGAGAGAGGAAGGGTACAATTTCAATTTTGATTCATCACTTAATTTTTTATATGACAGACAATTTTCATTCATACTATCACAACACTATCCCATACACACCAGATGCGAGACTCAGAGGAGGGGCAGGATGTCTTCGGATGGCAACGGGGATTGAGCAGTGATGGAGTGGCGACCCGTACACTGATGCTGAGGGTGACAGCGTTACTCTCCCTATACGTGCTTGTGCCTATCCCAAGATGTTCTAGCCCCGCTGATGAGTCTAGCTATGGACTTTTTCTACTCCTTTTCGTTCGATCTTCCTTTTCTTCGACAAATATTGACTGGCTGGGGCCCTGGCGATGCAAGAGCACGCGTATGGCTACCCCCTGTACGATGTATAAAAACAAAGTAAAGGGGAATAGAACACCACCTTCTGTGTCAACACAAGCGAGCTACAACTGAGCTTAACGAGAGCGAGCATTGAAGGTATCATCACTTGAACACACTAATATTTCATTCTCTAGGTACATCTCTATATTCCTATGAAGTACTACCCTCCACAAGCAACGACTGACATGCTCTCGCTCACTCGCTATCAAACGTTCAACGTCAGCCTGATGTTTACTGCAACACCGCCAATCACACACTCTCTCTCTGACCGCCTGATGGCTGAATGCCAACCTCGTCAACTGCAAATATGCACTCCTCTTCAACTCCTCCCAGCTCCTCTCCCAGCAATTTAAACCATGCATCATTGTTTGCATGGTTCACAGCACGTCCCCGCTTGTTTTCAAGTGGCGTTGACCATGCTGTCTTCAAGCGGTCAGAATGCTTTTCAACGAAGCGTTGTGTGAACTGTTTTCCAACACCAGGAAATTCCGGACCAAGTCATGCTCGTAATACTTCATTGATGTGTTCCTTTAGACGTCAGTGGCTGAGAGGGAAGCCTTCGGAGGCTACAGCCAGAACAAAATCAATGATATTGTCGGCTTTGGAAGGAAAAAGATGGCTCTTCATTGTGTTTGATTGTGCCTTGGTTTTGCCACCATTCACCAGGTGGATAAGAGTGCTATAAGAAAGTGAGATCTTCTTTCCAGTCTCCCTCTGATATAAAGCCTCAAAATCTTTGCAGATTTTTCTTGCACCTTTCCGAGGAGCACCAGGTAATTTGGTAAGCTCATTCTTGTAAGCAACAACTGCCTTTTCCATTAGCTGGTCATGGCATTTGCGAGCAATCTGGCACTTTTTTGAGTTCAATTTAGCATGTCCAGGCATAGTGAAAATTTGAGCAAGAGGAAAAATAAAATTCAGAGGCAATGGGGAAATAATGGCCGCATTGGACTGTCAGACTGTCCATCAAAGGCAATGGCTTGACAGAACTGCATGTTTATTTATGCCCTAGACTTCTCAGATAAAGGCCATCTGGTCTCAAACTTGTTATACAGGTTCTTCAGAAGGTCATCAACATTGTTGAGGCTTCTGTGGGTGATTACAACGAGATGGAGGACAGATGTTGCCCTGTCAGAATTTGAGTTCATGAGAAAATAGATATTTTTAGAATGGAAGCCTCAATTTCTCGGAATATTATTCATGTCATGTATAAAGAATCATTGCAGAACATGAAGATACAATACACATCAGTAATGTAATACAAGTTGACGATGAAGGATGAACAGAGGGAGAGCAAGAGGCTAAATGTTTCATTGAGTCATGGTGTTGCATTGACCAGTAAATAACTGTATACATTATCTCATGCTGTACTAGTCTGTTTGAAATGAGTAAATATATTAAGTATGGTACTTTAAAGATCTCGCTATGTCATAAACTCTGCATCAGGTCCAACCTTGGCACTAGTGATCTCCACGGGCCAAGTGTCTGCCTGTTCCTGGTATTATTCTCCATACACCTCCATAATTGCAGCGTGTTGTCACAAGTCAACCACCAATTTTTTGCGTGTCACAACCTGGATGGGTTGGAATTGTGGCTTAGGGCAGGGGGTGGTAGCAGCTTCATACTGGTTAGCAATGTGATTCCATTAACAAACCTGCGTGGCCCTGTCCAGAGACCAGAACAGCCACTGAAGGTCGTTCTTCACTTGCTAAACATTAGAGTCAGTACATGCACCCACTATGCAAAATATATCTTGTACCTGCTTCAGAGTGTCTATACCTGTTTGGCTAAGATCTCCCATTGGCCAATAGACAACAAAACATTCCCAGAGCGACTCAAACCACTTGTTGTCCTGCTGCAGATGGTACCTTGTCTCCAGGAAGCAGAACATGGCTGCATGTTTGGTGAGATAAGCCTTTTGATCCACTGTCAGATGCATCTAGAGCACAATCAGTAATGGCACACTAAATGACAACATTAGACATGGACAAACCTGGATACTCAAGTGTTCCATCAAATCAAATCAGGGGGAACCCAGCCCTGCGATTGACAAACACAACATATCAGGCTTGTAAAACTGTATAGTTGATTCCCACAGAGTAAAAAGCTAGTCCCAAGGCCCTCGGGACTGGATCGATCCAATGCAGGCTGACATATTAGACTCAAAGTTAAACTCAAAGGTATTTTCAATGTGAAAGACAGGTGGTGTAATACATTCCTTGCATGATATCAGATGAATATGAGCCAGCTGTAGTATGTACCTCTTTTGCGTGTGGACAGCCCTGAGGATGCATTGAAATGAGCACCATGGACGCATTGCTAATGGCAGGCACATATATATATATAAGGATACATCCTGAAAAGCCAGATATGCCAGTTTCGACTGATGGCTGTGCTACATGCTCCCAAGAAGACCAAGTGTTGTCATGTGGGATGGCACTCACATGCTATAGAACTCAATTATTCTGACAGTCCCCCGATCTTGCGTCCTCACCATCATCAATCATGGTCATTTCTGGTGACAAGGGGTGCTGGACCCTCTATCAAACAAAAAATTGCCTGCCTCCCAGTCTCACTGCAGAAGAGGAATAATCAAGGCACATCAATGAAGACCTTGCTGCTATTGACTACAACATTAACGTGAATGATGCATACCACCTGGATCCGCAAGCCTATGCCCTTGCCATGGCCAGAGATATGGAGGATGCCATGATGGCACCTCGTAAACGTGTTTACACAGTGCGCAGTTCATTTATCAGCTCTGTGACATCATATTTAAAGAATATCTACTAGTATAATCCTCTTGCTTCATTCAGTGCCCACATAGACAACTATGTGGCTGAAGGTTTGAGGCGTGAAGGATGAGGTGATGCCATTTCCCAGCCTTGCTGTGGTGGCATTGGATGTGAAAATTTGGATTTCACCTACTGTTGTGTCACATGCTGGGATGCAAGATTGTTCTGCAAGTCATGTATAGTAATGACACATTGATGTTCCCCTACCCACATCATTCAGGTGCGTATTCCTTGGGAATCCATTTCTCTGGCTCACTACATCCAAGCATTGGAATGGCCAATACTTTGACAAGATACCCCTCCAAAAGCTCGGTTTGTCCTATCAAGTGGGGCATCTCCTATGCAACATCTGTCCTCATCCGCAGCCTGCTTTTGGGTCCCATTTTACGATCATAGATACAAATGGTATTCATAATGTTGCTCCATTCTTTTGTAGTTGCTCGCGTGAGTGTCTGCTGGCCATCCAACTCCAACATGCATGGCTTTTCCCAGGGACTGTAATAGAACCTTGTGCAGCAGTCACTATGGCAGCTCTGGAGCAATTCCAGATCCTTACATTTATGGGCAAGCTGTCAGCCTATGAGTACTACCATTCTTTGGCATGACTGTCAGATAATACAGGGACTAATACACCTTCAGTATGCAGAGTACTATCTACTTAATATATACTCATACATGGATTACAGGATAATTATGAGGCCTTTATTTGTATTGTTCATGAGTGGTCTTTCATCCACTTGTTGAAACAAGCTGGAATTTGGAACAACACCGTTGGATGGAAAGCAGCTGAGCCAGCATCTTGCATGGTGGATTGCTTTGCTTGTCCACACCCAGGGGTTAATATACCTGTGAAGGTGGACCTGGATTTGTAAGTCTTCTGTGGCAGTCAAGATCTTCTGATTGATTCGATTTTTTAGACCCAACACTTGGGAGGATACTCTGTTTGTTGGCATGGATGTGAATTTCAAGCTAGAAAGGTTTGAGGTGTCTAGTGAGGAAAAAGATCCTGGTCTGGGGTGTGCACTAGCATGTTTTGTGGATATGAAGGCCTTCAACAATCATTTGAAACTCTTTGACAAACAGATTTTGCAGGTGTAGAGTACCTGTAATGACCATGAGGCTGAGAGGCCAGATAAGAAGACTCGGGCCTGATCACAAGCCTTGGCAATGAGTGGAGTTGGTGGGGTCATTTGCACACACCGTGAACTGAAGCTCGCACTCTCAACTGTGGATCTTCAGGTCGGTGAGACATATGTACACATTGCTTTATGTGAATTGTACTGAATTTTCCCAATGTTAGACAAGTCAAAATGGACTATGGATACCTCACTGCTGTTAGGCAATTTGATGGCTTGCCACACATTGTGACATTGTACAATATTGCCTGTCAGTGGTCGATCAATTTGGAAGACTGCATCAAAATTTATGGTCCTAATATGGCCCCTCCACTCTGTAACAACCTTTACCTGGTCCTGAAATTCCATCTGCCTGGGCACATCAAGGAATGTCAAGAAAAGTACTGTATGTCGTTCTATATTCACGTCAGGAATAATGATGGCAAGGCCCCAGAATGAAGTTGGGCCATATCCAACAGTGTTGCAGCTTCAACATGGGAAATGAGTCCAGGTCATAGGCATGAGAAGCTCGATCAGCATTTTGGCAATGTCAACTGGCAGAATAATGTCTCAATGGGTATGGTATCTCATCAGGGTTACTTGTTTTGACTAACAAGAATCATGTGTAGGAGATTTGCTTCTGTGAAAAATGAAAGAGGCTGTCCCGAATGCTGTGGAATACAAGAGTCACTTTGAATGGTTTACGAAGACTTTCCTGTCAGAGGATATTGCAAAGTGGACCATTATGGTTGAGGCCTGGGAGGCTGATAGGGAAGAGCAAAATCCCTTTGCTTGAACCATAGCAAGTTAGTAAAATGATGTCTGCCACTGTCAAGCCTCATTAAAGGTCATCTTAGGTAAATCAGAGGCTGCCATGCGCCTTTAATTAGCTCGAGAAGATGTGCAAGATGAACTAGCCAGCCTAGATGGGGTTCAATTATTTGTCACATCCCCGAAGGACATGATTGCACAGGGTGTCCAGATGGAAGCTTCACAGTAAGTGGCTTGATAGGTTTTATTAAGTGATATACTCATTTGTTGTTAGACATAGGATCACTAGGATGAATAAGGAGCTTGCCCAGCATTCTACAGAACTGCAACAAGCTCAAGTCCTCGAAAAATCAAACCATCTCCACCACAGGATCGAAATGTGGTTTGTACAGCAAGAAGTGCATATGCCAGTGGTCCGCAGTCTTTGGGTTTGAGACAGCCTGGGTGATGGTCCTTCAGTCCCTGCATATTCGCAACAGCTGTACCTTGGGTCATCCATGTGATGATGTTGTCATGTGTTCCAAAGCTCGTTTACACATTGGGCAGGGATTTGATCTCCTGCATATGATCTGTGGCCACCTTTTAGCACTTGCAAAGGCTTACAAGGATGGTGATGCTACCACACTCACACAGAAAGAATGGCTTAAATGCCACAAGACTACCAGGGATATCCACAAATGAATTACCCAAGCCAAGCACTACTATCGAGAGGTTTGGGGAAACTTGATGACCCTTTCAACAAGGACTGGAGACTGTACTTGGCAGTCCCAATTACAAGTCCTTGAAGATTCAGATGTTCGCAGGATATCAGACAATGCGGTGGGAGCTCTCGATGCAGAACAGGGCATGTCATGGATCTGGTATGCTTCCCATCTCGGTGATGTGCCTGGTGGCATAAATGAATGTATGTCATGGTCCCTTCGGATTTGGATTGGTTGATAATTGGAGGCATAGATTTGAGAATTGAATGGTGTAAGGCTCACACAAGAGTGCATTGTTGGAGAGAGGAAAGCAAGTTGTTGAAGGCCGACATGCAACATGTCATACACATGCTCGAGCACAACATGAATCTGTGGCTCAGCCAAGCTGAAGGTGCTGCAAAGGGAGAGACACACTTAAATGCCAGCAAAGGCACTGTGGCATATGCCAAATGCCAGGCAGTGATATGCACTGACATTAAGACCAGTTTTGAATGGAAATGGCGGTATGTTGAGCAATGGATTAGCTTAGGCAAAACAGACAGTGATAGCCTCGCAGCAGAGAGCAAAAATCCTTTTGTTTAAAATATGTTTGACATAGAAATTTTATTCGTACAACTAGAGACATTATTACTTGAGGATAGAATAGAAAGACAAGAGAGGAAAGCTTATGTCATTGTTGCCAAGGGTTTGATACCCACATGTTTGAAACCCCGCCAGGGTTAACTGTGGTGGGAAATTTTTGGAGGGCCGGTATGAGATTTGTACCTGAGTTGCCCCAATCTTGCCTGGCCCCTGGCACAATCCAAAAACCATTTCAGGGACCAAGGTGTGGAGATGCGAGCTCGTCATTATCAATGGCGACCAAGGCAGGTACAGTAACCTGTGACCAAGGATGACCTGGTTTGGACAGCACGATAGAGTATATATTAATGCGTCATGGTAGAATATGTTGTTTAATACATTATCATTTATGGTTTGGAAGTGTCAATAATGTATTATTATGCTATGGACTGGTGCATTTCGAGTATTTAGCATCAATACAAAGGGCCATTTATATTTACATCTTTGGAAGTGGGAAATAAGTGAGAGAGTTTCAGGGGCTGTGGTGGTGAGTATGTTCCTTCACCCCTCCACACACACTCAGACATTCACAGCTTGGCCCTGAGACAACACCGGCATGGCACATCTATCAGAATGCCTCTGCCTTGAAAAGTACACTCTTGTTTATGCCATGAACAATCCTGTCCAAGATTGTAAAATGTTTGATGTTGGGCTCATGGTAAGCAGTTTACTCAATGCATGACACTCAAAGTGACAGATGATTCAGTATGCGGCAGAGTCAAGAGAAGAGAACCCTTCATCAGGGACTCAGTCCCCAGGAAGGGATGGACGTCAGTGTGTGCAGATGGATGGATGGGGGTTGGGCTATCAGTAGATGGGAGGGTTGATGGAGGGACGCAAGGGAGGCATGCCTTGCTTATTAATAGACACCAGAGGGAGGTGTTAGGGATTAGCCAATGCCACAGCATCATTACTATATGTAGCTACACTACCTGTATGAAGTTGACAGAATATTCCCATACTTTCTCTTTCTATTCAATTTCTTTCTTGAGAACATACTGGAAACTGTTAGAGTACTTTCACATGTATATATTCTTGAAATGTACATACCTGTAAGGTATCCAATCTATTCATCATTTGATACTCCATGGAATGTGTGAACTTACTAAGTGATCATGATCAGGTATGCCTAGTGCTTGTTGGTCCATTTAAGACATTCTTCCTGGTAACTCGAACTCAATATACTCACTCTCAAGTATGACTTAAGTATTATTAGTGACATTCTATTCACTGTACTATTAATACCCTCATATTCCTAACAGGAGGCAGTAAGCACACAGAGGATGAAGGGAATCACAGTGCACAGAGGGAGGTGTACCTTGTTTACTACTAGACAATGAAGGGAGGGAATTAATGTGCATACTTGCTCTATCAAATGTTGAGTGAGCAACAGAAAATGATTTCAGAAGTGCATACATGACAAGCTGCTCCGGGAATGCCATGACATTCTGCTGATACGTGCAACATAGGCATTGTGATCCTTGCCTACAGTACATCTGATCTGATTTAATTTTGTTAGAAGAGCACTAATATTGCCAATAATAGTTAGGCACTATTTATTAGTTTTGAATCTCCAAAATGGATCATATGTACATCATCTTCTACATTTTCGCCTCTTTCTCCTATGCTTTATTTAGGATTGGGTTTTAGATGAAGAGAATTCTCTCCTGATCCTGAAGGCTTCCTGGGATAAAGGAACTAATACTGTGGATACGGCTAATGCTTATTGAATGCAGAATGAGAATGAATCATTGCTTTATTCATGGAAACTGTTGTGAAATGGGGGGATCAAGTTCATTCCCAGTATGTATGCATAGTGTTCAAGCCAATAGTATTGTGCTTGGCTGAGCTCTGCAAACACATGACAATGTACACTACAGTACCTACTTATATACTAAAGCACTATTTACTAGAACTTTCTATATCTTTCCTCAATCTTCTTCCTTAATAAGACAGATCGGCACAATGCCAGATTGCCAAATTCCAACAGAAATGCATCACAGAACCCTTCTACCCTTCTTCTCTCATGGATAAATGCTGGGTCAAACAGTACCCGGTTCCCCATGAGAAGATCATCATCACCTTGAAATTTTCTACAGGCCTTAGATGGGATTGGTGAGATGAAAGAGATCATGGAATGATAACTGCCTAAAAGGAAATGTGACAGAATTGGTCCACATCTCCAGCTACTGGCTTTGAAGTTGATTTCTCTTCTTACTTAGCCTGAATGCTGTTGAGAACATCAATAAACACATTGTGCCTGGCCATGTCACCACACCTTGTTGTCATTGCAGTACTCTCCAAACACTACTCCCACAGACCACAAGGGACAGTTCTGAATTGTTGACTACAGCACCGATGATGCTAGCCTGATGATTATTTGACTTGGACAATGGCGTATAGTAGAGATGGCAAGGGCTTTGACATTGGCAACCATAGCCCCTAGGTAAACTGCATCCAAGATTCTTCTGAGCAATGGAATAACATGCATTTATTGTAGAGTCCAGGGTTCGCAGGTTGGGGAGGGAGATCCCTATCTGAACTTGTGAAGCTGTCCATTGTATCGAGTTCAATTAGAGGCAGATAGTTTGAAAAGGACTGTAAATTTAGAAACAACACTGTAGAAGAGTCATTTAATGTCAGAGACTGACTTTCATTTGAAACAGATGCATTTGAGTCTCCTGGAGTAACTCTGGAAATTTGGGGAGATGAGTACTGATCTAGACTGCTTCCTATTGAGCCCATGGTGGGCATTGAAATAGATTTAAAAAAATGCCCTTGTCACTTCCCTTTCATGAGATCTTCAATGCGGAAATTATTTCATCATCTTGCAGATCGATAATTGTGTACACATTCATTCATGGGTAGCGCTCTGCGATGTTTGTTCCAGAATTAGCTGTGTTGTCAGATTAGAAGATTACTGCCTTCGCTTGTGATGCATGATGTATAGCTCAGGGGCAACATCAAAGGAAGGAGGTAAAGGGAGAGATGTATACTATTCAGACATTGCTATCTATACTTTGCATCCATATGCTTCATTGTTTGCAGCCACACAACCCTGCACCTGGTAATTGTCCATCCATTCCAGCTCACTTCTTTCAGAGAGATTCCAATCCCACAAGCACCAACAATTCAAATCCACAGCTCTTTTCATAAACTGCTGTACAACTGTTGATCACATGATGATTTCCTAGTGCCTGATACACAAACATGTCAAGTTTAGCATTGCATTTTCGCCTATTGTCCTGTTCTTGCAGTGTCCCCTCTCTTGTCGCCTCTGATATTTGACCTTCTCCTTTGATACTTGTTACACATGAGCCTACATTGATAATTGTTATGCTGAAGGCATCAAAAGTATCTGGGTGTTTTCTCAGATGTGGTGACCATTCAAGGATATTTTGCAGCCATGGGTATAGCAGTGGATCAATTACTGCTGTATGCCTGAGACCACCCAGGTGGCATGGTATCAGTGTGCCATGGGGAATATGCAGAGGAAGGCTGAAGAGATGAAGAGCATGCCTGTAGAGACCTATGCATGTGGGGATCAGTCATTGGCGCTCTCAAATACATTGAGAAATTTCAAGTCTTGGACTGTGTCATTGACTGGGCTAAGGATCTGAATTTTGTTGATGGTGAGTTGTGTGTCACAAATAAAATTATTAATCTCACTTCACTTTGGGAATCGCAGCAAGATGAAATTGGTCTGGCTATCCAACCACATGAGGAGCTCAGCCTTGGCTTGCTAAGAGAGGTGTGCCCCCGAACTTGTTATTATTGCATAGTCCAAAGGCAGAGTAGTGGTGTAGGAAGTGAAAGTCAAAGAAAAGGAGATAAAGAGTGGTAGTTGTCCATCTGGGTGAGGACACATGGGTCTGTGCAGATGGTCACACTGGGATATGGAGGGTGTGCATGAGAGGAGAAATCTGAAGGATATGATGTTATTCTGGCTATCACCCTTGGTATGCAGTTGTCAAATGGAGGAAGAGTATGTGAGTAAAATTTGTCCATACAAATAAGGCCATGTCATTATTTATACAAGCTTGTCACACCTTGTGATGGGGGAGAGCAAGTGTGTGTCTGTATTTGAAACATCCTGTTTATGGAGGTGGATACAACACAAATTTTTGAGAGATGGTAGAGAAAGGTGAGCATGAGCGCTGATGTCCTTGGGAGGAATGAGAAAGAGTGATTTCATGTAGAGTTTTTGGCAGGCGGTACATTGGGGACCAGAGAATTGGAGGACATGATGATGTAAAGAGTTCTGTTCCCTCGATTGGTGGATATGGTCCATCGGTAATGATGCAGAAGCAAGTGAAAGAAAGCTTCCTGCCCTAAAGTGCTGAGGGACTTTATCAGCCTGATATTGCCAGTGAGCCTTATGGTGGTCTCTTCCTGTGATAACACAGTCAGGTCACCTAAAGGTTCACATAAGGTTCACATAAGTGGCATCTAGAACAATACCCCAACTGTCATACACAGAGAAAACCCACCTATATTATCCGAGAATTCAATCCATTAGTATCAATGTCATCAAGTACATATGATAAGAATCTTTCCCAGATGATGAGCCCTTGTCCACATTTACTGTAGTGTTTTGGGGGTCTTCAATATTCACTATTGGTAGCTGTATGATTGGCATCTATTATCTGAGTGCACTCAGTTGAGAGCATGGTCAGGTTCCTCCATTCCCCAGAATCACATGTATCATATTCATGATTTCTTAGCTAGATTCATGATTCTCTCTTCCACCTGACGAGATGATGTTGCCAGTCCAGTTAGATCTGCCTTCAATACCAGTCATATCTACTGCTTCGGAAATTTCTGGGAATTTTACCTCGAAGCTTGTATTGTCACCTCTGTGCTTTTCTCCGTTTGCTACATGTATTTCATGTGTTCTCTCCTTAGTTCTCTTCAAAGTGGCACTACTTTGTTTGCCTTCAGAAGGGAATAAAGTCAAAATACTGGCCTGATCTACTGTTTGACTTCCAGGATTACCCATGACCTCCATTGCAATGCCTTAGGTGGGTACAACTTCACAGTGGCACTTCCTCATGGTATGATACTGCCCTGAAGGCCAAGTGCATCACCCTTCCACCTCATTTGCACCATATTTGAATAACTACATATTTGTTTCTTTGTGAATATTCCAAATCTATGTCAACAGATGGCTCAAGATTCATTGAACTGGCAAGTGCAGCAAAAATATTCTCTGTCGTTCATCTAGAGCATTGCATGACCCTTGATCATGCATTGAACCCATGTTTGGTTCAGTTTTGTATTCAGTAAGGATTGTGGTCGTTTGAGCTGGAAATATTTCTGTGGCCTACACTTCAGATAGTCATGGTGTCAACTGGAGGAGATACTGATGTACTAGTGGTTGAGGGCCAGCACATTTGTGTGGCATTATCCTTGTCCTATGATCCAAATGTCTGATATTGTGATTGCAATATAGTCAACCATGATCTGAGAGGCAGAGATCTGAGCCTTCATTCAAGCTATAGCATCAAATTAAAAGAACACCTGGTCTTGCTGCTAGAATTGGATCACAGATGTTGACATGCTCCCAGCACATTTACCGGTGCAATTTTGCAAAATGTACCAATATATACATTGTATACTATCCTGTTACTGAGAGAACACCAAATAGACATGGAGCGCAGTGTTATATCTCTAGAGCGCAGTGTAAAACACACAGAGCACAGTGATATATACATAACAGTGCAATTATCTATGCATAGAGCACAGTGATATGCACACAGCACACATTATAGAGTCGTGCGCATGACGGTCTTGAGTGATGATTGGTAGAGAGCATGCTCTAACTTAGAATGATACCAGTGAGGTCACACTAAGTATAAGAGCTCAGCACTTTGTACTGAATGCACTAGAAGCAGATCAGATACACACTCTATGGAATTGATGAGAGACACACATGTTACTAAAGAACTACATTGATCTATGATGCACAGGGCACGGATTGACCAGCACACTGCGTGGGTGTATGGAATAATGCCTAAGTATGAATAACTCTGAGAGAACCCTATTTGGCCATAGAGCGCAGTGCCTAGGCTTAGAGCGGGTAACCCCACCAACCAGAGGAACCTAGAAACCCAATTTAGAATAGGATACAACCGGTATGAATGATTGTCACTCCAGGTATCCTCTGGGAAAATGACGAGTGATATGCCAACACATAGAGCGCAGTGTAAAACACATGGAGCGCAGTGCAGTGATATGCTTGGTAATGGTGCAGAGACTAAGCTAGAGCGAATGTACAACAAGTGAAACTCATATATACTCAACCCAAAGCAATCCTTGCACTTCACAATCACCAATATATAAGTTTAGGTGTTTCAAGATCGATAGAAGACCTCTGCAAACCGACTAGTTTGGTTGGAAGATCAAATATTCTACCAAGTGCGCAACTATTCCAGCAGGAAGCAGGACTATTACGACTTGTTCTTTTGTTTCAAAGGGTATTCAAGCTATTCAATTCGACTTAGCGAATATAGCATGGGTTTGTGATCAAATACAATATATTAAGGACAACTTTTCGTCCTGAAACTTCAAATATTTTGTGTTCTGAGATTAAATGGCACTTAGGCCGATTTATATAGCACACTGGCTTTACTATGGTGCACTGGCCGACTCAAACTCGAAAATATTCAAATAAATATCAATATATTCTTTCTATCTTTAGTGGACTCAAGAAACACCCATCTCGTCCAAGGAATATACACAAAAGCCTCCGAATCACCCTGCACACGGGCTAAGGTGTGACTCTAAGGGATGGCAAGCTCCCTGGGACTTAACAATTATCCTACAACTCCAAGGTTTCACTCCAAGGCCCTTGAATTGCCTCAAGCACTGCACTTATAAGGTCAAATCATGGGGAGGGTGTTGCCTCCAGTATATTACATCTAGGAGGCCTTTATATACTGTATATAGTCCGATCTATCTCGGATAACTAGTCATACTGTATAAGCTAATATCCGACTGTATCTAGGCTACATACTGCTGGGTTGAGGGTTTCCTGGTCAAAATGATCTAGGTACTTTCTAGTCCACTTTCCAGGCTCATTAATGGCTGCTTGAATCAAAATATTCTATCATTCTTTGCCAGACTAGGAAGGATTCTGGAACTGCAAAGCTGAATAGCTTGGTTACCAGTCGCTTCACCCTCTGCCCAGGCTATTGCATCATAGAATGCGTCACCATTCTCTATCTCTAGGCAACTAGTCAAGGCTACAGTCAGTGGAATATTCCTGATCAATTGATCTGTCAATATGGATACTCCAATCACTGAGGTGAGCCTCATGGCCTACAGGCCTACTATTATGGAATCCGACTCGTCTGCAGAGTATCTACAGGTCCAAGGTCACTATCAATAGATAGTACTGGCGAGTCACTTCATATCTTCAATATAAAAGCAAATATTCCACCATATGAGGGAAAGTACTTGCTCCTGAATGCGAACTTGGGAAGTTCTTCTATCTATTCTTTCCAGAGCTTGAACTGCCTTGGAATAATTCTGCAAACCATAGACAACTAGTCACAGCTATTTAATCGCATTAGGGGAATATTCCCTTCATCTGGGGGCTAGTGAACCTTGTTAAGGGACTAGCTACTTCTGGTTTAAGTGGATTGTGCACGAATAGGACATTATAGCATATATCTGCTTGTTTAGACCTATTAGAGATCGACTATTTCAGGCTGGTAGGTCCAATCCTTCAAGGTACTGTTCCTAAGTTCTGTATTGTGACTCTATATCTTCATTCATTGCACAGGATCCTAGCTATCTGCTTGAAGTCTCAGCAATAGCTCTCGTATTCAAGTAGATATCGATTCTGGGATGTATATATCTTATACAAAATCGCAAAATCTAAGGGTAGACATGCAACATGTGTATCAGCAGTGATGAACCTAAACTTCCATGGCAACAGCACACCAAAAACTCGAAGAGTAATGGTTAATGACGGTGACAACCGGTTATAAAGGTACTGTGTTGTGCGAGTTGTTCGGGGCACCTCCGTGCAACCTAATCACTTCCTCTAGATGCGAGTTTATACTGCGACTTTTCAGTCAAGCAAGTAGCACTCAAGTGATCAAGTACTAAAAGGTTTTGGCTGTAGGCTGGTGATAATTTCGATAATGAGATAGAACGGAAGAGGGTATGATGTGAATACCACAGGTCCGGTGTAAAAGAAGGAGAAACAACTAGACAAGGTCTCTAGACGAAGGTCCTATGAAAATAACGGTGATAATGAAGCTATGTGTGCGGTAGACAGTTTATAACCAGTGTAGTGTTAAAATACTGAAGGGGGCGATCCTAATAATGCCAGTTAATGGTGGCAAGAGTGTGAAAGTGAGTTTATGTCTGGTGGGGCACAGCAATGACGAGTGCTGGTCCTATACGAGACAAAATATACTGAAATCGATGTTGAAAGCTGAGTCTACTCAGAGACTATCCTATCCTATGTCAATGTCAATCCTATGCATGCAAACCTATCCTATCCTATCCAATCCTATGACGGTCTAAACCAGTGCTGAGTCCAATATGATCCTATGTGACAATGTTGATTCCTATAAGTCTGCCAGAGACTACCCAAGTGGGCTGTGATAAACAATGTTGAAAGTAAAGCCGAATAAAACTCCTATGGTACAAAGATGAAGACGATCCGATCCTATAAAACAAAAAGAGGCAATGTACGACGTGAGTGTACAGTGTTACATGCTAGATGCCTGTATTTAAACCAATAATGACGGGGTGCAATCAAAGGTGCTACGAGCGACCGAAGATAATGCTAACACCGGTCGATCACGGTGTAGAGTGTGTTTCTCAAAGAGAACAAGGGAGGTGCGAAGCTAAAGACAGTGTGAAACCAATCCGTTGCTTATAGCGAGCGTATGGGGTGCAAACAAATGTTATTGTTTGTGTACCATGCTATGCAAGAAATATGGTTGTTTAAACCAGTGCTAATGAGCATAGCAAGAGTATAGAGATGAGAATATAGCCGGTCATGAGCAGTATAGCGAGTGCTAGTAGCAAAGTAGCAGGTAGATAGGTCTCTCTTTTTTTCTACGATTTTCTATGGATTTTATACTACCAGAGATATTTATTAATAGAAAGACTTAGTAAAGCTGTAAGGCGGCGGCTTTTTAACGAGTCAAACGACCATATGCATTGCTGTAGTCACTTGTAACAGCTAATCCTTAGCATTACTGAAGACAGATAAATTCGCTATATCATGGGTTGTCACAGTGGGATCATTGGGGTGCTGTTTTAACTGTGGACTGTGCAGGTACAGTGGAATTACTGAGGTGAATGAAAGGAATAATGCCTTCTAGTGAGCTGGGCATGGCGATATTATCAATGCCGGTCGCTTGGATGACAAGAACTTGATGATTATCATGGTAGGGCAATTGTTGGTGGGTATGACCTCATATAATGAAAGGATCAACACCGGTCCATTACACCGTGATGCACTGGTGATGTGGTCCTGATGCGTCAGTGATGCATAGTTCGCTTATCACCGAGGTTTGCCTGATCGATCAATACTGTGCCTATTCGTGATGTCATACAAGTTAGGTCACGAAACAAGTTGGAATGGGTATTCTTCATTATAGCCGGCCATTGAAGTGTCAAAGAGGTCCTATAATAGTGTGTGCACACTGGTGTTATCATTATAACTGGTGCTAAGTTGTTGTGACTTAGAAATGACAAAAATCGCGAATTCTGAGCATATAGAGCCTAGAGGCTCATCAGCAGGTGGAGTCCAAACCATGAGGAAAACAGGGTCTGGTCTTGAGACAGGCCTCGGGCCAAGCACTGAGTCCCAGCACGCTATAACAATGCACACACATTGCAAGCAATAATGTTCCGAGGTTCTAACAGTACTATATGATGTTGTACCAGTTTGTAAGATGTAAAAATGTATAAATACTGTAGGGTAGATGTAGTATAGCAAGTTTCTGACCCCTGGTGTAATAGTGACAAGGTTTTTGGATATGTGCTCTAGCCTTTGCAGTTGTTTGAATCTTGCACTCTGTCCATTAGTGGTGAGTTAGAGGTGTTGAACCCCAATTGTGATGGTGTGAGGTATTCTAGCTATGCACTTTAGCACTTGGAGCTGTCTGTGACTTCGAGCGAGAGAATATAGACCATCTTTGATATAAACAGGAGAGATCCAAGTTGCGAGCAAGGCCACAAAGGCTAGCAAGACACTCTGTACTTAAGTTTCATTGATTGTTTGACTGTGCTCTGTATTGAGATTGAGAGCTTAGTGTCAGTGTAGGCACTTTCTCTATTGTTTGAGGGTTTCGTGTGATGCGAGGCACTACAGGTGGCAGAGGTTCAAACCCTTTGGTCTGATTAGTGCTTGCTCTGTGTTATTTCTGCAAGTTGGCAAAGGTTCAAACCCTTTGGCTTATCAGACAGGTTTTTCTGTGTTTATTGTATTCTCTGGATTGCATAGGTTTGAACCCTGTGGATCTATGATCAGTTAGGAAACTTGAGTGCATAGGTTAAAGTCCTGCAGTTGTTGTGGATTGTTTAGTAGGATTCGGTTCCTGCTTAGAGCGCAGTGCTTTAGGTCGTGTTTAGTGTGTTATTTGTTGTGTGCTGTGACTATTAGAGTTGTGTGCAACTTCTAGAGAGTTGTGGATACATTTAACGATGTTTGTGTATTGTTATACAACCTTTGCCTTGAGGCCTGGCAATGGAAGTTGCACCTCATGTTTTGAGAAAAGCCTTTGGACTTAGAGAAGCCTAGATATCATACGAGCACTATTGCTACACATGTATCTTAGATATATTGAGAATTCAGTTATATTGGTTCACTACTTCTATCACATCAGAATCCCCCACGAACTTGAGTGTGTTTGTGTGTGTAGTGTTGGGTGTGGGTGTGATCAGTGTCTTTGACACTGGTGCATTTCTAGCTCTGTGCATGCAGATTCCTCTTCAACATATAAGTTTTGTTTGTGTGGCAGTTTGATACCTGCATTTGATTGCCGGATATTCTGAAAAGTGAAGAATATGAGAACCTTCTGTGAAGATCGTATCATAGACTGTGAAATTCCCATTTAGAGGCAGAGATATGCCACAATGGCGAATGATGAATGTGAAAGGTAAGGGCAATTTGGCATGCCAGGCGAATATTGCTGGAATTATTTATCTATTTTGTGTTATTATTATTGTCCCTGCACTACCACCACAAGCTCAATGCACAACAAGACAGAAAAAGCTCAAGAACTCAACAGATCCTTTGAGACCATTCAACATCCTAATGACAAGAAAACCAAATTGAGATGCCCCCAGAAAATGCACAAAGTTCCCACCTAGATGGAGTTAGCATGGACATACTGCAGGTGGAACAGAATTTCCATTGTTTGATGAGCTGAGAAGTGGGGATCATTGTTTCTAGGAGGGCAAGTAGCAACTGCAGAGAGACCAACAGAAACTGCAAGGATAATGGAGAGAGCTGAAGAGAGCGAATGGGAGATGCTGACCTGTTTCAGGGTGATTGAAAGACCATCATAAGAGGTATGAATAGAGAGGAAGGAGATGCTGAGAAATGATTACTCACCACACACATCATACCTACAAGATCATGACAGATTAAGAGTTTGCCTAGGGGAGACTATTGTTCATTACTTCTCCCAAATTAGTTAGTGCTAAGCACATTTTGTACAAACAAGTGAGGAATGCTCACATCTTGAATGATATATTCCACTGATGCCATGAAATCCATGCTCAAAAAGCTCTCAAATTGTTGCCCCATGTCCTTTGGAAGTACTGAGAATGCGATGAGGTGGTCCGCTGATTGGACTAAGTTGATGGTATGAGCATTTGGCGTCACCCTATATCGAGTCAATTATCAAAAAACATGGAAGACAGATAGGACTAGACTTACCACACTTTCTTCCTCTAACTGGCACCTTCAATAAAATCTATCAATGTCTCTCTCCTTGGCTTGAGAGTAAGGTGGTAGCAAGCAAGATTGTTAATCAGCCATTTCCAGTGAACCCTCATTGTGATGATCACAGAGACCACATATCATGGATAAGCCATATCTATATGAGTGCAATTATCCTCATGTTCAACAGACCTGGTAAAATTCTGCCCAGCATAGCAGTCAGCATTGACCTTTCTGTGTTTGTCCCATTGTTTTAACTAGACATCAAGCAAGAATACTTTTGGAAGCAATCTGGGATAACTGTACACTAGTTGAGCCTACATAGGATATCAGAAAAACAGAAACAAAGTGTATACTGTGACACACTAGTTCTAGTGAGTTGCCCCTGAAACTCCTGAAGGCGATGGCCACATTGAGATGTTCCAATGCATCTATATACACATCAAGCTGGTTTGGCTGTGGTCTGACTGATGAGGAAGGCAAATAAAGAAAGAAGTGGTGCACCTACTCATGGAGAATCTATACCTCATCAACCAACCTAGCCCAGGTCATTATCCTTTTTCCTCTTCCAGCTAGATCAGAACCACGACCTTCGAATTTGATGTTGACAACAGGAGAGTACAAGCACTTGCAAAAAGTTGACAGTGTCCATGTTCTTGGAGAGATCTGTGCAGAGGGAGACTGGTAGATAGCCTCAGGACCTTGGCTGGGCTGTAAAAGGATGCCTCAAAGTTTGTAAGCTGAAAGTATGGCAAGATATGGTCCACAGGTATAGGGTGGTAAGATGCTATCCATCTCTTCTCATTACTGCTGAGTGTGATGGAATGATAGCTGTCAACAGAAATGGCAGAAGAATAGAGGGAGGTCTCAGGAGAGGGAGTGTAAAGGTGAGGGTTGCTGATGCTGTCTTGACCTTCGAGAGCTGCAATGAGTGAATAAATGGCTTGATCATTTTCAAAGGAAGATGTTGTGCTTGTAGGAGCCATGTACTGCATCCTCAGCATGTATGCCACTGAAAGGATTTACAGCCTGTTCCTTGCCCTTTTTGCCACATGGAATGTGAGGCACATCAGGCATTTTGGAGGGGACATGCATCAAAGATCCTTGAGCATTGAAGAAGGAATTTCCAAAAATTCTCCTTCGCTCAGTGGGGCTGGTGAATGGGTTCTTATCAGGGTTGAGTGTTTCTGCCTGTTGACCATCAAAATTCACCACTTCAGCAGATTCCCAAAGATGAGGCTCCAAAAAATCCAGAGGCAAAGTCGGAATGGTCATATCCAGTGATGGAGACATAGAGCCTGACATATGGACCAAGCAAAGGGACAGAAAGGAGTCATTGGCTATGGAATGCCACAAAATGGCTTTGGATTCAGCTCTACTAGTGAATGGTTTAACATGTTCTGGGACATTGGTCAATGCCAGCTCTTTGGCAAGATTAGGATGGTAAAGGGAGAAAGGATAGGGCTCAAGGTTGAATTGTGGTGGGTCCTCCATGGTGTGGGTGTATGCCATTTGCATGCTCAGTGACTCTTGGTACATCTCTCACTGCCAAGGCTAGCGTCTGATGCATCGAGACAGTCAGTAATGAATGGAAACTGGCTGAAGAATAGAGCCTTTTTCATAATGGCTAGTGCTGGCTATTCATCTTGGATCTGTGAAGGGGAAAATGTCAGCAACAAAGGGGGCAATCAATGCAAACAAGTTGAGATTTTTACCATCATTGTCATAGGGCTTGATAGTGGAGATGACCACCAGGTGAGCAAGGTCACACAAGTCACAGTTGATCTTACTACAGCACTGGCCAGTCCAACGTTGACCGGTGCCATCATTATAGACAAGGAAAAGAAGGTGACAGAGCAAGAACAATAAGGAGGGTGGGGAAGAGAAGTATGGATGGTTGGAGGTCAAGATGGGAGGGGAGGGATGGGATGAACTCTAAGCCAAGTTCATCCTAGCTTTTATACACAGATGGGACACACACTGATTGCCAAAAAGCAATAATAAATCAATGCAAATGTTGAAAAGTTTAGAATAAAATCATAGTCTGCCATCTTCCTTGCTCCTGATCTACAGCAATTCCATCCATTGCCCAAGGGTTGAAAACTTGTCGATTTGAATAGTTTATTTTCCTTCCCCATCATCTCCTGGCTCCAACAGTGTTTGAATGTGCAGATATTAGGCACCAGAAATACATAATTTTCTTGACAAGTCCAAGCTGTCACAGAGGATGAATACCTGCCCATTCAATACTTGCAGTCTGTGCCAACCAGATGGAAGTAGAATAAGTGCTCACCTGTATGTCAGAATGCTACTGGATGTCAACTGCCATTTATGTCATGAGTCAACAATGGCAGTCTCAAATCCTCCATCCTGAGAATAGAGACATTGATGACAACATTGGTATCAGGCACTGGGGTGACAGCAGCAGGGCCATCAGTGCTCATATTGCTGTCTTCTTGGCATCATTTGATACATAGATGGGGAAGAATTATTAGTATTGAAACAGACATTGCTGTTGTTGGTGTTGTTGTTGGACATTGCTGACCAATCTTGCCCCCACCCTGCTACTTGTGCCATTTCACTTTGCTACACCTTCCCTGGCACAGTCACCTTCCACTGTGTTGTGAAACAGGGGATCAAGTTCGTTCCCAGTATGTATGCATAGTGTTCAAGCCAATAGTATTGCGCTTGGCTGAGCTCTGCAAACGCATGAGGATCTACACTACAGTACCTACTTATATACTAAAGGACTGTTTACTAGAACTTTCTATACTCTTCCTCAATCTTCTTCCTTAATAAGACAGATCGGCATGATGCCGGATTGCCAAATTCCAACACACTGAATCAGCACTTGCAAGACTAGTGGGAAATAATGAAAAACAAAACAGAAATTAGAACAAAACAAGAACAAAACATATCAAATGAATGTCATGGCAAATACAGAAGAACCAAAACAAAATTCATGTGACATGGATAAGAAAGTCCAATTGGCCAAAAGCAAGCACCATGAAAAGAAATATATTCCCAGAATATTGATGAATCTTTTTATTTCTTCCCATGGTTGGGCTCATGCAGCAAGTTCAGCAGTCACCAAAGGAATCATTTTAAGTGGCCAATCCTGTATAAGGACCAATTACCTATATACATATGACTCAGAACTTGAAACTGGCCAAATTGATACAGTTTGGAAACCACTGTCTCATGAGCTTGATAATCATACTTTCCAGAACGACTTCATCAGCTGTGTTCTATGGTGGGATCCTGAATCATTGCTGTTTAGAAAGGATATGAACTGACCCTGAAGAACAGAGCCAAAAATGATACTGATATTGTTATCTCTCTGATGCTAGGGTACATATACACACTGTGAAAGAAAAATGGTCTACTCAGCAACACAACTCAAAGATCCACATCAGGGAGATGCCATTTACCTGACTCCGAGATAGGGTTGACAGGAAAATGGTCACATTAGATGCACTCACAACAATTATTTTTGGATGAAACAAATTTCACACCCCATAAATCATTGGTTGGCTTTCCATTGTTTTGGTATACAACTTTAATCAAATTTCAACACCCATGAGAAGCCTCACAAGCACTTCACAGGTTTGGTTCATCATCATTGATTTGTATCCTATTCTTGGAATTGCAGTGATTGTTATGTTTCTGTCTTTCCTTAAATGTGACTTGTGCTAATACTAGAACTGTACATACAATGGCTGCCTCCTTTGTGCAGTATCTCCCCTCATGTCCTATGAAACTCAATCATAGAGCACAATATGCCAGCCAACAGTCGGAATGATGATTTACATGATGCTGAGTCCAATGACTCAGAGATCAGACTCTTTCACAACACAATTGACTCCAAACTTTGGTAAACCTTTTACACATGATCATTCTAGAGTACCTGATACTGAGCATGCAAATTTTTCAATTGCATGGTCACACATTGCCTCATTCTTGCATCATCTCAGTTTTTCTTCCTGCACTTCACTTGTATGTAATTCTGTAACAGGAGGCCTAGGCATTACAAGGGCCTCAAAGGGGCAGTAAATTTCATAAACCGCTGTATATGTCATGGTTCCACTTTCTATAATATATAAGTAGACCAACATTAGAATTGCATTGCAACCTATCACCTTTTTCTTGCTGTATCCTTTCTCTTGCCTCTCTGAACAGTTGTCAAGGAAAATCATATGCCCTCTGACATTGAAGACAGAGCTTCACATCATCCTGCGCTCAATGGTGATTCAGGGATTGGGGTCAGTGATGCATTGAATGCCTCTACACCTCCACAAACTTCATTGGACATACCTGAAAACTCCCATTGTTCAACACACTGTGCCAGCATGGCAGGGGAAAGGATATCCATGCCCTTGCATGAGGGGCCTAGGACACATTGGGCCAGAACAAGACCACAGCCCATGTTCAGTCTATCACAGCAAGGCATTAGTTCTGAGGGAGTGCCATCAGGTATGTGTACTTCATTAAACACCAGTCATATACTCACAAGGTATTCCAGGTGACTTTCAAGCATATAAACCCAGTCTGCCTTTCACAGAAGGTTACCCAAACTCAAGTGTTTGGGATGCCTATTCAGATGGAATTCAAAACTATGACACCAACATGGTTGCAGAACAGAGAGCAAAACTGAACATTTTCCTGGTTTTCATGAGCTGATATTATCACATGTCCCTGAAGCTCTGTTATTCATGTGTATCTTATATGCAGGACTTTTCTCTGTGATTGTTACCACATTCATCATAGAATATTCAGAAAACCTTGAGCCAGACTATCAGCAAATGATGGCCCTTCTTTTGTTTGATCAGATCAATATCCAATGCACACTAGCAAATGGGACTTTGCTTGACAATATCACCACTTCCAACACTGACCCTACCACTCAATTTACTCCCAATTCAATCCATGTTATGTCACTTGGAATGTTGTGGACAAGTCTTGCTCTCAGTATTTTGACTGCATTTCTTTCCATTCTTGTGGATGCAGTGTATTTTGATTACATGTGGCCCACCACTAAACGACACAAGGATTCTGCATACACTCTACATTTTTGTTGCACAGATTGGTTCAATCTGCAGATTTGCATCTGGACCAGTGTCCTAAGACACATGTTACATGTTTCCATTGTCATATTTGTGTGTGGGATTGTAACCACTTATGTGAATCTCCCTGGACTTCTTGTCATTGGAATAGCATATGCATTTGTATTATGTCTTGCTCAGTTACTGGGGGGGCATGGCTATTGGTCAGGCATTGAAGGCTCTCAAGTTAATGCGCTTCATTGGTTATATGAAAAACTGTCATCTCTGGCCATCCATCGTCTTGTTATCCAAAGTCTTGCTGGAATGACCCCATTCGCCATCATGCAGGTGAAGGAGGTGATCCACCCTCATTGAGGTGCAATACGAGAGCAGAGGGACAGAATGTTGATCGACTGTATGGAAATGTCCAGAGATGGATCTCCTCATTGGGTTCCTAGGGATATTCCCAACATTGACCACAGGATTGAACCACTCCTCTGGCTGGAGATTCTGTTCTCTGAGTTGTGCAGGAAGTACCGATCCTCACTATTCAGAGAGCATCATCTGGATTTCTCAAGGAAGCTTTCCAATATGCTGTCAATGACTCTGTCTGCCATTGACAATCCATATATTCGGAAGCCTATGGAGCAGAGCCAACTCGTCATGGATGGCTTTGCAGACAGTAGTTATCACCGTCCTCTCATCTGGGAAAATCTCTTACACCATTTTGTGGACAAAGATGACCTAATTAAGACTGTGGGGGAAAATGGCTTTACCATCGGGATGTGTCTAAACTTGGTAATAAAAATATATCTTGGCACAGACACTTCTCCTGAATTGTACAGTGCCTGCACTTTGGCCCCCCACTTCACAACTTCCCATAAAACAGAAATTCTGACATGCCTCCTCACATTCTTCCCAACATTTGAGTCAGATAATGACACAGTTGATCTCAAGCAAAGACTCTCACTCGCCATTGTGTGTGCCTTGGCACCTGACTCTACCCCATCATCCATTAATTCCTGCCAACCTCATCTGTTTCATCATGATTCTACTTTTTACAAGTACTGGCTGCTGAAGGTTGCATAGGTGCAGTTGAAGAATCCATCCTTTCTGTGAATTCTCCTTCGTAAGAATGGTGGACCCATCTTTTCTGGGCGACACTCTCTTACATACAGTCCGATTTATTTTCCAGGCACACTCTGAGTAATTCGGAGTATTTGGAGCTCAAGGATCCCTTTTGGGCATGCTGTGCTTATGCTCTTGCATGCATGTCTTTCGTTATGGGTGCTTACCCCAAGGACTGCACCATTGAATGGAAATTGGAATGGGCCAATAAGGATTTATTTCTGAAGATTTTACAAGTTATCAATGATAAATGTACAATGGAAGCACTCCCTTTTCACCCCTTTCCAAGAATTGGAGCTTATTCCTGTTACCCTCTTGACTCTATACTTGGCCTAGTTGGAAATTTATTGTGCAGGGCATTTGAACAGGGAATACCCAGTGCATATGAGGCATTCCAGAAGCAGCACAGCTTGGGTTATATTGCAGAGAAACACCGCCTCCACCCAGAGCTCATTGAAGGACTGTGTGGGTATATCACTGGTCTCTTGGATGCCAAGGAAGGGAAGCTCCCCAATATTCAATCAAACAATATACTTGATCAGCATATCAAAGATCTTCATCAAGCACCTGTAATTCATTGCATTTGCATGAGCATCGCCTGCAGCTACAGACCACCACTCCATATCTTATCCACCCTAGCATCAATTGCCCCTTATCATGAGGAATGGTCGAACATCTTACAAGTCTTAAACTCCCCCAATCACAAATACTCAGTTCAGTGCTACACACTGCATTCAGCTGACAAAAGAGTAAACCACAATTGGAAAGACAATATGAAAAAGAATGTCAGCATCTTGGCCAAGTGTCTCAAGAGGGAAAAGTGTCATAACAGAGACAGCAACCAGGTATGTAGATGATACAAGTCATTCAGTCTCCCATTCATCTTAACACTTTCATGCAGACTTTGATGAGCTCCAACCCTTTTGCTGGCAGGCTGGAAAGTTATAATGAATCTGGATTGATGATGGACCCAAATATGGATATTGAGCTAGGAGTGCTTAGATACCAGGATGTTGATGCCATGTAACTTGATACCACATGTGGAATTCGTAGGATTGAGAACTTGTTACTTGACATGTTTTTTGTGTCATTCAGCATGTCTTATTTGCTCATGATTTATTTATGGAAAAAGTTTCCCATAGATTCTGACTCTCTAATTTTACAGACCTCGAAATACTGTCACATTGGAGCAACAGTTCTTGAACAAGGTATCATAAGGTTCTTATTGCCAAAGGTGCCAATGAAACAGAGCCTAATGTGAATTTGAACTCAAACTCACAAATTCATGAGATCAAATGCTGTTGGAGGCTAACTTCAATATTGAAGTCAAAAGCTGAAGTAATGAATGTACATCCACCAGTCACAAGATAGATAAAGACAATATATATACATTGATAGTAGATTGATTAACCCCAATGAACATGATCTATGAAAGAAAGCTTTGAGTTTCAATGGCAGGAATGGAGATGAAGATCCATATCCTAAGGCTTCATGATCTTTCTAACACTTTGAATATCAACCTTGATTTGTTTGTGACAGAAAAGGTCTGATTTTGGGCACATTGTTGTGCCTGTAAACGTACCAGCCATGTAATTTTGCGATCTATTATGAATATACCTTGCAATGAAGTATAGGAGCGAGCATACATAAAGAATAAGCGAGCATACATAACAAGTACGAAAGGGCATCATAATTGTATGCATAAGTGACACCTGATGTGACAGACATAAACCAGAGCTTAGTTACAGCAGGTACTTGACAGGCATGCTTGACAGAAAGTTCACAAAGCACTGTTCAGCTGTGGGTAGTTGTGCTAACTGAGTGAGCTCACTTCTATAAGCAGAGAATAAAGAAGATCATAATTGAAAAGATCAGTGCACTCACTAAATTAAAAGTGACATACTGTACCTGAGAAGGCCAGACCAAACCTCACATGAGAGATAAGATAAAATGATACAGCTAGCACATGGCCTGAATAGGAACTTCGGCTGAGTGCTGGTAAACTGAGTAATTGGTTGACAAGGATATCCATTGGTGTACAGAATTAGCAAGCTCACTGTGTGCTTGACACTAATCTAGAAGATTATACACATAGCACAAAGGGCTAGATGTGGAGTGACATGTGGTCGAAAGGTGATACACCCTCAGACTTGTAAATCGGTGTGCACTTATTGAGCCTTAGCGAGCTCACTATGGAAACAATGCTATAGGAAGAAATACCGAGCTGGACATAAAGTAAGGCTGTGGCAGCAGCAGGCTATGTACATAGGAGTCTAGTTTACCTGGGTACTGCTGTGGCATTTGTAATTAACAATGGTTGTAGTATAAGTAGTCAGTAGTCTGGGTTAGTATACAAGTTTCAAACCCCCAAGTTATGGTATGCACATAGAAAGTGAGTGCTGTGACAAAGGATTAGTTTGTAGCTTTTAGCACCATATAGAAATAGCAAGCTCACTCCAAGGAATAGAGATAACTTCAGAATCTGACTTGTGTGCTTAAGTTCCGAGTGAATAAGAATCAGTGTTCCAGTTCTATTCCATCTGAGTACCGTTTGGAGTCTGTTAGAGTATGAATTGAAGTGAAGTTTCTGAAATCTGTTCTGTCTGTCTGTTCTGTTCTGTCAGTCTGTTTCTGAAATCTGTTTCTGTTCTGTCTCTGAGTTGTTCACATTCTGAATCCGAGATCCATAGAAGGATTAGAGGTTGCTCTTGTCATTGCAGTCAGTTTTGTTAACCTTATGTACCTGCATGTAGTGAGCTCAGTGTTGTTGTGACCTGCAGTGTGTCCAATTGTGTTGTAGGATGAGTGTCCTAGTGTAGTTTTGAATATTATACTTCGCCTGGAAGGTTGCGCCTTGAAGTGTACCTTCTTGTAAAAGTTCCCAGCCTTAGGATCAGTCTGAAACAAGTAAATGCTGCATAGCATCGAGATAATAAGGTGCTTTACTAGTTCTAAAGTACTAGTAGTCGCAAGGTGATATAATCTCGTCCCCCCATGTACTTACGAGGGTGATTGTATAGATTGAGTAGTTGTGTGAGTGTGTGTGAGGTTTAGTGTGTGTAGCACACTGTTCCGAGCACTATTCCACAGGTGCCCACAGCCAGCCTCTTCAACATAGAATTCTGCATGATCCACATGCATGGATGCATTAGTCTGTGTTTGCGTTTTCATGCATGTCTTTCCACAAAAGGCAGTTGCATTTAGTTGAACTGCATTTTGCGTTCCTGTGTGTGACATAGTCTGCATTGATGTGATCAGTAACCGTCAAGCTATAACTAGAAACAAATATATACAAAGTGTAACTTGTATATACTAATCCCTAAGCAATCCTTGTGCTCACAATCACCAAAATATATGAGTTTGGGCATTTCGAGATCGATAGAAGATCCCTTCAAACTGAATAGTTTAACTTATCAACAAATATTCAGTTAAATAGCCAAATACAGGTAGAATATCCAAGTCAATCAGACTTCAACCAAGCAGATATATGAGGTGTGGGTTGTGAAATTGTGTACTTAAACAAATATATTCATTCTGAAGCGAAACTTAGCCTCTGAGAATACTGAACAAACTTTAAAACTCGAAAACTATGATGGCTTTTGCCTTGCTATTCCAGCTCACTGACTGATATATGGTTCACTGGCCTTTATCTTTTAGCTCACTGGCTGTAAAGCAGCTACTGTGCCTTCACTTCAAGTTTCTTTCTGAATATTCAGTGGTCTTCTGCAACTCGTGAAGTTACTTTTATCAAATATATGCTTTTTATTCATTGGTGGACTTAGTGATATGCTAGTGGCCCGAGACTCGACTTAATACCTCTTAATTCAACCTTAGCTACTGCACTATAGGGTCAAACTGTGGGGTGGCAAAGCCTCCTGTATATCCATAGGTACAATACTTATATACTACTACCAGTCCATGCTATCTCAGATATTTAGTCATACAATATAAGGTAAACTACTACCAGTGAAATTTAGGTCGGACTAGTCTATCACCATGCTAGGCAACCTGGTCTATCTGTTCATTTCCAGAGTTCTAGCTTGATATTGCTAGTTACCCGTTTCGCAGCACAGCATTGGGATATTTGGTCATATAGTCTACATAGCAACTCTGTGATGCCTAGTTTCAGGACTATTCATGATTAAGGGCAATGATTGACCCACTTGGAATCGAATTATCTGATGCAACATGATCAAAGTGAGTATTCCTGCTAGATCAATCAACAGATAGAATATTCCCATCATTGATGTGGCCCTCACGGTTCTGCAGGGTCATATCTCTGTCTAAATGATATTGATAGAGCTGGTGCTTCCATACTCAATATCAGTTCTGCTTGCTATCTCGACTAGTCACAGTTCTTTATATCATATCGACTCCTGGTTTGGTGGCTAGCATTGTCAGTTGCATGGTTAGGGCATATATTCGCCTACTAGCAGTTCAGAGATTAGGCTGGTAGGGCAGACTCATAATGGTATTGTTTCTAAGTCCCAATGTCACTCAGTATAGTTCATCATTCAATGCTTTAGCTTTAACTAGCAATTTGGAGGCTCAATCCTAGCTCTATATTGGTCAAGTACAGTATAGATTGGATAAGTATATATCATACAAATCACAAAATCTATGGGTGGATATGTTCCATGCATATCAGCATGCATGACATAAATTTTTTTTGCTGTGAGATCATTATCCCTGTCTTCAAAAATGTTCTGAACTGAAGAATGGCGTAGCTGAGATTAGCACTGATTCTTGCATGGCAATATTAAGTTGATATTAAGTACAGCCACAGTCAAACATTTACTAGTAGGGTGTGGGTCATTGCATCTGTGTGGCAGGACCAAGCCTTATATTTCCCTCCCCTCCGAGGCTCAACATAAATTAGATAAAAAAAATAGAAATCAAAAACAAACCAACGATATATAACATGTAGCAGACAATCAGAAGTCCATAGTGAAAAAAGAGAAACTCACAAAGTAATTGAGTTACTGGGGTGGCTCAGGAGAGCCTGAGAAGCTTCCTGGCTGAAAAAACCCCAAAAAACAGCCCCATTCAGCCCTTCCTCCAACTGATAAGGAAGAGTGAACCAGTGTGAAACTTGATGCTACAAATTGCTATAGAGCACTGGCATTTTAGTCTTCTGGGAAATAATTCATACAAGAAAACCAGACAAATTGAATTGATAGTCGTTCAACCTATAAACCATCAGGCAGTAGGCAAGTTAAGACCTGTAAGTAAAAATACAAAATTATTATAATACATTATACATAAAACCCTGACTGATTAACAGTTTCCTTGTTGATAATCATCTCCTCTTCATTACTGTCCACCAGCTCAAACATCGGCAGCTCCAGAGGCTCAATAGCATGTTCCTTTCCTTTCCTTTGTGTCTGTACACACCTGTATTGCTGTTTTTGTTCACCATCGAAGCACTGTGAGGTATACTCTCTTCTTCCTGATGTTCATCGGCAGCCAGTGTGCGCTTGTTCTGCATCCTACACCATAAGAACCTGCCAACGACGATACATATGATGACAAGGACAATGGCCACAGTACCAGCACTGTAGTATACTATTAACTATAAGAATTTGGACAGGAGAATAAGAGAAAAAGAATAACACACCTTCCCACATAGTGTTGTCCTGTTCAAGAAAATTTGTTGATATTACAGCTTCTTTCTCCAAAATATTGTCTGTAAATAGTGGCTTGGCACCTCGAGCCATAAATCACCTTCTCTGTCAACTTCTGGTTCATGGATCAAGATCACACAGACACATTCCAGCTTGAATTCATCAAGCAGATGATGCATCAACTCGATAATATCTGGCTTCCCATGCTTAAAAATATCTGTAAAAGACAGGTGAGTACAAACCTATACAAGATGAATAGAACCATACAACCCAAGATGCTGTCACATGATACAGCTGTTACTATGTGCAAGCAGCAAGCCCCAGATGAAATTCCAGGTAAGCGGAGTGCGTAGAACTCTAGAGAGCATAAGAAGGATACTGCTCTGCCTGCTAAACACAGTCACTGGAAATTGAAGCATGACACAGATCCAACACTCTAGGCAAAAGAGGGACATTGTGGTCGAAATTTATATGGTATTACCTTTTACTTCTTTAAGTACTTGATATTTTAGATACCTCCTTAATACATAGGATCGATTGGAGATCATGTCATGATGATACACACAGTTTTCAATTAAAAGTAGAGTGAAAGCCAAGTTAAACTGGAGTGAATGCAAGCATGACAGACATGTCACTCATCTGCATTCGCTGCATTTTGTTGCGAAATACATGTGTTCTTACATTTAAGCTGTGTTTGTGTAGGAACGCATGCGTTTAAGACATAAACACTGATATATCAAAGTGCATGAGATGTGTTCCTAAGTGTGTGAGATGCGTTCACTAGTGTTGACATGTATACATCTTTTCTATCATTTGTTGGCCTTTTCAGTATCTTCTTGGGCCGGGTAGGCATATAGTTTGATGTCTACTATTTGTAGGGTACTAATAATGTCTGTATCGGGTACTTCTGGGCTCGCTATGTTACAGGAAATTGTGAAATTTTGTTCAGGCTCACTGACTTCAACTTCGATTTTCACTCACATATAAATTCACGCAGAAGTACCGACATACACACAGTAATGTATAGGCAAATTAATGCATCTGATCCGATGAAAAATGCACACAAATGCATCTCACACATCACACACATGCAGAATTCACCTGGCCCTCTGCTTTCTGGGATTCAGTGTAAGGAGCAAGGATGAGTCAGAGTTGTAGAGGTCAAAGCACTTCATGAACCGCTGCTTGACATCCCTACTGAGACACCAAAAGCATACGAACAACGACTGCATTGATATGGCCAAAAGTATCTTCACTGGAAGTGGAAGTAAGCACATTCACCTGACTGGTAATAATTCTTATGTGTATGTGTCAGCCAGCCAGTGTTCTGGCCAGGAAGAAATGCAATTGGGTATCAATCCATGAGTGGGAGAGTGAAGGTATGTATAGGTACAGACAAGGGTATATATTTGAATCTGGAGTAAGCCAATGGTGATGATAAAGGTCCTATGAAGAAAATGAGGACCTCAAACATGAAGGGGGGGAAAGACACCTATGTACCTTGCAGCTATATCAGAGCCATTACCATTTTCCCGGCACCTCAGATGTTGACCTTAATCTGTTCCTGAAAACTTTGTATATAACCACCCTCATTTCGCAGACTCCATTTATAAAATGGAGAATCATCATTGTCACTGTCATTAAGGTCGAAGAACTCTTATCTCTTCATAAACCTTTGCTCCGTCAAAGGGACGAATTTCCTAGGGAATGGAAGGGGGACAACATTGCAATTGATCTTCTTTATGCAGATGTTGTTGAAAGGGAGACAAGGTGAGGATCGGGAGCAAGAGAGAAGGGTAGCAAGGATGAGAGACAGTGCCATTGGACCCCATTTTGGAAGACTGCATGCGGGCACACATAGGTGAGATGAGCTGCATGGGCTCATTTGATAGAGGGGCACAAGACGATCACTGTACGGAGTGTCTCTTCTTCAGTACATTTCCTGATGCACTTGAATGTGAATCAGGGATGGGGGAAAGAGGGAGGAATGGCCTTGAGGGTAGTAGTATCATGAAATCCATCATAAATTGGCATAGAGATGGCAATGGATGTGTCAATTAGAAATTGAGATGGGTCAAACAGAATGATAAGACATGGTGGGCTCAGGAGCTCAGGAGGGCTGTAAGTTTTGGCAGCAAAGTTTTGGTAGCATGACTAAATGTGTCTTGCGTCAGTGTTGGAGTAGGTGGGAGCGACGATAACAGAGGCATCGGGATTAGCGGCGTCGTTGGGGCAGAGAGAAGATGGATAGTGAGAAGTGGCATAGATGGTGATGCATCATCGTCAATGAGGAACAGGATTTGCAGGGAAACAACATATGTTTGGCCATTGAGCCATGTGAGGAATTCAGCCTCAGCTTGCTCCAGGAGGAGCACATTCCCGAACTGGATAAGGTGCAGCACAAAGACAGGGTGGTGCCATTGGATGTGGAGATATAGGGAAGGGAGTAATAATGAGCGGTTTTCCCTGTGGGCGAGCATGTGAGATGACATGCGCAGAGATCTGGTGGAAGGCTATTCTGGGATGGAACTAGAATACCTGCAGTGTGCAATTCCCTGCATCCCGCAAGTTGAGGTCTCCCTATAGTATGTGCTGCTCTTCAGGGATAAAAACTCATGCCAGTGTAGGCATCAGCATCTGTGGGCTCATAACCTTGAAAATATGATCAGGACATTCATTAACGGTGACATGCCCCCAGGGCGTTTACGCGTGTAATTTTGCATTATTAGGCATTGCATACCTAAAATAGAAGTCTGTGAATGCAATAAGAGAGAATATAACAAGAGTGCAATGATATTAAGCAAGTACAATGAATATTGGAAGTGACTATTGGTAGAGCGCATGCTCTAGCTTAGAGCGATACTAGATAAGGTCAATCTAAGTATGAGAGCTCAGTGCTTGATACTAACTGCACCAAGATAACATTGCGTGGGTATCAGAATATAATAATTAGAGACATGTGTGATACTAGACAAACTATGAGAGACATTGATCTATGATGCACAAAGCATGGATCGACCACCAACTTGCATGCATATTGATATAATGGCTACAAACAAATAAAACCAAGAAGACTCACTTCGGCCAAAGAGCGCAAGGCCTAGACAAATACTAAGTCATCACAAATTACAGAGACACTTAGAGAAGTATGAATAAGTCGGATTGGGACTTGTTTGATAAGAGATATCTCCGAGGATATAACTGGAGACGTGACCTATCACTGGGTACAGTGTTAACCGACGTCACAACCATGTGCACTACAAAGTCTGGGTCCGAGTCAGGTGTTTGACTAAGTGCCAAGCGATGGCGTGCTCATGCGGCATGCACAGGATGCAAGGGATGGAAGGCCACAGAATAAATAATACTATAACCGGTTGTACTAATTTGTAGATCATAGAAAGTATAAATACAGTAGTATAGAAGTAGTGTACAAGTTTCGGACCCCCAGTGTAATGGTGCAAAGCTTTTCTGCCACGTGCTCTAGCACTTGGAGTTGTTTGTAGCTTTGAGCGAGAGAATATAGACATTAGCTGAGACTTATTGTGTGATATTGAGTAACGTGCTAGACAAAGAAAGTTAACACAGCACTTTGTGCATAGGTTTCAGTCATTGTTTGACTTGTGCTCCTATAGAGAATTCGAGTTGAGTGTCAGTGTGGACACTTTCTCACTTCTTTGAGGTTCTTGTGTGATGCAAGGCGCTACAGGCAGCAGAGGTTCGAACCCTTTGGTCTGATTAGCGCTTGCTTTCTGTATTTCCGCAGGTTGGCAAAGGTTCAAACCCTTTGGCTTGTCGGACAGGGTTTTCTGTGTTAGTTTGTGTTCTCTGGATCGCATAGGTTGGAACTCTGTGGATCTACGATTGGTTAGGAAGCTCGAGCGCATAGGTGTAGACCCTGTGGCTTGTGTGGATTGTGTTAGTGTATTGGTTTCTGCTTGGAGTGCTGTGCTTTGAGTCGTGTCTAGTGGTTAGTTCTGTTGTTTGTTGTGTCTGTTTTGAATAGCACGTGACTTTAGAAGAGTTGTGGTTACATCTATTGACATACAGAGTTGTTGTTAAACCCCTTTGCCTTGAGGCCAAGTGATGAACGTCACTCCTCTTGTTTGAGAAAAGCTTTTAGACTTAGAGAAGTCTAGATATGATATGAGCGCTATCGCTATACATGTATCTTAGAGATATTGAGAATACAGTTCTTTGTGTCACTACTTCTATCGCATCAGAATCCCCCAACAAGCTTGAGTGTGTTTGTGTGTGTAGTGTTAGGTGTGGGTGTGATCAGTGTCTTCGACTCTGTTGCATTTCTAGCTTGTGCATGCAGGCAGCTCTTCAACGGATATTTAATTGGGTGATATGTGGGCGTTTGAACAATAAATCTATGAAATTCTGTTAATTGTCGCAAAGAAGATCTTTCTGTCAGGAATCTAGCTTACATTCTGAGCTTGAGTTGTTAAATTACTTTAACATGCGAGAATGAGTGCTGCCTTGTGAATAACTCAGTGAGTGTTTGTTTCAGAGTAGAGCAGAGACAGGTTATGTCAGGGTATTTCCAATGGCATGAGTAATTTTGTATGCTACATATGTGAAAAAAGGAGACTGCAACCGAACATTCAGAAAGCTGCTTGTCATAGTTGTCACAAAGATGGACATTGTTGAAGACAAATCAGGACAGTTTATGGACTGTGAGGACATTGCATATGTACGCTGCAATATTTTCCAGAATATGACAGCCAAGGGGTAGATAACAGGCAGAGATGTAGAAGATATCATGACGACAAGCACAGGAGGCAATTGGGGTCCATGGGAATTGTTTCTCGGAAGCGCCCATAGGCCTAAATAAAATTGATGTCATAGGACACGTGATCTCCATCAACGGTATCAACTGTTGATTTCTATTTCTCCCTCCAGTTTCTTCATGTGAAGCCCTGAAGACGAAGACAGCAACAATGTTCCTCAAGTGGCAGTGTACATCCTTGGTGCTGTCAATGAAATCTGTTGTGAAACAGGGGATCAAGTTCATTCCCAGTATGTATGCATAGTGTTCAAGCCAATAGTATTGCGCTTGGCTGAGCTCTGCAAATGCATGAGGATGTACACTACAGTGGCTACTTATATACTAAAGGACTATTTACTAGAACTTTCTATACCTTTCCTCAATCTTCTTCCTTAATAAGACAGATCGGCACGATGCCAGATTGCCAAATTCCAACAAAATCTGGTGGAAGGCTGATGAATAGGATGTCAACCATTTCCAAGCCAGAGTCATAACGAGTGGTGGAGCGAGTCGCAGAGATGATGGGAGAACAGGATTAGGAGAAGATTAAGGAATCGATGTTGTCGTCAACTCAGTCGTCAATGGTTGACATTCACATGCCATGTGAACTCTGGCTGACGATCCAGGAGCCTGCAAGTGTGACGTCTTCATACCCCATCCAAGTTTTGCCTTGCCACTTCAACAAATCCCGCCTTTGCCAGTAGAGATCCTTGCTATGATTCTCTTGTCAACAACACAAACTTTGGTACCAGCAATAGTGCCGCTTTCATGCAAATTCCTCTCAGCAGCACAGGCCGTATTATACAGCAACTTCGACGCACAGGACGTCCGATATCCCGATACGGTGTGGATATTCTCGGGTACATGACAATATATAATGCACGCCATGCACATCCTTGCATGGCCATCTGCCCAGATCTGCGCACGTCTCATACCATGCGAATCAGGGATCGCATCCAACCCATCTTCTACAAAGTTCGACTGGCCCATCAGGCCTTTCGGACTAACCAAACATTAATCCATCAACTTTTCCTTCATCATTGTATACAGTTCTTGCGGCATACTAGATTCATAATGCCGCATTCCTAGGGAACATCTCGCCGCAAACTTCGAAGATACACTGCCCATAATGGCAGAATCTATGAAGACCAGAGCGACATCAAATGCAGACCTGTTTGAAACGCATCAACATCAAGCCACTCCTGGTAGGTGACTTACTCACACCAATCCAGAGGCACGGTAACGGACTGTAATAGAGATAAAAACTCGTCGTACTCTTCCAACTACCAGCTTTCACATTAGACTCCATTTTCTTGCGGGTGGATCCAAGTCTCCACCAGTCTTCATCGATTTCTGCACAACTGGCAAGGGCCACTTGCTGCTTGCAGCATACACCATCACGACCTCTGACTCGCCCATGTGAGACATCATGACATACCTCCCGTTTAGACATTCGCCCTTTGATCACTGGGCAAAGCGATCAGATTTTTCTCTACCAGGGGACATTATATACTTCCACCAACATATTTAAGCACTCTGCAGAGTCCACGTGGGGTACCCTGCCATTCTCCTTTGCCCTACAACCATGGAGAAGGTTTATTCTTGATTCATTCATTGTGAGTATCCAACTCTACCACTAATACGCCCTATCTCACCACCTCATAGTGTTATATCACCCGCAGGGTAGTACTGTACATCCTGAAGCATCTCCTCTACTCATTCTTCACTCCCGAATGATCCAACACATGCTGCACCATCTGCACCACCGCTTTCTTCCACTTCACCCTCCACCGCTCCCAGTCTGACTTTCTTTGCAATATCACTTCCTCGCTTACTAACTACCGCCAATGGATGCAATCGCTTAACCTCCCAGAGACCATTCATGAGCGCCTCGAATGGGCATACCTTTTGCCCAAAACGTGTCAACCAAGTGATTTTGTACTGCACGGTACAGCATGTTGCTATAGGAAACGTTGAGGGAGCAACTGAAAATCGATACAGTAGGAGCATACATGATGAGCTGTGCCAAGAATGTTATGATGTTTTTCAGATATCTCCAAGTGGAACTCGAAGAGGGCAGCATTCACGTCGGCATCACGATCCCAGCATACAGTAAGTCCTTGTCTTCTTTGCCATCCGTCAAACTTTACTTACAACTTTGGTGTAGAACTCCTCCCAGACAATCCCTTTCCCACCCAACTTAGCGAAGCCCAAGCGGCAATCTCCACTATCTTCAGCGCAGGTGCAAAACCCAAAAACATCACCCTCGCAGAAGCCTCCGCCGGCGGGAACGTAGTCCTGCAACTCCTCACCCACATCCTCCAACCCCTTCCTTCTGTCTCCCCACTCCCAATCCCTCCCTCGACACCCTTCCATGGTGTATTCCCTGGGTCTCCATGCAAGATGACCTCACACTCCCCCAATGCCTCCTCAATGCAAAACACCGATATAACAGCCTAAGCTCCCAGTATGGATGTCTCACCTGTTGCACCCTCCTCAAAGACATACCTCCTGCCCATATCTCTTTCATCAGCACCCTGGAAGCACCTGAGGACCAGTTCGAAGGACTGTCCATGGCCGTGGAATGCGTGTTCATAATGTGGGACGAAGTAGAATGTTTGAGGGCCGCTCAGAGGTGGCTCTGTGAGAGGTATATGCAGCCGAACCATCTGTGGGTCGAGGCGTACGAGCAGGTGTCAGGCATCCATTGTCAGCAGATATGGGACTCAGTGTGGATGAGTAATATTGGGGAGCAAAGGATCGTGGAGTGGTTTGTGTGTGTATATGTGACCGATAAGGAGGAATGGAATTGATTGCTGTAATTCAGGATGTGATTTCGAGAAGGAAATTTTTTTCATTACTGCCTCCGAGACTAGGTGACAATAACCTGTATGCGCAGTGAGAAAACAAATCCTGTATGGTGGCGAGGTCAAAACAGTGTCATCATGGCGACCATAGTGCCAGTAAAGTATTCGGCTTACTCGCGTGTGTGTTTGCATGTGCAAGGGGTCTACATGAGACATGAGCGAGCATGGAGAAGCTAACCATGATTGTTGGAGGGAGACAAGTCTCGAAGCAGCCAAAATTTTGATCTGGTATGCTACCCGCGGAATTTGCCATGCTGCTCACTTGCCCAGCTTCACAGTCGTTTTTTTTTCACATCTTTCGAGGAGAAGCTATACCGATGTGCGTCCACACCTTTGTTTAGAAGAAATCTCTGTTGTACGTTGATACGCTCGCAGCATGTTTACCAGTGCAATTTTGCGAAATGTACCAATATATGTATTGTACACTATCCTGTTACTGAGAGAACACCAAATAGACATGGAGCACAGTGTTATATCTCTAGAGTGCAGTGTAAAACACACAGAGCGCAGTGATATATACATAACAGTGCAAGTATCTATGCATAGAGTGCAGTGATACGTGCGCAGCGCGCGTTATAGAGTCGCGCACATGACGGTCTGGAGTGACGATTCGTAGAGAGCATGCTCTAACTTAGAATGATACCAGTGAGGTCACACTAAGTATAAGAGCTCAGCACTTGGTACTGAATGCACTAGAAGCAGATCAGATACGCGCTCTATGGAATTGATGAGAGATACATGTGTTACTAAAAGAACTACATTGATCTATGACGCACAGGGCACGGATTGACCAGCACACTGCGTGGGTGTATGGAATAATGCCTAAGTATGAATAACTCTGAGAGAACCCTATTTGGCCATAGAGCGCAGTGCCTAGGCTTAGAGCGGGTAACCCCACCAACCAGAGGAACCTAGAAACCCAATTTAGAATAGGATACAACCGGTATGAATGATTGTCACTCCAGGTATCCTCTGGGAAAATGACGAGTGATATGCCAACACATAGAGCGCAGTGTAAAACACATGGAGCGCAGCGCGGGTGGAGTCCAAACCATGAGGAAAACAGGGCCTGGTCTTGAGACAGGCCTCGGGCCAAGCACTGAGTCCCAGCACGCTATAACAATGCACACACATTGCAAGCAATAATGTTCCGAGGTTCTAACAGTACTATATGATGTTGTACCAGTTTGTAAGATGTAAAATTGTATAAATACTGTAGTGTAGATGTAGTAGACAAGTTTCCGACCCCCAGTGTAATAGTGACAAGCTTTTTGGATACGCGCTCTAGCCTTTGGAGTTGTTTGAACCTTGCGCTCTGTCCATTAGTGACGAGTTAGAGGTGTTGAACCCCAATTGTGACAGTGTGAGGTATTCTAGCTATGCGCTCTAGCACTTGGAGCTGTCTGTGACTTCGAGCGAGAGAATATAGACCATCTTTGATATAAATGAGAGAGATCCGAGTCATGAGCGAGGCCATGAAGGCTAGCGAGGCACTCCGTACTTAAGTTTCATTGATTGTTTGATTGCACTCTGTGTGGAGATTGAGAGCTTAGTGTCAGTGTAGGCACTTTCTCTATTGTTTGAGGGTTTCGTGTGATGCGAGGCACTACAGGTGGCAGAGGTTCAAACCCTTTGGTCTGATTAGTGCTTGCTCTGTGTTATTTCTGCAAGTTGGCAAAGGTTCAAACCCTTTGGCTTGCCGGACGGGGTTTTTCTGTGTTTATTGTGTTCTCTGGATCGCATAGGTTTGAACCCTGTGGGTCTACGATTGGTTAGGAAACTCGAGCGTGTAGGTGAAAGTCCTGCAGTTGTTGTGGATTGTTTAGTAGGATTCGGTTTCTGCTTAGAGCGCAGTGCTTTAAGTCGTGGTTAGTGTGTTATTTGTTGTGTGCTGTGATCATTAGAGTTGCATGCGACTTCTAGAGAGTTGTGGATACGTTTAACGACGTTGGTGTATTGTTATACAACCTTTGCCTCGAGGCCCGGCGACAGAAGTCGCACCTCATGTTTAGAGAAAAGCCTTTGGACTTAGAGAAGTCTAGATATCATACGAGTGCTATCGCTACACATGTATCTTAGATATATTGAGAATTCAGTTATATTGGTTCACTACTTCTATCGCATCAGAATCCCCCTCAAACTTGAGTGTGTTTGTGTGTGTAGTGTTGGGTGCAGGTGTGATCAGTGTCTTCGATGCTGGTGCATTTCCAGCTCTGTGCACGCAGACTCCTCTTCAATGTGTATGCCATTATATGGTGCTCTGGCGTCTGCCCATGCTACGCACGACACGATAAGCCGTTTTCTTGCATGAGCCCACACTTTATAGACCAGTCCAACCAGGACTGGAGGTGGCACGACCAGCACAAATCAATAGATATTCCTGCAAGGGCTTGACATCTCCAAACAAGTGAATAGAGGAACAATTGAGTACGATATTAATCAAGTACCGTCCTTTCAATCAAGTTATCACATCTGAAGGGCTTAAGAGGCTCCTTCTAACATTCCCTACATCGCAAGAGGAAATTTTCGACATTGCATTAATTAACACTGCAAAAAAAGGTGATGAGGAGTGTAGCCAGCAGCGAGAGGGCGACCACAACGCTTACTGTGAGATGTGTCATTGCACCTCACTATCCGCAATCAACTCAGTGAATAAGGCTATTGATTTTTGAACTATACTTGTGTAAAACTTGTTGAGAATCTCTCCTTCTCTCTTGCTGCCTAATATTGAAGATATCACTACAAGGGATTGCCCAATCAAGGGTACTACAGGAAGGTTAGCTTTGTTTACAACTGATTATTAAGTATTAGCGCTCACTCCGCATGGACGGCCGTCAAGATATATGTTAAAGACAGTCAAAATTATTCGCTGGTATACTTGTTTGACCTACTCGGTTTCAGGCAACCCAGGAAGAAACGCTGTCGGTTCCTCGAGAGCCAGAGCTACCCAATGAAATGATATATCAAAGACTGTACAGTATACATAATGATAATATATTAAAGCCCTGTTTCTACAGTCAACAGGTTGATATATCAACCACACATGAAGGTCCCATGACTACCCCACCGCGTCAAATCCTTAGCTCACTGTGAGCATTGCCGCCTACCACCGCTGACAAGCGGTCCCATTGGTGCGCCTCTGTGGCTAAAAATAAAGCAATTGTATCCCACCTTTTCAGCTATTATTACTGCACAGATTCTGGCACCGAAGATCTTCATCTATCCGTCAACCATTCCTCATTGCTTAGTGCCTGGAATCTAGATTCACATGGATCCGCATCATATCATACATAATAATCACTATTTTCAGGTTTCCACTGGAACGACATGTTTATTATGGAATACATTCTTCATGTATGTCAGTATAGCTACATATTTCACGATGCTGTATCATACAAAGATGAAAATACAATGAAATTGCGAGCTAATGAGGTCTCTAGTAGAGCCTGCAAAGTAAAATAAAACAAACAAAACAAAATAAAATAAAATAAAAACAATTACCATGAAACATGCAACAAATCCTGACAGTGTCAGACAGGATATGGACCAGGCACATGTTCGACCAATACCGTTCGGGTTGTATTACATCTGAATCCATTGTGTGAGCATTTACATTAGAAGGCTTGTCTTGCACCGGCTTGCAAAAGCATAATTATACACACTTGCCAAAGGAGATTGGGCCACTTTCAACCAAGCAAGGTATCTGTAAGAATACAGCTACTCAATTCTTCAAGGAAATGAAACATTTTTTGGGACAGCCCACAAGTAAAGGTGTTGGCAAAGTCGGTGCACACTTGAGCAATTGATTGAATGGTAGCCCTTATTTTGGCTTCGTCTGACCGAAATTCTAGAGGTGGCTTTAGATGGAAATGAGTAGCCAGATGAAAATGTATCATATTATGGAGTGTACTGCAATAAAAATCGAGGCAAAGTACGGTGAAACAGGTCCCTCGTAGAGAGGTACTTTTGCGCTTGGGTAGTGATGTCACTGACTGCAATAGGCCGAGCTTGTCACGCTTACCTCACCTAAGGTCACACCTAGGTTCGGTTCGGACTTGTGGGAGACAGACACATAAAAAGGCTATACAGCTGCATGTCATGATGAGGAAACAGAAGAACACGAGAGACAACTTTTCTTAATCTCTATATTTCTAAACTACAATGCGTGAACGATATACATGTATGGCATTAGTAAGTATGCACAAGGTATGCATTGTCTGATATGCAAGGGTTTTTTGTGCTATTAAGGGTATAAGTTCTCATATGTTGTGTGTTGAATTTTAAGAATATGGCGAGTTCGACGCCACTACCACTTGGGCTGTGGGGCACAGGACGAGAGATGGCATGCACACTGGCAGTTGACTGAAGCTGAGGGTGCGACCACATGCCCTGGTAATCCCATTTTGTAAACGTAAACTAGAAGATATAATATTGATCAAAACACGCAGGGCTGCTCTATGCAGCCATATTTATCAGTATTTTGGGCAAAAATGGCAATACATGAGCATTTTTTAAACCGTGCCGGAGTTAACCGTAGGGGAAGAACCGAAGCCACGGACGTACCTGATGAGGCGCGATCCAATCAACCATGGCGCAATCCAACAGTCATTTTTAGACCTGTCGGCGACCATCAATTGGAGTGGGACGTTGATGATGGGAGTACGTCGTTCGACACGACGAGCACAGCAGGATTGCATCATAGCAGCTAGGTCTCACTATTTTTAGACTTGACTGTAGCTGATATATCAACTAGTGACTGTAGAACCAGGGATTTAATATATTATGGTTTACGCTGTCCTACCATCGTTGATATATCACTCCGCTTGGTAGAGGTGCGAGAGCCGGGTCCACAATCGTAATTCTCTCCGAGTATACCTTTCAGTCTGAACACCGTCTCTGATTCTTTCTTCGAGAACAGAGTCCACTGTGCCAGGAGAGATGTAGGTCTGTATTTGGATTCTAGGCCAGTGTGTCCTGGAAGGCGACGAAATGTGATGAAAGATCTTTGATTTGAATATCTGTCGACCAAAGTGGGAGACGAAGCCAGGGAATTGATACCACCACCAACGTCGCTCATGGCAGTATCAGAGGGAAGTCGTCAGGATGTGCCATTAATCAATCGGATAACATAGAGGAATCTGGCCTCAGCCAAGTCATTCAGACGTATTAATGACAAGCTGACGTGCAGATCTTTGAATGCTTCCATACACAAAGAGAAGCAGCGAATGAATCATCGAGTGAAAGGTAATGAGGTCCAAAGGCACAAAGGGGGGATAACAAATGTAATTGAGTATAAATCCACAAGTTGCAAAACAAATAATGATAATGATATAACATAGATAAGTTTGTTCTTGACTGCGACGGCACAGCGCTCTATGAAGCCAAATTTGAGTTTGAATAGCACGAACAGAGAAGAAGATGCATACCTGACACTACACCAGCACTATCTCCGCCTTGCTCAGGTCCCTTGAACCTCAACTTCGACCTACCCACGACTACATTGTATCGGATTACTATGCCCGCTCACTGTCGGCTTAAAGAACAGAGAGTCGTGGCAATTGTCACTGTCGAAGGACTGTTCTGCCTTCAACGGATAGTGAGGTCAGGAAGTACGGTGGTAGCTGTATGCCTCACGAAATCTGGAATTCGCATCCAAGTATGCGTGAACGGTGACAGTGGAGGCTTGGGAAAGAGAAAGTGTCTGCTTAGCGGGATGGGCACTCAGAGAAGTCGAGTGAGGAGTGACATAGGTCGCGATGAAGCATTATTGTCCTTGCGTGCAAATACACGTGGTGTGAGACATGCACAGTTCGTGCCAATGGTGTGTGTGTGAGATGTTAGATCGCTACGCGAAGAGGAACCTCCGCAGTATATTGACATTCCGACTTCAGACAGAAAGCCACGACAGGGCAGGGCGGACACCAGTAGGCAATGCACGCCTCTGAAAGAAGGAAGTAAAGTATGTTCCAGTCTATAATGGTAAAGTATCGATGAATCATTGAGTTTCACTGCAAAGAATAGTCGCGCCAGTTGCCATTTGAATAGATGGTATGCAAATATTGACATTGATGACTCAGTCAACGACGATGTAGACACCCTGCTCCTCTCCTTGCAACAGCTTGAAAATCATGAACATCCTTTTCCTCAGCCTTCTTGCAGCTTTGAACAACAATGCTGTGGCTGTATATCGCCATTGTATAAACAGGGTTGTCGGCTTCAAGACCTCGTCTTTACTAGTAGATATTACATTCATTTTGGTCCGGCGGTGAAAATAAACATACATTATCCACGATGAGCTCAAACAAGCGGGAGAGTGGACCGCCCTGACAGAAGGAATCAGAGTGTACCAAGGCAGAATGACCAGTTAACGACGTACCATTGGGTTTCACCGCCCAGCAATTGTCGCATTGATAGTCATTAGAGGACTCACAGAATCGAGAGAAGAATTGGTGTGGACGAAGAGAAGCAAGTGAACGAAAATCCCCTGCCCTGAAGTTTCGAAAGTGACGTTATCGGGCCGATATTACCGCTCAGCTTATCCTCCCAGAAATACGCATCCTCAAGCCAATTGAGGGGAACAGAGCGATTCTTAACATAAGCATCGATAGGCTGCCTGAGACAGCCAGGACAATGCTAGGAAACCCTAATCATCCGACTGCGTCCGGCCTGGAAAGTACTGACATAACCGGTATTGACATTGATAAAGTGGTACCACTGCGTAACTTAATGTTACACTTTTGTTTGGGAAGTATTCGCTAAAAGGATTACCCCAGCTGTAGAGAAACTCGCTTCTCACCGATGAGATTCTGGTCCCACATGTCCCAACAATGTGGACACACAGCTATTTGGATAAACTGCTGTACAAGTGCTGTACGCATGATGGTTCTATACTTCCTGATTATCATACATAAGCATGCCAAGTTTAGAATTGCATGGTCACCCATCGTCTCGTTCTTGCAGTCTGCTCTCTTGTCGCCTGTGATATTACGATAAGATCATTCTAACAGAGTGCAGGACCCAGAGTTATACGATAATAACGGAAGAGAAAGAGATGTATCATACATCTGTTCATTTTCGCTTCCCGCACGTAGCTTCCATTTACTTTCATGATCGCAGTCTTAGGCACTACAAGGGCCGCAAAGGAAAAACAATTTTCGTAAACTGCTGTACACTTCACGGTTCTGCATTCCCTGACATATAAACATGCCACCGGTAGAACCGCATTGCAAAACATTACCTTGTTCTTGCTGTATCTTCTCTCTTCCCCTCTGAACACTTGTCAAGGAACACGGTATGCCCTCCGACATTCGAGACGAAACCCCACATGATCCTGTGTTCAACGGCGAAGGGATCAGAGTCACTGATCAATTAAACTTCTCCACGCCTCCCCAAACTTCATTTTACACAAATTCCCATCGTTCAACGTACCATGCCAGCATGACAGGGGGAAGGATACCCTTGCCTGAGGAGGGGCCTACGACACGTCGAACCAGAAAAAGACGCTCATCGATATTCGGTCTGCCATGCCAAGTTATTGGCTCTGACGGAGTTCCGACTGGTACGCATGCTTCTTTAAACGCTAACTCTATACTCACAGGCTACTATAGGTGACTTTCGAGTATATGCGCCCAGTCCGCCTTTTGAAGAAGCAGGACCAACATCAAGCGTTTGGCGTGCCTATTTGGATGAAAGTCAGGATTGCGACAGGAACATGGTTGAAGAACAGAGAGGAGAAGTGAATATCCTCCTAGTTTTCGTGAGTGGTTTCAGTCAGGTGCATGTTACATCCCTTAATTGCATTTTCCTTCATAGGCGGGACTATTCTCCGCAGTTGTCAGCAGCTTCATTATATCATCATTGCCAAAATTTCAGCCAGACTATCAGCACATGTCTGCTTGTTTGCTGTTCGACCAGATCAATATTCAGCTCGCACTAGCTAACGGAACTTCCATTGACAATATCACCACTTCCGGCATTGACCCTAACGCTCCTTTTACTCCGGACCCGGATGATGTGTTTATAAATGGACTGTGGGTGACAAGTCTTGCTCTCAGTCTTATGACTGCATTTTTCGCCATTGTTGTCGATGCATGGTATTTCCAATACACCTCGCCCATCCCTGGACAACCCAAAGTCCGTGCCCGTACTCGACATTTACGCTACAAAGGCCTCGTCAAATGGAATGTCCGGCATTCTATTGGCATCCTTCAAGTCCTGTTGCACTCTTCCCTCATCACATTTGTGTTCGGCTTCGGACTCTCCTCAAACTTGTACCAGAGTTTGACATTGGTCTTTGTGCTGAGCCTGATATTTGGTACGATTGTTGCTGGTTACTTATATTCCATTGTCAGGGTCTTGGAACACCCAGATTGTCCCTGGAAAACCCCCCTCATTCATATTTTCTCTTTTGCCCGCAAGCGTCCGCCAATTACCACAGTACTCGGGCTGACTTCATTGCTTGAAGTCAAGAATCTCTCTGAAGTCAATAATGTGCAAGCTTTGGAGATCTATGCTGCACACATATCACGTATCGAAGACGAAGTTGATGCCCTTCGTTGGTTGTACGAGAAATCATCGACTTCGACTATCCATCGTCTCATTATTCATGCGCTTGCCGGATTATCCTCAGATCACATAGAACGTGTTGAGGAGGTTTTCAGCCCACGTTGGGTTGAAATACGAGACGAGAAGGAAAGAATGTTGATGGAATGTATGGAACTCACCCGAGATGGGACTACCCGGTGGGTTCCCAGGGATATTCCCGACATTGGCAGCAGGATCGAACCGCTCCTACGGTTGGAGATTCTGTTCCCTTCTTTGCGCAGGAAGTACCCATCCAGGCTCTTTGGAGAACACGATCTGGATTTCTCAAGCAAGCTTTCCAATATATTGTCAATAACTCTATCTGCCATCGACGATGCACAGATTCAGAAGCCTGGGGAGCACAAACAACTCATCATGGATGCCTTTTCAGACAACAGTGTTCATCATCCTCTCATCTGGGAGAAGCTCTTAGACCATTATATTGGCCAAGAGAACTTGATTAACACTGTGGGAGATGATAACTTTACCATTGGGATGTGTCTCAACTTGGTATCAAACATATTTCCCCCTGAAGGCAGTCATCCTGAGATGCACACCTGCACTTTGGCACACCCCTTGATGACTTCTCATAAAACAGAGATTCTGACACGCCTTCTCGCGTTCTTCCCAACATCTGAGTCAGACAATGACACAGTCGATCTCGAACAAAGACTCTCACTCACCATTGTACGTTCCTTGGTCCCTGACTCTGCCCCATCAACAATTAACTCGCCGCAACCTCATCCGTTTTTTCATGACTCCACAATTTCCAAGTACCGACTGCTGCGTGTTGCACTATGTGCGATTCACAAAGCCATCCGATCTGCCGATCCTCCTTCGAAAGAATGGCGGACCCATCTTTTCTGGGCGATACTCTCTTACATAAAGTCCGATTTATTCTCCGGGCATGCTTTGAGTGATTCGGAGCACTGGGAGTTCGAGGATCTCCTTTGGGCATGCCGTGCTTATGCTCTTGTATGCCTGGCCTTCCTTACAAGTACAAGCTCCAAGTACCACGCCGTTGTACGGCAACCACAATGGAACGATAAGGATCTAGCTCTCAACATTCTACGAGTCATCCATGAGGAACGTGCAGCAGACACACCTGTTCAACCCCCCGGTCCAGCTCTACTCAAACGTGGTACTCGTGACCATATTGACTCCATAATTTACCTCGCTGGTTGGTTTTTGGGTGATGCATTTGACAACGGAACTCCCGCTGTGTATGAAGCTTTCCAAGAGAAGGGCAGCTTGCGTTATATTGCAGAGAAAAGCAGCCTCCACCCAGAGATCATTGAAGGACTGCGTGGGTATATCACTGGGATTTCGTCTGCCAAGGCGGGGAATCTCCCTGATATTCAATTAGACAATACACTTGACCGGCATATCGAAGATCTCCATCAAGCACCTGTAATTCGTTGCATTTGCGCGAGCATAGCCCGCAGCGGTACGCCATCACGCCCTATCTTATCCACCCTGGCTTCAATTGCTCCTTATCACGACCAATGGTCAAACATCTTACAAACCTTAAACTCGTCAGACCACGAATACTCGGTTCAGTGCTACGCACTCCATCCCAAGGACAAAGGAACACGAGATGATGTGGAGCGTTGGAAGAAGGACATGAAAAAGAATGTCAGTATCTTGGCCGAGTGTCTCGAGGAGGAAAATCGTCGTAACAGGGACAACCACCAGGTATGTAGATGATATAAGTCGTTCAGTCTCCGGTTCAGTTTAACACTTTTACACAGCCGGGGACGAGCTCCAGCAATCGCGCTGGCGGGTTGGAAACTCACCAGGAATCCGGATTGACCATGGACCCCAATACGGACGTTGAGCTAGGAGCGCTCAGGTCAGAGAATGTCGATGCTTCGTAACCTGATAGCATGTATGGAATTCATATGATGGAGAACTTGTTACTTGATATATTTTTGTTTCTTTCAGCATTCCTAGTCGCTCATGATTTAGCTATTTAATTCTCTTGTAATATTTACGGACCTGGTAAGACTGCCGGATTGGAGCAAAGGTTCTTGAAGAAAGTATCATAAGGTTCTTATTGCCGAATGTGCCAAGGAAACAGAACATAACGTGTATTTGAACTCAAATTCACAAATTCAAGAAAGATCAATGGCTGGTGGAGGGTAACGTTAATGTTCAGGTCGAAAGCTGGAGTACTGAAATTATATCCACAAGTCACAAATTACCTAATGACAATACATATATATATGAATCGAAAGTAGATCGGTTTACCTCGATGACCACAATCTACGAAAGAAAGCTTTTAGACTCGAGAGAAAGAAGGGAGAGGAAGTCACGTACCCAATGTTACACTACATTTCTAGCACTCTGAACGCCAACGTCGATTTGGCGGGGACACGAAAGCTCCGCTTGCTAGGACTCGGTGTAAGAAGTCGGAGTCGTTGAGGTCGAGACACTTCATGAGCCACTGCTTGAAATTCCTAGTCGGATGCGAAAAGAATATATGAATAATGACTGTGCTGATATAGGCGAAAATACTTCACTAGTAGTGGAAGTAAGCACGTTCACCTAACCGGTAATGATTCATATGCATATGTGGAGGCCAGCCATTGTTCTGGCCAGGAAGAATTGCAATTGGGTATCAATCCGTGGGTGGGAGAGTGAAGGTATGTATAGATACTGACAAGGATATATACATGAATAGAGAGTAAACCGATGGCGACGATAAAGGTTCTACGAAGAAAATGAGGTCCTGGAATAGGAAGAAGGGGGAAAGACGCGTACCTGACAGCTATACCAGCGCCATCCCCATTTTCCCGGCACCTCGAACGTCGACCTCAACCTGTTTGTGACAACCCTGCATCAAATTACCCTCCTTTCGCAGACTCGGTTTATAGAACAGAGAATCGTCGTCGTCGCGGTCGTTGAGGTCGAAACACTCCTCTCGCTTCATGAATCATTGCTCCGTCAAAGGGACATATTTCGTAGGGCGCGGAGGTGGGACAACGTCGCAATTAATCTTCTTCGTGAAGAGGTCGTCAAAAGGTAGACACGGTGTGGATCTGGAGCGGGGGGGAGGCGGGTAGCGAGGTAGAGGGACGTCGCCACTGGACTCCGTTGGTGAAGACTGCGTGTTGAAGGGCGGGGCACGCATTGGCGAGACGAGCAGCGGGTGCTAGTTCTCTGAGGACCATGGAGTGGCCGGAGTGACTGATTGTAGACGATGTTGAACGTTTTCTGGCACATTTTGGGAGTGGGAACCTGTCATCGAGTTCTTCGTTCGCTGTTTTCACTTGCGCCGTCTCTTGTTTATGCATGAACAGGATACGAAGAGACTTAAAGAGCAGGACGGTGGCACACTAGCATTCCTCTCCAGCATCGCCCTCTCTTTCGAGTTCTTCGATGGAGGAGCATACGGCAATGGCACTACGGAGTGTCTTTTCTTCGGTACGTTTGCCAACAGACTTGAACTTGAATATGAGGTGGCGAAGAGAGGGAGGAAGTGACTCGGGCCTTGTCGTCGTTCGTCGAAACCCAGCATAGATTGTTTTAGAAATAGTCATAGACGCGTTAATTAGAGGTCGAGAAGGAGCAAGAGGGACGATTACACGTGAGGGGCCTTGGAAGGATGTCAGGTCTGGGAGCAGAGTTCCTGTAATTTGAGTAAACGTGTCTTGTGTTGACGTTGGCGATAGCAGAGGCATCTGGAGAAAAAATAGCTGGCTGGTGTGGTCAGGGGCAGTGGCGTGTGCAGTGACGTATCCTCATCGTCGTCATCTACGAGGAACGGGTACCGTACAGAGATGTTGTTGATCTGGTCACTGAGCCACGTGAGGATCTCTGCCTCGGCTTGCTCCGAGAGACGAGTGTTCCCAAACTCGATATCGCGCAGCATAAAGACAGGGTCGTGGCGCAGGATGTGCAGATCGAAGGAGAGGAGGGATAACGAGCGGAGATTGTCCATGCGGGCGAGCACTTGGGGTATGAGACACGCACGAGGTTGGGCGGAGGGCAATACGGGACGCGACTAGAAACATCTAAAGCGTGCGATCCCGAAAGTCCCGTATGTTGAGGTCTCCGTATAATACTGCCTGTGCTGCAGAGAGAAAAAGTCGCCCCAATGCAGGCACGAACGTCCGTGGGCTCCTAAACCTGAATATATGATAACAGCATTTATTGATGAGTATTTAATTGGGTGATATATAGGCGTTTGAACAACGGGTCTATGAGATTCTGTTCATTCTCGCAAGGAAGTGTTGGAGGATATCCGTTCCGTTCCGTTGTGAGTTATACCCTATAATATTTTCCTTTCGATCGTCACTCATTCCTACTTACCGTTTATATCACAACTCCTGTCATTACCTGATATTAGCTATATAACCTCGCCGTAGTTACCCCATACCTCAGTCGTTTCGCCTACATTGCGCCAGACTGAGTTCTCACATCTATTCTTCTATCAATAGGTTATGTGGCCCCATTGCCCATAATTCAGTCACGAAGAATACGCAACGAATTTCGACTCAACATACCACACTTACCATACCACGGTCCTCATCACCACTCACACACCTCTGAATAAAAATGTCGTCGACGTCAGGAGTCACCATACTCCCTGATACGAGTAGCCATTTTAATGGGAAGAACTATGCCTCCTGGAAGCTCCAGATCACCGAATTGCTGAAAGGAAAAGGCCTCTGGGGCTACATTGAGGGAACCACTACTCGTCCTACTGCCCCTGGGACTACCACTACCACGACTACACCCGCAGCCGTACCTTTACCACCAGACCCCACTCCCATTTACTCTTCGACCCCATCGCACGACGAATGGGTCTTCCGTGACCAGCTCGCTCATTCACACATTGTACTCAACGTTCTCGACCCTATTGGACTAGGGGTCAGGACTGATGGGACGGCAAAACAATGCTGGGACTCGATCATAGCCGAACATGCCAAGAAGACGGACATGGCACTATCCGAAGCTGAAGCATCGCTGAACGCCGTGAGGTTCGACGGGAGCACCGATATCAATGCTCACGTCGCTGACTTACGAACCAAACGACGAGCTGTAAACGATCTTCGTTCGACTGCACTCAGTGACCAGGAGTTCAAAGGAATAATCATTCGTTCTATCGTTCCTACGGACAACTGGATGCCCATCCTCCCTAGTCTATATCAAATGCCCACGTCTAGCGATGTCATCTCTCACCTCCAGACCCATGCGGCTACACTTCGCGCCGCGGGTAAAGGTCCATCCCAATCCCAAGCCCTTGCGGCTGCAGGAGCCCCTGCCCCTGTGCATGGGTGTTGCAACCCCGATTGCAAGGCCCGCGATAAGACCCGACACACGACAGAAAATTGTTATTGGCCTGGCGGAGGAAAGGAGGGACAGTTCCCTCCTAACTTCGGCCAACCAAGACATGCGAACCAAGCGACCTCAGGCAACAATACGGCCGATGGTATGAGACACTTTGTTCTTGCTGCGCACACGGCTACTGTCGATGTTGATCGGGATGATGAGGGCCTAATCATTGAGGATGGGAGTACTGGTGAACGGATCTACGAATGGAATGGAACACGTTCTTTTTGGCAATGGGATGAGCTAGACAGCGACACTGAGTCAACGATGAGCAACGAGTTTTCAGACTGGAGTACCTTGGGGAGTGACATAGACTCCGTCACTGACTATAACGAGGTGGAGGACGAAATAGACCCAGATATGCCTCCACTCACGAGCGTTGATGATGACGACGAGGAAGAACTTGAGGAAGAGACTGACAGTGAAGATGAATTGCCCACAGGACACTTTACATGCGAGGCTGAACCTGCCAGGTCAGCATTTGTAACCACAACCTTCGAAGGACGCACCCCAGCAATTACCCTGACATTCATGGATTCGGGGGCCAGCGATTATTTCTTCCGAAACCGTGAAGATTTCATTGACTACAAGCCTGTTGCATTTCGCACTGGCTCGTCCGCCATTGAAGGAAAGGGTACCTTTGAAATCCTTGGGCAAGGGACTGCAACGAAAACTTTCAGATTAGATGGGAAGGACGTCAAACTTACCTTCAAGAATGCGTTGCACTCGCCTTCGTTGGCAGCCAATCTCATCTCTGTAAGCGCACTAGACAAAGCTGGATTGTCCACAGTCTTCTCCAATGGTCGAGCTGCCGTCCGTGACCAATCTGGCAACGAAATCTTTGCAGGTCGAGGTGCCGACGGCATGTACGTCCTGGATGCTACCCCCAGTCCTCAAGCCATGTCATCAAGGTCGTCCCCTACTTCTCCCTGCACCTGGCATCGTCGGTTTGTCCATATGAGCCCAAAGAAGATCGAGGAAATGGCATCAAAGAACCTCGTTGACGGCCTGAGCATCACCTCTGACCCGTTACTGGGCAGGTGCGAGGACTGCATCGTCGCACGTCATGCACGTCGTCCATTCGATGAACCAACTGACCCTGCTGTCGACCCACTGGAATTGGTTGCTACTGACCTCTGGGGACCTTCGAGGACAGCGTCGCCGAGTGGAAAAGTATACATGATGATATTTGTGGACAGCGGGACGTCTTTCAAAGCAGGGGAGTTCCTCGCAGACAAAGCTGATGAGACCACCGTGGCAGCGTTCGATAGGTACCGACGTATGGCCGAGACCCAGACTGGTCGGAAAATTAAACGTGTGCGAGCTGATCGGGCTTTCGCAGGGGAGAAGTGGACGAAATACTGTGAGGAGCATGGAATTATCCTAGAGTTGACAGCTCCCCATTCCTCGGCTCAGAATGGGCTAGCTGAGCGAGCATTGCACATGACAATGGAAGATACGAGGGCACTGTTGAGTGATTCAGGCCTAGCTGATCGATACTGGGCAGAGGCAGCATCGATGTCAATTTTCACACGGAATCTTGCCCCCTCAAGTCGTCACCCTGGAGTGGTACCAGCGGAGGCATTCTCGAGGCATAGGCAAGACGTGGGATTTCTTCGGGTTTTCGGGTCGACCTGCTGGGCGAAGAAGCCAACGTCTGGTGGTGTTCTGGTAGACGGTGGAAGCAAACTGGATGATCGATCGAAGAAGTGTGTATTTTTAGGTTATGCAGGGTCCAACTACCGCGTCCTCGATCAATCAGGACGTGTATTCGTGTCTCGCGATGTCATTTTCGACGAGGGACCTGCGCATCGCAGTGTGAGTGTGGGGGAGACAGAGGATGAGCCTCCACTCACCACTACGACCACCACGGATATACCCCCTACCAACGTACTCCCAGCCGTTGTGACGCCAACTCCTCCCACGGAGCCTATCATTCGCCGATCCACACGTCTTATGCGTCCTAGTGCCGAGGCTGCCGAATCACAACTATCAGAACAGAGAGAAAACTGATGCTCGCGCGAGTGGAAGCGACTGGGCGACCAATAGCAAACAACCATGCGCCTCCTTAGCCTCTGGAAATTCTCCAGACCCTTACATCCCTCGAAACCACCAGGATGCTTTACGCGTCGACGAAGCTCGCTGGAAAGCAGCCATGGATGTTGAGTACAAAATGCACATGTCGAAACATACCTGGGACCTTGTTGACAGACCGGAGGGAGCCAACGTAATGGATTGTAAGTGGGTATACGGAATGAAGTGGGATGGAGATGGTAATTGGCTCAGGGATAAGGCGAGGCTCGTTGGGAAGGGATACACTCAGCAATACGGCCTCGATTACAATGATACCTGGGCCGCCGTAACTCGTCTCGAATCCGTTCGCATGTCCGCCGCTGTAGCAGCAAAACTTGACCTCGTACTCTGGCAAGTGGACTTCGTTTCAGCATACTTAAACAGCGAGACGAAAGAAGACATATATATGCGTCAGCCCCCAGGGTACGTCGTGGAAGGGCAGGAAGAAAAGGTGTGCAAACTTGTTCATACAATCCATGGAACTATGCAGGGTGGTCACGATTGGTTTGAGACGCTTGGGAAGACGTACGAAGACCTTGGGTACCGTTCGTCGAAGGCAGACCCTTGTGTCAGAACGATTGGAGAGCCAGGCGGTGAGTACACCATTACGGACACATACACTGATGACGTGTGGGGAGCATCATCGAGCACAGAGGAGGCGAGTCAGCGGAAGAAGGAACTAGAGGAAAAGTGGGAGCTCACCGACGTGGGGGAGAACCATTATTTCTTAGGCATGAAGATCGATCAGGACCTCGAGGCAGGCACAATCAAGTTCTCACAGCGCCCATACTGGGAGAACCTCTTCGCGGACTTCAACCTGGGATACCTTCGTCCCCGCTCGACCCCACTGCCAGTCGGTATCGCCCTCGATAGCTCGCAATCGCCCACGACCCAGGCAGAGAAGGACGAAATGGAAAGATTACCATACCGACGACTGCTGGGCCGTGTCATGTGGGGGCAACTTGCGACACGTCCTGATTTGTGCTTCCCGGTGAGCTTGCTCGCTCGTTATCAGTCCAATCCGGGCATGGAGCATTGGAAAGCCTTACTACACGTCCTCGGATACATCAAGGGAACGATGGACCTTGGCATCGTCTTCTCGCGCAACCAACCATTGACGCCTATCGGGTTCGTAGATGCAGATTATGGGGGATGTAGAGACACTACGCGCTCGACTTCGGGCTACGTCTTCACGATGGCCGGGGGACCGATATGTTGGAGCTCGAAGCGACAGGCAACCGTTGCCTTATCTACCGTTGAGGCTGAATACGTTTCGCTTACTCGTGCAGCGCAGCAAATGATGTGGATCCTCTCTTGGATGGACGAGGTTCAACTTCCCCAGCCGCGCCCTGGTACACTTTACGGCGATAACCAAGGAGCTGTCGCCTTAACGACGAATACCCGTTCCCACCAGAAAGTCAAACACATTCGTATTCGAGAGCATTTTATTCGAGAGCTAGTGAAGGACGGGGAGCTTCGTGTCGAGTTTATACGGGGAAATGCAAACCCTGCGGACATTTTCACCAAACCATTGCCTCGCGACGCTCACAACGGTTACCTGGACATGTTAAACATTGTCGCTATGGGATAGTACGGATATGGGGGAGTGTTGGAGGATATCCGTTCCGTTCCGTTGTGAGTTATACCCTATAATATTTTCCTTTCGATCGTCACTCGTTCCTACTTACCGTTTATATCACAACTCCTGTCATTACCCGATATTAGCTATATAACCTCGCCGTAGTTACCCCATACCTCAGTCGTTTCGCCTACGTTGCGCCAGACTGAGTTCTCACATCTATTCTTCTATCAATAGGAAGATCTTTCTTTCAGGAATGTAACTTACATCTCGAGCTAGAGCCGTGAAATTAATGCCAATCTGTGAGAATGAACGCTGCCCTGCGAATAAGTCAGTGAGTTTTTGCTTGAGAGCAGATAAAGGTAGTACCAATGCATTCAAAACGGCTTGGGTATGTTCGCGCACTACATAGGCAAACGAAAGGGGCTGCAATCTGCGACCGAGCGTTCAGAAAGCCGCTTGTCATAGTTGTCATAAAGACGGCCGTTGCTGAAGACAAATTAGGACTGTTTGCGGACCGTGAAGACAGTACATAGGTACACTGCGATGGCTGCAAGAATCTGACAAATACGGAGCACATAACAGGCAGAGACGAGCCAGAAGATATCGAGACGACGAGCGCAGAAGGCAATCGGCGTCCGTGGGAAATTAATGTTCGGAAGCGCCCGTGCACCTAAATGAGATTGACGTCATGGGACACGCGATCTCCATCAACAGCTTCAATTATTGATTTCTATTTCTCCCGCTGGAATTTCTTCATGCAAGAGCTTGAAGACGAACATGACGGCGACGATGTTCCTCTAGCGGCGATGTACAGCCTCAGCAATTCCAGTGGAAACAGGGGAAGGCTGATGAAGAGGATGTCAACGATTTTCAAGCCAGCATCGTAACGAGTGGTGGAGCGAGTCGCAGAGATGGTGGAAGACGGGGATGAGGAGAAAGTTAATGTGTCGGTATTGTCGAGCTAATCATCGATGGTCGATATTCGCATGCCGCGTGAACTTGGGCTGACGATCGAGGAGCCTGCAAGCGTGGCGTGTGCATACCTCGTCCGAGTTCCGCCTCTCCCTCGCTAGCGCCCCGCCCAAGCCATTTGTTGTAATCCCGCCGTTGCCAGTAGAGATCCTCGCTACAATTCTCTCGTCAATCCCCCGACTTCAGTGCCTGTCTTAGCGCTGCTCTCAGGCAAATTCGTCTCAGCAGCACAGGTCGTGTTATACGGCAACGTTGACGTGCGGGACGTCCGATATGCCGATAGGGCGTGGATATTCCCGGCCACAGGACGAGATCTCTAGCCCAATACTTTCATGGCCATCCACCCAGATCCGCGCATATCTCATACCGCGCGGATCAGGAATCACGACCGGTCTTCTACAGAGTTGGAGCGGCCCGTCAGGCCTTCCGGACTAACTAAAGATTAATTCATCGACTTTTCCTTAATCAACAGATAAAGCTCCTGTGGCGTACTATATTCGTCACGCCGCATTCCTGGAGAACAACACGCACCAGATATATATTGGAACCTATGAAGACTAGAGTAACGTTGAAGACGGAACCGGAATGCGTCAATATCAAGCTCATCCATAGCAGGTGAGCAACTCGAGCCAATCAAATGTAAGCTGAGGAAACTGATTGGAATAGAGATGAAGTTTTGACATGGTCTTTCACGCACAGCAAACTTTCACATCGAACTCGTTTCGTTGTGGCCGATCAAAGTCTCCACCTGTCTTCACCGATTTTGCCCTGAATAGAAATGCCTGCTTGGGGTGTACACCATCACGCCTTGCGCCTTGCCTGTGTGAAATCAGCATATCCTACATCGCATTTATAGATCTGCCCTTTGATCAACGGACGAAGCGACCTGATCTCTCTACTAGGGACGTTATACACTGACTCTAAGCTATCCATGCTCTCTGCATAGCTCACGTGGGGTAGCTCACCACTCTCCTTCGCCCCACAACCATGGAGAACGCATAGACTCAGCTCATCCTTCGTGGGCGCCCAACTTGACAACTACACCTTATCTCACCCTCTGCGTAGCCTTATACGTCCTGAACGGCCTTCTCTACTCCTTCTTCACCCCCGAACGATCCAACACATGGCGCAACATCTCCGCCGCTGCCTCCTTCCGCTTCACCCTCCGACTTTCTCTCCAGTATGCCTTCCTCGCTCACGAACTACCGCCAATGGATGCAGTCACATGACCTCTCAATAACTGTCGACGAGCTCCCAGACGGCGCACACCTTTTGTGGATTAGCGCAAAATGTGTGGATCGAGTGAATTTGTATGTACTGTCATGGTACGGCACGTTGCTCTATCAAATGTCGAGCGAGCAACTGGAAATCAATACAGTAGGGGCGTACGTGATGAGCTGCGCCGGGAATGTTTTGACGTTCTGCAGATATCTGCAGGTGGAGCTCGAAGAGCGCAACATCCACGTCGGCATCGCGATCCTAGCATGCAGTAAGTCCTTGTCTTCTCTATCACCCTTTAAATTTTACTCACAGCTTTAATCTAGAACTCCTCCCAAACAACCCCTTCCCCGCACAACTCCCCGGAGCCCAAGCGGCAATTTCCACCCCTCGTCAGTGCAGGAGCCAAACCCCAGAACATCACCCTCGCAGGCGCCTCCGCAGGGGGGAACCTTATCCTCGAACTCCTCACGCACATCGTCCACCCCCTCCCCACCGTCACCCCGCGCCGGTTCCCTCTCTCGACACCCTTCCGTGGTGTATTCCTCATGTCCCCCTGGGTCTCCATGCAAGAAGACCTCACTCTCCCCCAACACCTCCTCGACGCCAAACAATAATACGACAGCCTAAGCTCCCATCTCGCCTGTCGCACCATCCTGAACAACGTACCCATAACCCACATCCCGTTCGTCGACCCCCTGGAAGCGCCCGAGGACCAGTTCGACGGTCTCTCCAGACTCGCGGGGCGCGGGTTTGTGATCTGGGGCGAGGTTGAGTGTCTGAGGGCCAGGGGAGGCTCTGCGAGAGGTATATGGAGCCGTACCATCTGCAGGTGGAGGTACACAAGGAGGCTTCGGGCATCCGTTGTCAGCCGATATGGGACCCGGCATGGATAGGCGACATCGGGCAGCCGAAGACCGTTGACTCGTTCGCACATCTGTGTGCGACTAATAAGGAGGGGCTGATTTGATTCCTGTGATCCTCAGACGTGATCTTCCGAAAGGAACACGTCTCCATACCTGCCTCTAAGGTGACGTTAACTTGGACCCGTGGCTAGGTGGAACCTTGCATGCTGGTGAGGTCAGAGAAACGTCGTCATGGTGGCCATAACCTCAGTAAAGTGTTCGATTTCTTCACGTGTGTGTTTACATGCCTAATGAGTTGAAAAAATACATAAGCGAGCATGGAGAAGTTAACAGTGGTCGTTGAAGGGAGACAAATCTCAAAACGGACAAAATTTTGATCCGGTACGCCATCTGCGGAATTTGCCGTGCCAATCACTGGCCCAGCTTCGTTTTTTCCTTTCTCCTTTCATCGAGGACATGCTGTCCGACGCATATGCGTATGTTTAGAAGGGATTTTCTGTGTACATATTTCAGCCTGTATGATTTTCGGGTTTCTGTCCATGCCACAACTTGGTAAGCCATTTCTTTGCTGCGCACACATCAGAGGACAGCTAACCAGGATCAGCCACAGAACGACTACGTGCGATTCATTGGTCATTCCCGCAGGGATTCGTGTTTCTGGATTTGGCATCTCCGAAAGAGTGTGAAAAGGAATGAGTGAGTAGGATAGTAATCAAGTACCGTCTTTTTGATCAAGTTTTCGCATTTGAAGGGCTTACGGAGGCTCGTTCTAACAATCGCTAAGTCGCAAGAGGGACCTTCCGACGTTGCATCAATTGACGCTGCAAAGAAGGTGATGACACGTCTAGCCAGAAGCTAGAGGGCGACCACAACGCTTACCGTGAGACGCGTCGTTGCACCTCACTATTCGCAATCAACCCAACGAATAAGATTATGTGTATAGTGAAGACGTCTTTGTTTCTTGAACTAAACTTATGTAAAACTGGCTAAATAATATCTCCTCGCATTCATGCTGCGTGATATCGGAGATATCGCTACCAGGGATTGCCCAGTCGAGGCTACTACAGGAAGGTTAGCTTCGCCTGCGACTGATTATTAAGTGTTAGCACGCACTTCGCACAGACGGCTGTCAAGATATACCGGTATCTATGTTAAAGACAGTCAAAAGTATTCACTGGTATACTCGTTCGACCTACTTGGTTTCGGGCGACACAAAAAGTGGCATCTTCAGTATCTCCGGAGCTTTGAGTTCGAACGTTGTCTCTCATCCGCTCGTCAAGAACAGAGTATACTCTAGGTCGAGGGACCGTTTGTCCAGAAGATGTCTGTAACTTGTCCAGAGACCGGATTCGCAGGTGCCTGAACCATGAGTGCGAGCGCGAGTGCTGAGAGATGCAGGTCTATACTCGAATTCTAGACGGGTCTTTCCTGGAAGGCGACGAAATGTCATAAAATAGCTTAGCTTTTGGGATCTGTCGACCATAGAGTAACCGATGAAACAGACTGTCTATCTGCAAGAGTCGGAAACCGGTGTCTGGTAGCAGAGAACGTATCGAGGCAGGAACGGCGAACTAACTGGAGAGTTATCGCCATCAGTAGTGGAGTGCCAAGGTCGATGGTGCTCGTCTTTCGATGTCGCAACTCAAACAGACGAAGGCTGCAGTTCTAATATGGCAGCCACCAAACGCAATGTGATGTATAGATAGAAGGAATGATATCCTTTAGCATGATTTTTTTCCGGCTAGATGATTGTAGATCGTAAGCGTAAATGAGAATCGAAATGCTATCTGTACTTGTCCCTCATCATTCAAGTCCTTGTGCCGTAACGTGTCTCGGCGCAAAGCGTACACATCGAAGGAGAGACTCTTCAAAAAACTCAAAGCCGACACCTGCAACTATGGGAACATATTGGTATGAACCGTGACATCAAACTATGTACTTGATTCATATCCATGACGGAAGTCGGACTCGCTGGAAGACGTTTATTCTTGCAATCTTTCAAGAAAGGGAACATGAAAGTCACAGTTGAAGAAATGTACAATATTTGAATGCATATACAAACGAAACTTCTGTACCATGATTCTAAGGAAGACGATAAGGAGAAGCAAGGAAGAACGCACGAAAGAAAGATATATAAGCTCGGATCACGCCGTGGTCCCAACATGGGCATCAGCGCGTTGGAGTACAGGGGAGAAGAGCCAGGTAATTGATCCCGCTACGCATCATCACTGGTGGCAGTAGTCATAGAGGGAGGTCATCAGGATGTCCCGTTAATCGATCAGATAACATAGAAGACTTTGAACTCAACCAAGTCATTCGGACGTATTAATGACAAGCCCATTTACAGATCTTCTTATCATTCCATACGCGACGAGGAGTAGGTGAAAGGTAATGACATCCAAAGGCACAAAGGTGGAATAACAAATATAATTGAGTATGAATACACAAGTTGCAGAATAGATAATGATAATGATAATGATATAACATGGATCGATTTGTTCTTGACAGCGATGGCAGAGCAATCTATTAAGCAAAATTTAAGTTTTGGTAGCAAGAACGTGGAGGAAGAGGCGTACTTGACTTTACACCGGCACCATCGCCACCCTTCTCCCTCGAACCTCGACCCTCGACCTCCCCATGGCAGCACTGTATCGAATGACTATGCCCACTTAGGCTCGGTTTTAAAGAACAAAGAGTCGTCTCAATCATCACTGTCGAAGGACTGGTCTGCCTTTATTTAAGCAGCACACAGTAATGTCAGCGAGCAGAGCGGTAGCTGTATACGTTGAGAAAATCTTGAGCCACTGTCAGAGTAGGCGACAGCGGAGACTCGACCCAAATAATATAATGTCAGCATTGTGGGATGAGTACTCAGAGAAGTCGCGAGATGGATGGGGTGGTAGAAAGTAGCGAGGACGCATCTTCTTCGTGGAAGAATGGCGGGAACTGGAGGAAAACGACGCCGGTTTGGTCATTGAGCAGGACACGAAGCTCAGCCTAGGGCTCTCCGCCAAGCTTAGTCGTGTCAGTGGCTATCTTGAACGGCTCTGACAGAAGGAGTTAAAGGTTCCAGAGTGGAATATCTAGCCTTTGTCGCATCGATAGCTGTTGGAGCGTTCACAGAATCGAGAGAAGGATTTGTAAAACGAGGAGAAGCAAGCAAACGAAAACCACCTCCCCTTAGTGTGAGGGGCACTGAGAGAAGGCGTATCCGCACAGAGATGGTGGGAAGTGGCTTTGGTGGTGATGCGCCGCCATCGCCATCATCAACGAGGAACGGGAACCGCAGGGAGACGACGTTGGTCTGGCCATCGAGCGATGTGAGGAGTTGGCTCTGAGAGGCGCATTCCCGAACTCGATATCGCGTAGTCCAAAGGCAGACCGGTGCCGTGGGATGTAGAGATTAAAGGAAGGGAGCGGTAAAGAGCGGAGGTTGTCCATCCGCAGATGCTCATGCAGAGGGCCACCGTATGCGTGAGAGAACAAATCAGAAGGAGGTAACGTTATTCTAGCGATCGCCCTTGGTATGCAGATGTCAAATGGAGGAAGAGTAAACGAGTAGAGGTTGTCCATACGAGTAAGGCCGTATCATCCAAGATTGTCCCGCCCTGTGATGAGGGAGAGCGACCGTGTGTCCATATCCCAAACACCCTGTGTATCGATCGAGGTGGATACAGCATGCATTTTCCAGAGTCGGTAAAGCAAGGCGAGCATGAGCCCAGAGGCTCTTGGGAGGAACGAGACAAGATTCGGGTCATGCAGAGTTTTCAGCGGACGGTACGTAGGTGAGGACCAGGGAATGGGTGGAATTGGTGGTATAGAGAGTCGCATTCCCTCGATTGGCGGTCTGAGTCAAAGAAGGTATGCAAATATGGTCCATTGATGACGACGCAGACACAAGCAAAAGAAAGTGTCCTGCCCTAAAGTGAATAGGGACTTTATCGGCCCGATATTGCCGGTCAGCCTGATGCAAGTCATCTCTCCCTGCCGCAACACCGTCAGGTCTCTCAAACGATCGCAAGGATCACATGTTGGAATTACTGAGTATATGCTCGTAGCTTCCCTGGCTACTGGGTTACAAACTCGCAAGGAGTCCGCCCGTTATTCACAGATATATATACTAGCTACTACCTAATCTAGTATCTTCTCCATCTTTCGTACTCTTTCCACCCTTACTAAGCATGCCGAGTGATGCCGGCTTGCCCGAATCTCAACATCGCATAAGTGTCACATAGGCGACGTCTATAACAATAGACTGACTCTCATATGCAGAAAAAACTCACCTGAATCCTACAAGAATTCGATCCATTATCTCAGTATCATTAAGTAAGTATGATAAGAATCTTTCCCAGACAAATAGCACTTGTCCACGTTTACTGTAGTGTTTTAGGGGTCTCCAATGTTCACTATTGGTACTCATATAATTGGCGTCTATTATATGGGTGCACTAAGTCAAGAGTATGGTCAGGTTCCTAGAATCACAGGCATCATACTCGTGATTTCTCAGCTAGAGCCGTGATTCTCTCTTCCACCTGACAAGACAGTGCCACCATTCAAATTGTGTCCACCTTCAATACCAGTCATATCTCCTGCTGGGGAAACGGAGATTTCACCCCAAAGCTTGTCACCCCTGTGGTTTTATCTGCTTGCTACATGTATTTCATGCATTCTTTCCTATTCTTTCTTTGAACAGATGTTATGTTGTTCCTGGTCAGAAAGGAATAAAAGCGGAACTACTCGCATGATCTACTGTTTTCCTTCCAAGGACTATTCAAGACCTCCATTGCAACGCCTTACGTGGGTCTAACTTGTTTGATGGCGGTAATTCCTCATGCTGTGATACTTCCCTGAAGGCCAAGCGCTTCTACCTCATTTCAACTATATTTGAAGAAGTACAAATTAGGTTCCTTGTAAGTACTCCAAAACTATATTGACTGACGGCTCGAGATAAATTTAGCTAGCAAGCACAACGAAAACATCATCTGCTGTTCATCTAGAGCACCGCATGATTGTTGATAGCCTATTGACTTCCAGGTTTAAGTTTTGTTTTATTCAGCAAGGATCGTGGTCGCTCGAGCTGTGAATACTGCTGTGGTCTACACTCCAGACCATCACCACATCCATTGGAGGAAATATTGATGTACTTGTAAGTGGACAAACAAATTGATACAGTTTGGAAACCACCAAGCTTGATAATCATACTGTTCCAGAATGAGTTCATGGGCTGCATTCCGCATTGGAATCCTGAACCATTCCGGTTTAGAAGCAATACGAACTGCTACCGAAGCACAGAGCCAAAAATGATATTGATATTGTTATCTCTCCCATGCTAGGGTACATATACACACTGTGAAAGAAAAACGGTCCACTTGGCGACACAACTCAATTATTCACATCAGGGAGACCCCATTTACCTGACTATGACATAGGGTCAACAGGTATAAATGGTCACATTAGATGTGCTCACAGCAATTATCTTTGGGTGAAACAAGTTCAAACTCCATAAATCATAGTTTGCCTTCCGTTGTGTATGTATATAACTTTTGCCAATTTTAAAGTGCTTCACATGTTTGGTTAGTCGTTGTTGACTGGTATCTTATTTTTGGAATTGACGTGATTGTGATGTTTCTATTCTTCATTGATTGTGACTTGTGCTAACACTAAACCATACGTATAGTGGTTGCCTCAGTTGTACAGTACCTTTTTTCCTGTCCAATTTATTTCGACCATGGAGCACGATATGCCCGCCGACACTCGAGACGATGATTCACATGATGCTGAGTTCAATGATACAGGAATCTTTCACAACACGATTGACTCCGAGCTTTGATAAACCTTGTACACATGATGGATCTTGACTACCTGATACTGAGCATGCAAAGTTTTCAATTGCATGGTCACACATTGCCTCGTTCTTGCATCATCTCATTTTTTCTTCCTGCACTTCGCTTGTATGTAATTCCGTAACCAGTCATAGGCACTGCAATGGCTTCGAAGGGGCAGTAAATCTCATAAACTGCTATATACGTCATGGTTCCGCTTTCTATAATATATAAGTAGACCAACATTAGAATTGTATTGCAAACCGTCGCCGTGTTCTTACTGTATCCTTTCTCTTTTCCCCTCCAAACAGTCATCAAATAAAACCATATGCCCTCTGACATTCAAGACGAAGCTTCACATGATCCTGCGCTCAACGTCGATTCAGGGATTTGAGTCACTGATCCATTGAATACCCCCATACCTACCCAAACTCCATTGGACACACTTGAAATTTTCCATAACTCAGCACATGATGGTAGCATGACAGGGGAAAGGATGCCACCCATGACCGAGGAGGTGCCTACGACATGCCGAGCCGGGACAAGACATCCATCTGTATTTGGTCTATCACAGCAAGGCGCTGGCTCTCACCTCTACCAAGTGGACTGATATATCAACGACTGTAGGAGAGCGTTAATCGTTATATATTAATGCCCTAGTTCTACAGTCACTGTTAATATATCAGCTACAGTCGTGGCTAAAAATAGTAAGATGTAGCTAATGTGACGCAATCCCACTGTGCTCACTGTGTGAAACAATATACTCCCATCGTCAGTGCCCCACTCCAACTGACAGGTCCAAAAATGACCGTTGGATCGCACCATGGTTGATAGGATCGCACCTTGTCAGGTACCCCCATGGCCCGGTTCTTCCTCCATGGTTAATTCTGGCATAGTTTAAAAAAAGCTCCACATATTGCCATTTTTGCCCAAAAGACTGACAAATCCTACGTTTTTTGATTCACATCACTGATATTATATCTTATATTTTACCAGTATCATTTCCCTAAAACATACAATTGAGAGATAAGGTAAAGACTGCAGAAATAGGGACATGTAGTCATGCCGTCAGCTTCAGACTTCAGTCAACCACCAGCATGCACGTCGTCTCTCGTCATGTGCCCCACAGCCCAAGCGGTGGGTGGCGTTGATCTCCCAAAAAAACTTAAAACTCAACATACAACGCTGTAGGAAACTTATATCCTTAATAGCACAGAAATACCCTTGCATACCTACTGTAACACCACAGACAAGCAACACCGCGTCTCTGTACATCGTTCACGGGTTACAGTCTAGAAACAAAGAGATTAAAAAAATATTGTCTCATGTTCTCTGTCCTAATCGTGACATGCAGCTGTATAGTTTTACATGGCTGTCTCCCATGAGCTCGGACCGAACCTGAGTGTGACCTGTATGTGAGGTAAGCATGACAAACTCGGTGGTGTTGCAGCCATGACATCACCACTCGAGCACAAAAGTATCTCGTACGAGAGACCTGTTTTGCCCGTACTTTGCCTTAATTTTCATATCAGTAGACTCTATAGGAGGATACCTTTATTTTGGCTAATATTTGCCATCTGAAACCACCTCGGGAATTTTCATCAGACGAAGACACATTTAGGGCACTCATTCAATCAATTACTCTAGTGTACACTTACTTTGTCGACACCTTTGTCTGTGTACTGTGCCCAAAAATATATTATTACCTTCGGAAATTAAGTAGCTAATCGGCTATAATACTTGGTAACAAGTAGTAGAATCTCCTATTCATATGGCACATATTGCTGCTTTGCAAGGTGGTACAGCCTGAGCGCACGACAAGCTTTTTAACGGAAATACTCACATGATCAATCTGAATGTGATGCAATTGAAAGGATATTGATCGAAGTGCACCTGGTCCATATTCTGTCTGATACCATCATGATTTATGTGCATATTTTGTAGTAATGTTTTTTTTAAATTTCATTTGTTTTGCATTTGTTATATTTTATTTTCCAGGGTCGTTAATACTTCCCTAGCTCATGGTTTCGTGGCATCTTTATCTTTGTATAATACCACATTATGCCATCTGTAGCTATATTGACATACATAAAGAATGTATGTCATAACAAATATATGATTTCAGTGGAAATGTGAAAATAGTGATTAATATGTACAGTATGACATGAATTTGTATGGATCTGGATTCCAGGCACCAAGCAACGAGGAAGGGTTGATGGACAGGTAAACGTCTTTGATGGCATAGTAATAATAACCACAAAAGCGGGATATGATTGCAGTATTTTTAGCCAGAAAGGCGCACCGATGGCAGCGCTTGTCAGCGGCCGACGCTCACAGCGAGCAAAGGATTCAAGACAGCGGTGTGGTCACGGGATTTTCATGTGTGATTGATATATCAGCCATCAACTGTAGGAGCAGGTGTTACGATTTCTCACACTTATTCATTTTCTTTCCTAATTATCAGAAGACCAAGTCATCCCCGACCCCACGTGACCATACCAGAACCGGACATCTTGGTCCAAGTACTTATCGACTACGGCTCGCGCTTCCAGCACAACAACCGTATTGTCTTCATGTGTTGTAGCTATTATTAGTACTACAGTTTTCGTATATAAGTAGGCAGTTCTCGCTGTAATACCCCAGCTTCGAGCTAAAGTTTATTAATACCGAACTTCCCTCTTAACTCGCTCGACTAAGAACTTAGTCCGACTCCTTCACTTATATCCGAACTCCATGAGACTCTCGGGTGACTGTCCGAACACGAGACAGCCCGAGTTTACTCTTGTTTGGATCACGTGAGGTTCGGGTCTAACAATTAGCTCGAAGCTTCCCTTCTTTCCTCGTGCACGACGCAAGCAAAGATCCATGCAAGTAACCAGAGACCTGACACCCGCTGAGTTCCACACCACCCTTGTGGCCATCCTTGTTCCCTTCACCATTGTTATCATAGGAATAGGACTACGAGTCCTGATCCCGTGGATCCGCGAAGGACAGCATGTCCACTCACAGACGTACGAGCTCGAAACCATCGAGCAGGAACAGCCCCTACCCCAGCCAGAGGCCGAAGAGTACCTGGCAGACAGTGACAGGGAAGCTGAGAGACAGTGTGGGCGCACTCGCCCTTGGAACTTCCCGCGTCTCCCTAACCACCCCTACCGAGCCCGCACCCCCGCCCCATTCTACGATGAGGATGCCACGGAATACACCGCCTCTGTCACCCAGGTCATCAGGGTCGACACAGAGAGCACTGAGGAGTTCCCCACCCGCCCCTCCTCCGAAGAGCCCCGCTCCCCCAGCCCAGTCCACATCTCCGAAGCCCGCGCCGCCATTGAGCTCAGGAGGATCTATCAACGCTCCTTCAGCCCGCTCACCGACCCTTGGCCACAGCCACCAAGTTATACTCCCGGAGGAATGGAACGACTTGAGCCACGAGCAGAGGGAGAGACTCCAGGCGACTGGTGGCATCGTACCCATCACGTTCCCCCACTCCGCCATGCCACCATCCGAATCCCAGCCGGAGTCGTATACCCCCCTACCCTCCGAATTAGCCAGAATCGCATCCCCCTCAACCTCGTCCCTAGGGAACCTACGCATACTGGAAGAGGAAGAGGACGACGAGACTCAGGAGACGGAGTCGACAGCGGAGCTGAGTGGCTCAGTCAGAGAACCGGAATGGCTGGAGGTCGATGACGACTATCCGGAGATCAAGACATTCCTAACTGAGGAAGAGGTGGAAGAAGAATACGACCTCAGAGTTGAAGAAAGGCACACGCATATCGTCGAAGAGATTTCATGGTTGGCAAGTACAATGGGAGTCCGATATATGAAAGCAGAGCGGGAACAGGACGGAGAAGAGATGAAAAGGATATGGGTACACGCCGCCCACGAGCAAGCAGTTTTCATGTTCAATAAAGATTTTCCCCTCTACGCAAAGTCGCTGATACCCAGTTACAACGAGCTGTACCCGCCACCACCCAAACCAATGCCTGACTCGCCCCCAAAGCCGAAGCGATCTATCCGGCAACAAGGCGGACCCCCAATCCCGGGAAAATCCTGACTATTCGCCGGAGCACCAGAGGAAACCGCGGAAGAACGAGAAGCCACGGCCCAGGCCCGTCGGAACCTTTATAACGACATTCTAGCCAAGGAATCGAAGCTAGAAACCGCCAGGGACGAAACAACCCAGAAGCTAAACGACCTGGACGCCTTATGAAAGAAGCACGGGCTTCCCCCTAACCCCAATAATACGCCACCAGACCTCGACAACTTCCCATTCCCCGGAGCACCACCACCGCCAGCCCCAGACCCAGACTCTCCCGGAGCCCGCGGAGACCTATGGTCCTTACCCAGACCACCACCAGATCGTATGCCACCAGCCCCAAACCCAGGGCACCCCCGAGGACATGCCGATGCAGACGCCCCTTTCCTTGGGGTCAAACCCACAATGATGCGGATGCCCGAAATTTTTTATGGAAAACACGATGACATCCAGAGATTCTTCCTCCAATGCGCCCTGTACTTTGAGGTACACCGAGGCTACTATGAAGAATCGCAGCAAATCACCTTCGCCACATCTCACTTCAGCGGCAAGGCCCTTACCTGGTGGGTACACCACGCAGAGAGATACTTCAGTAAAACCACCGGAAGATACCGCCTCCCCACATGGAGGGACTTCGTCGAAGAAGTCCGAAGGGAGTTTGCCGACCCGGCAGTAGAAGAAGTTCATGAGCAACGCATGTACGGACTGCGGATGCAGGACGGCAACGCCAACCGATACTTCCAGGAACTGGAACAACAAGCGCAACTCGCCGGGAGATGGGAGGACCAAGGGGAGAAAAGCCACATAGTCGCGGCCGTACGAGCCGGAGTACCAGATGAGTACACAATGGCAGTCGCATCCGGAGAGAACATTCCCCGCACTTACACTCAGTGGAAGCATTGCATCATACAGATCAACGACCAATGAGCGGTCAAACGAGCCTTTGACCGAACTCACAAAGGCTACCGCCCCCAAGATCCCCGAAACCGCCAAAAATACCCCTCGCAACGACAACCGCGCACCGCCTCAGCACGACAACCGAGCTCCGCCACCCAGGAACCAGAACACTCCCCCACAACCACCCAAAGAGTCTGGCCAATCCAGTACCAACACTGGAACCGGCCCGGTCTACAGTGGCCAAGGCCAACCAATGGACATAGACCGAATCCGACGGGAGCGAAGATGCTTCAACTGCCATCAGAAGGGGCATTTCACCACCGACTGCCGACAACCGAGAAAGCCCAGGGACGGAGGCGGAAGGTTTACCCCGCGCAATAACAATTGCCGAGACAATCGGGCAGTGGAACAGGAAGTGGAATCCGATGAGGAGAAGACGCCCTCGGGAGTTGAGGAGGTAAAAGACGGGGCCGATGAGTAAGCGATTCTACTTGGTCAGCCGGACTTTCTTCAGGTGCTTTACATACTGCTGGATGGACTTATATTACTTCTGTAGGACCTTTACATACACATTCGAATATACCCCGCTCTATCGTCCCCAGCAAAGCACCCAAGGAATCGCAAAACCGGTATAGTATCCTAACCAACATGATGGATCAAGAAGACGAGGAGTACCTCGCCAAGATGGAACGAACCCTGACGGGAAGCGGGACGATACTTCCCCCTACGGCCGAGTCCCACTCGGGATCTTTGCCTGGGATCTCTCAGGATAAGTCGCACGCGCACCGAAGGAGGTTCTCCCAGGATGGTCGGAGGTTTACAGATCCAGGAACGACAGCAAGCAGAAGCATGCGGCTTCCCCAAAAAGAAGAATCCCTGACCGCAAACAGCTGCAGCAGAGGGAGCACGGAGTGGCAATAGCCCCGGGCGGCAAGACCAAAGGAGCGACCCCTCGGAGGAAACTAACCATGACTCCTGTAGATACGCACCCGAATGCCGGGGACAACCCGACTAAGGGCGGACGGGACAGAGCGGAAAAGTCCCTCCCCGGGTCAGAACAGTTCTCAACCGACGGGGCACAAGCACCTCGTCCGCCACGCGAGACGGGTGGTAGGCGTGCCCCAGACCCGATAAGTCCTCCTCCACTATCCCCACACTCACGCAAGGTTTCTCTAGAGGAAATACCAGACGACAAAGACGACACGTCCTACCGAATGGCTGCTGCAGCCAAAAATGCAGACGCATGCGGGCCATCCCCGAAGTGAAAAAGTCCTCCTCCAGAGGCAAGACGCCCAACCCGCGGAGCCAAAAGAACGGCTACCAACGGCGGCAACGTCCTGGTGGAAACACCCATGAACCCTAGCGGTTCTAGATGGACAAAGAAGAAAGCCGAAGAAGAGTACAATGAGGATGATGACCCTGAGTGGCAAGAATACCTCAAAGGACACCGCTATCGCAAGGAAGGAGATCCCGACGCCACCGACATGAAGGCATACAACAGATGGTGGACACAGATGTTGAAAGATCACGACTGGATGGAGTTGAAGACCATCGAGAAAGAGGAATCTGGATACATGATTCCATTCGAAACAGAGTGGACATGGCGTGCAATCAGACAAGCGACGGGCAGTTACGAGGCCCGCGCCATCCTAGCGCACTGGACCCACAAGATGCGACAAGCAGAAGCAGATCGAGAAATGCTAATGCGCATCGTCACCCTTCCCCACACCCAAGTGCTCGAACAGTTGGAGGAACTACGCAAACTGGTCCGATACATCCGAAGGAACGCCCGAAATGGGGCAAAAGACTTAACCACTGAAATCCACCTCGAAACCCTTACCAATTGACAGACCCTCAAGACTACCGCCCTTATCGATAGCGGGTGCACTGGAAGCTCCATTGACCGCAAGTATGTAGAAGAACATGATCTACCAACCCGAGCAACCAGCGCCCCAATCCCAGTCTACAATGCCGATGGCACACGAAATAAAGCCGGAGAAGTCACTCACTTTGTCGAACTCCGAATGACCATCGGAGGGCACTCAGAACAGATCGACCTGGCGGTCACAGACCTAGGGACGAGGAGAGTATTCCTCGGACATGACTGGTTAATATGCCACAACCCAGTCATTAATTGGAAAACCCAAAAAATCATATTCGGACGATGCCAATGTCAGAAACAACCATTCACCCTACCTGATGCAGATCCAGAAGATAGATGGGACGAAGAGTTAGAAGAAGGAGATACTATACTAGCAGTAGATATGACAGAGGAAATAGAAATCAGGGCCATTCACCATGCCAATGATTTAGCCGCAAAAGCAAGCGAAGGGAAACCCAAGAAGAGTTTCGAAGAAATGGTACCCCCCGACTATCGGGACTTCCAAGATTTGTTCTCAAAAGACAATTTCGATGAACTCCCCGACCGAAAACCCTGGGACCATGCCATTGAACTCACCCCCAACGCCAGCAATACCCTCGACTGTAAAGTATACCTGCTGAATCGCAACGAACAGGAAGAACTTGACAAATTCCTGGACGAAAATCTGTCCACTGGAAGAATTCGTCCTTCAAAGTCCCCGTTCGCATCACCGTTCTTTTTCGTCAAAAAGAAAGACGGTGCCCTCCGACCTGTCCAAGACTACCGAAAACTCAACGAAATGACAATCAAAAACCGATATCCCTTACCACTCATTTCGGACCTAATGGACAAACTCAGAGGCGCCAAATATTTCACCAAGCTGGACGTACGCTGGGGATACAACAATGTACGCATAAAAGAAGGTGATGAGTACAAAGCTGCCTTCCGCACCAACCGAGGACTGTTCGAACCAACAGTCATGTTCTTTGGACTCACAAATTCCCCCGCCACATTCCAGTGGATGATGAACAACATATTCCACGACCTGATCGCCAAAGGAAAAGTAACCATATATCTCGATGACATCCTTATCTTTTCCAAAAACCTCCAAGAACACCGACAGATAGTCCGACGAGTACTTCGATGACTGCAGGAGCACAAGCTGTTCCTTAAAGCCGAGAAGTGCGAGTTCGAAGTACTGGAAACGGAATACTTAGGAGTAATCATTAGCGAAGGATCGGTCCAAATGGACCCAGTCAAAGTCAAAGGAATCACCGAGTGGCTGACTCCCACCAAGAAAAAGGAGTTACAGAGCTTCCTAGGCTTCACGAATTTCTACCGAAAATTCATAAAGAACTACTCCAAGATTGTACGACCCATGACCCAACTCACCGGGAACGCCCCTTGGAACTGGGGCGCGGCCCAAAATCAAGTGTTCCAACAGTTGAAGAAGCAAATGGCAGAAGATGTCATCCTAGCCCTGCCGAAAGAGGATGGAAAGTTCAGAGTAGAAGCAGACTCCAGTGAAGGAGCCATAGGCGCAGTGTTAAGCCAGCAACAGGATGGCAAATGGAGACCCGTAGCATTCCTTTCAAAATCGTTGACGACGACGGAAAGGAATTATGAAATATACGACAAAGAGCTCCTCGCCATAATGCTCGCCCTCGTCGAATGGAGACATTACCTGATGGGAGCCGCCGTCGACTTTGAAGTATGGACAGACCATCAGAACCTTCAATATTTCCGAAAACCCCAAAAGCTTAACCGCCGACAAGCCCGCTGGGTCACCGAACTCGCCGAATACCATTTCTCCCTTCATCACAAGCCCGGCACCGCAAACTGAAAGGCCGACCTCCTATCCAGACGGGATGATCACGACCAGGGAAAAGAAGACAACGATGAGATCGTAGTCCTTAAACCCGAACACTTCCGGGCAATGATCATGCCCATGTCATCCAGCATTCACTCGAAAATCAAGCGTGCTACCGAGAGCACCGACAAATGGGACCGAGGGATCTCCGATTCCTTAAACCATGAACGAGGCATCACAATGGAGAAAGGACTCCTGATGCTCACCGGAAGGATCTATGTACCCCGAGACGAGAAGCTCAGAGGGGAAATCATCGCCATGTCGCACGACCATCTCACCGCCGGACACCCAGGCATCGACAAGACCAATGAGCTCGTCCAAAGGGAGTACTGGTGGCCAAAGATCAAGCAGACAGTCGAAAGATATGTAAAAGGATGCGAAACCTGTCAAAGAGTCAAATCCAACACTCAGGCGCGAAAAAACCCCCTCCATCCCAACGCCGTTCCATCCGAACCATGGACCCACATTTCTGTCGACCTGATCACCGGTCTCAAAGAATCTGGCGGATACGACGCCATTTTAGTTATAGTAGATAGATTTTCAAAAGAAATCATCCCAGTAGCATGCAACGGAACCCTCACCTCAGAAGGAACCGCCAAAATATTCCGTGACAAGGTATTCGCCATCCACGGTATGCCAAGAACCGTAATCTCGGATAGAGGTCCTCAATTCGTCTCAAAATTCATGACAGACCTCTATCAACTCCTCCAAATTACTCCGAACGCCTCCACCGCTTTCCACCCACAGACAGACGGACAAACCGAAAGGGTTAACCAAGAAATCGAAAAGTACCTAAGGATATTCACCAGGTACCAACAAGATGACTGGCACAAATGGCTCGCTTTAGCCGCATTCGCCCATAACAACCGGAAACACTCCGCCACAGGTCAAAGCCCCTTCTTCACTGTCTACGGACTCAATCCTCGAGTTGTACCCGAAACCGAATGCCGGAGCCCCTTCACCAATCCCGCAGCCGGAAACTTCGCATCACAAATGCAGAAGATCCACAAACTATGCGAACAGGCCCTTCAGGAAGCTGCTGCTAAAATGAAAACCCAGTACGACAAGCAAAAGGGCAAAGCCGTAGCATACAAGAAAGACGACCTAGTCTGACTCGACACTACCAACCTCCATCTTCCACGGCCAAAGAAGAAACTTGACGACAAATGAGTAGGCCCATTCCGAATTCTCGAAAAAGCAGGCGCCTCTGCCTACAAGCTCAAACTTCCCCCTCACTGGCGCATTCACCCACGCTTCAATGAGAAACTCCTGACACCGTACACCCCACCAGCATTCCCGAACCAGGAATTACCACCGCCACCACCTCCAGACCTCATCGAAGATGAAGAACAGTACGAAGTCGAAGAAGTCCTCGACACTCGAACCCGAAGGGTAAGAGGAAAGAAGGGCCAACCTTCTCGACTGGTAACCGACTACTTCGTAAAGTGGACAGGCTGGACAAGGGAACACAACGACTGGGTAACGGAAGAAGACATGGAGAACGCCCAAGAAGCGATTGAAGAGTACCAACAGAGCCAAGCAGAACATGGAAGAGCAGTAACAGCCGAAGTAATCGTAAACCCCAAAGCGATAAAGGAAATCGTGGGACACGATGATGAGCCTCTAGGCTCTGTACGCTCAGAATTCGCGATTTTTGTCATTTCTAAGTGACAACGACTTAGCACCGGTTATAACGATAACATCGGTGTGTACGCACCATTATACGACCTCTTTGACACTTCAACGGCTGGCTATAATGAAGAATACCCATCCCAACTTGTTTCGCGACCTAACTTGTATGCCATCACGAATAGGCACAGTATTGATCGATCAGGCAAACCCCGGTGATAAGCGAACTACGCATCACTGACGCATCAGGACCACATCACCAGCGCATCACGGTGTAACGGACCGGTGTTGATCCTTTCATTATATGAGGTCATACCCGCCGACAATTGCCCTACCACGATAATCATCAAGTTCTTGTCATCCAAGCGACCGGCGTTGATAATATCGCCGTGCCCAGCTCACTAGAAGGCGTTATTCCTTTCGTTCACCTCAGTAATTCCACCGTACCCTCACAGTCCGCAGTTCAAACAGCACCCCAATGACCCCGCTGTGACAACCCATGATATAACGAATTTATCTGTCTTCAGTACCGCTAAGGATTAGCTGTTACAAGAGACTACGGAGATTCATATGGACGTTTGACTCGTTACAAAGCCGCAGCCTTACAGCTTTACTAAGTCTTGCTATTAATAAATATCTCTAGTAGTATAAAATCCATAGAAAATCATAGAAGAAGAGGGAGAGAACTACCCGCTACTTTGCTATTAGCACATGCTATACCGCTCACGACCGGCTATATTCTCATCATTACACTCTTGCTACGCTCATTAGCACCGGTTTAAACGACCATAATTCTCGCATAGCGCAGTACACGAACAATAACATTTGTTTGCATCCCATACGCTCGCTATAAGCAATGGATTGGTTTCGCACCGTCTTTAGCTTCGCACCCCCTTTGTTCTCTTTGAGAAACACCCTCTACACCGTGATCGACCGGTGTTAGCATTATCTTCGGTCGCTCGTCGCACCTTTGATTGCAACCCGTCATTATTGGTTTAAATACTCGCATCTAGCGCGTAACACCGTACGCTCGCGTCGTACATCGCCTCTTTTGTTTTTATAGGATCAGATCGTCTTCATCTTCGTACCATAGGAGTTTTATTCGGCTTTACTTTCAACATCGTTCATCGCAGCCCACTTGGGTAGTCTCTGGCAGACTTATAGGAATCAACATCGTCACATAGGATCGTATTGGACTCAACACCGGTTTACACCGTCATAGGATAGGATAGGATTGGATAGGATAGGTTTGCACGCATAGGATTGACATTGACATAGGATAGGATCGTCTCCGAGTAGACTCAGCTTTCAACATCGACCTCAGTATATTTCGTCTCGTATAGGACCAGCACTCGTCATCGCTGTGCCCCACCGGACATAAACTCATTTTCACACTCTTGCCACCATTAGCTGGCATTATTAGGATCGCCCCCTTCAGTATTTTGATACTACACCGGTTATAAACCGTCTACCGCACACATAGCTTCATTATCGCCATTATTTTCATAGGACCTTCGTCTAGAGACCTCGTCTAGTCGTTTCTCCTTCTTTTACACCGGACCTGTGGTATTCATGTCATACCCTCTTCCGTTCTATCTCGTTATCGAGATTATCACCGGCCTACAGCCAAAACCTTTTAGTACTCGATCGCTTGAGTGCTACTTGCTTGACTGAAAAGTCGCAGTATAAACTCACGTCTAGAGAAAGTGATTAGGTCGCACGGAGGTGCCCCGAACAACTCGCACAACACAGTACCTTTATAACCGGTTGTCACCATCATTAACCATTACTCTTCGAGTTTTTGGTGTGCCGTTGCCACGGAAGTCTAGGTTCATCAACGAATACAAGGAAATCGGAGACAGAACATGGAATTACTTCTACACTGTCGAACGAAACGATGGGAAAAGGATTCAAGTTCAAAACCCGGATGGAGAAGCATGGAAAGAATATATACAAGACTATTGGAGAGCACTGAAAGAAGAACTAGAGGAGATGGAAGAGCCCTAATGGCAGTCGGGACGACTGCCTTAACGAGAGGGTAATGTTACGATTTCTCACACTTATTCATTTTCTTTCCTAATTATCAGAAGACTGAGTCATCCCCGACCCCATGTGACCATACCAGAACCGGACATCTTGGTCCAAGTACTTATCGACTACGGCTCGCGCTTCCAGCACGACAACCGTATTGTCTTCATGTGTTGTAGCTATTATTAGTACTACAGTTTTCATATATAAGTAGGCAGTTCTCGCTGTAATACCCCAGCTTCGAGCTAAAGTTTATTAATACCGAACTTCCCTCTTAACTCGCTCGACTAAGAACTTAGTCCGACTCCTTCACTTATATCCGAACTCCACGAGACTCTCGGGTGACTGTCCAAACACGAGACAGCCCGAGTTTACTCTTGTTTGGATCACGTGAGGTTCGGGTCTAACAGCAGGCATTAATATATTACGATTATGTATACCGTACAGTCTTTGATATATCATTTCGTTGCCTGGCTCTGTGGCTCTGAGGGAATGCCAACTGGTATGCATGCTTCAATCAATTTTATTGTGTACCCACAAGCTATGCTAGGTGACTTTCGAGCATTTGCACCCAAACTGCCATTCGAAGAAGCGGGGCCAACATCAAGCATTTGGTACACCTATTTAGGTAAAATTCAGGATCTAGAGACCGACTTGGTAGCAGAACAGAGAGGAGAACTGAATATCATCCTAGTTTTTGTGAGTTGATTCTGTCAAATGTGTCTGAATTCATATCAATCATTTTCTCATCCAGTCAGGTCTATTCTCTGCGGTTATCACCGCTTTCTATATGAAATCTTTGGAAAATTTGGTGCCAGACTATCAGCAAGTGGCGGTCCTACTTTTGTTGGATCAGATCAATATTCAATGCACACTGGCCAATGGCACTTCCCTCGACAATATCATCACTTCTAATGCTGACCCTACTGGTGATTCATTTGTTCCAGACTGGACTGACTATGGGATATATTGCCTGTGGGTGATTTGTCTTACCCTCAGTCTTTTAATTGCCTTTTCCGCCATTCTTATAAATGAATGGTATTTCCGATATCTGTCACCTATGGCTGGAAAACACAAAGTTCACGATTTCCATTACAAAGTTCGAATCCATTGGCACGTCCGCATCTGGATTACCATGCTCCAATTCCTGTTAAATTTATCCCTCCTCATATTTTTTTATGCTTTTTTTTCATTTGTCTTCGCCAACCTTATCCTATCACTCATTCTGTTTATGGGGACATGCATCCCCGGTCCTTACTTCCTCAACAAATATCGCACCCACCGTATTGTTGTATACAAAGTATGGGCCGAGAACGACATTAATCCGCTTTACTGGTTATACAAAAGATTGACCATGCTGGCTATCCATCGTCTCATTATCCAGGCTCTTTCTGGAATTTCCCCAGGCTGCATTGTGCGGGCCAAGAAGGTTTTCAGCCCTCACTGGGATGAAATACGAGAGGAGAAGGACAGAATGTTGATGGACTGTATGGATCTGTCCAGAGATGGTTCTTCTCGGTGGATTCCTAAAGATATTCCCAATATCGAGCTCAGGATTGAGCCACTCATTGGGCTGGAGATTCTGTTTCCTGCATTACACCACAAAATTCCATCCGGACCCTTCGGAGAACATGATCTAGATTTCTCAAAGACCCTTTCCAATACATTGTCGATAACTCTGTCTGCCATCGACGATGCACATATTCAGAAGCCTAGGGAGCCGAATCAAGTCATCATGGATGCCTTAGCGAACAACAATGTTCACCATACTCTCGTATGGGAAAAGCTCTTAGACCATTATATTGATAAAGAGAAGCTCATTCACAGCTTCGGGGATAGATTTACCATTGAGATGTGTCTCAACTTGGTAACAAGCATATATCTCTCCGAAGACAGTCCTCTCAAAACGTGCACCTGTACTTTGGCGTACACTTTAATAACCTCCCATAGAAAAGAAATTTTGACGGGCCTTCTTGCATTCTTCCAGACGTCTGAGTCAGACAACCTCACAGTCGATCTCGAGCAAAGACTCTCACTCGCCATTGTATGTGCCCTGGTGCCTGACTCTACCCCATCATCCATTAATTCCCGCCAACCTCATCCGTTTCGTCACGACTGTACTATTTCCAAGTACCGACTGCTGCATGTTGCACTATGTGCAATTAAAAACACCATTGGATCCGCCGATCCTCCTTCAAAAGAATGGCGGACTCATCTTTTCTGGGCAACACTCTCTTACATACAGTCCGATTTATTTTCCGGGAACACTCTGAGTAATTCGGAGTATTTGGAGGTCAAAGATCCCTTTTGGGCATGCTGTGCTTATGCTCTTGCATGCATGTCTTTCGTTATGGATACTTACCCCAAGGACTGCACCATTGAATGGAAAGCGGAATGGGCCAATAAGCCTTTATTTCTGAATATCCTCCAAGTCATCCATGATGAACGTGCAGTGGATGCACCTTTTCTGCTTCCCCTTCGACTCAAGACTGATTCTCGTCACCCTGTTGACACTCTATCTGGCACGGTTGGGTGGTTATTGGGTCAGGCATTCAAACAGGGAATTCTGGGGACATACGATGCTTTCCAAGAGAAAGGCAGCTTACATTATATTTCCAAGACACGCAGCCTCCATCCCGAGCTCATTGAAGGACTGTGCGGGTATGTCACTGGGCTCTCAGATGCCAAGACAGGGAAACTTCTAGATATTCAATCGGATGATTTACTTAACTCACATATCGAAGACCTCCATCAAGCACCTGCAATTCGTTGCATTTGCGCGAGCATAGCCCACAGCGGCACATCACCATGCCCTATCTTATCCACCCTGGCTTCAATTGCTCCTTATCACGATGAATGGTCAAACATCTTACAAACATTAAACTCGCCAGACCATGAATACTCGGTTCAGTGCTACGCACTCCATCCCAAGGACAAAAGAACACAAGATGATGTGGAATGTTGGAAGAAGGATATGAAAAAGAATGTCAGTATCTTGGCCGAGTGTCTCGAGGAGGAAAAGTGTCGCAACTAGTGTTGCCGCAACTCGGCTTAAAGTCACTTAGCCGACGAGCCGAGTCTTAATAAGCCAAGTCTGAGTCTTGATTTGGCTCAGACTCATTCTAGGCTCAAGCTCAAATAGGAGCCGGCTAAAGTCAGGCTTGAGTCGCTTTAGTCCGAATGACAGCACCTGATTTGGCCAGTGCGCTCTTCACCTATATTGTCCCCCAGGACCACATAAACTCCTCCTCTGTAAATGTAAATAAGCTTACAAAATGTATATAGGCAACAAAACACTCAAAATTTCCATAAAATCATAAAACAGAATAACTGAGGTTTGAGCCTTATAAATGCCGAGATCAAGCCTATATTTTCCCTAAAATGGTGAAGAGGCTGCAGTTCATGGCTATACTGAGGAGGCACTAACAGATTTGCAATTTGGACACCTAAATACTGTCAGGTATTCATTCTGAACAACTTACAAGCCATCTCGCCTCACAAAGAGCACCTTAACCTAGAAACTCCCTTTTTGGATCATTAGTTTGAGCTCAAGCCGACTTGAGCCGAAGTCTAGCTTAGCTGATATAATGGCAACAGACTCAAGCCGACTCAGCTCAAGGCAATTACCAAAGTCGGCATAAGCTTAGCCGAGTCGCGGCAACACTAGTCGCAACCGGGACAACCACCAGGTATGTAGATGATATAAGTCGTTCAGTCTCCGGTTCAGTTTAACACTTTTACACAGCCGGAGACAAGCTCCAACGATCACACTGGTGGGTTGGAAACTCACCATGAATCCGGATTGACCATGGACCCCGATACGGACGTTGAGCTAGGATTCGTTAGGTCCGAGAATGTCAATGCTACATAACCTGATGGCGCGTCTGGAATTCATACGATGGAGAACTTGTTACTTGATATATTTTTGTTTCGTTCAGCATTTCCTATTTGCTCATGCTTTAGTTCTGAAATTTTCTTCCCGTTGGTTCTGATTTTGTAATATTTACGAACCCGACCAGGCGGAAAGATTGGGGTGAAGGTTCTTAACCAGGATATTATGACAGTGTTTTATTGCCGCAGCTGCAGAAAAAAAGAATAAAGCGTGGGTTTGGACTCAGATTCACGAGAGATCGATAATGTCTACGTGGAATTCATTATGAGCGGGGAATCAAACAAGGGGTATTTCCCATGACCTCAAATAGTCTACGAGGTATTTGCTTCTTAGGTGTCAGTGCAGATAGCAGGTTAGACACATTTATATCTTGCGATACACGGGAGATTCTCGAACGATCATCAGACACCGACGAATGCTCTGGAACCTGCTGTTGGAGGGTAACGTTAATGTTGAGGTCCAAAGGTGGAGTAATGAATATACATCCACACGAGTCCCAAGATAGGTAGACACAATATATATATCGAGAGTAGATGGATTTACCCCGATGATCACGGTCTACGAAAGAAAGCTTTGAGTTTCAAGAGCAGAGCGATCTACGACCTTGTTTTAAGTTTAAGTCGTAAGGACGAAAAAGAAGATACATGCATGGCGCTCCATCATCTTCCCAGCACTTCGAACATCATCCTCGATTTGTTTCGTGACACGAAAAACTCCACTTTCAGGGACTCGGTGTCAAGACCAAGGAGTCCGAGTCGTTGAGATCGAAACATTTCATGAACCGCTGCTCGAAATCGCTAGTGGGATGCAAAAAGAATGCGCGAACATTGACTGTATTGATATGGGCAAAAACATCTTCACTGGAAGCAGAAGTAAGCACGTTCACCTGACCAGCGATGATTCTTATGAGTATGTGGAGGCCATGGTTATGTCAACGAAGAATTGCAATTGGGTATAAATCCATGAGTGGGAAAGTGAAGGAATGTATAGATACAGATTAGGATATATGCATGAATCGGGAACAAACCCATAGCGACGATAAAGGTTATACGAAGAAAATGAGGATCTTGAATAAGAAGAAGGGACGAAATACGCGTACCTGACAGCTATACCAGCGACATCATTTTCCTGGTACCTCGAACGTCGACCACAATCTGTTCGTGACAGCCTTGCATCGAACTACTGTCCTTTCACAGGCTGGGTTTATAGAAGAGGGAATCGACGTTGTCGTTATCGTTGAGGTTGAAGCACTCTTCTCTATTCATGAATCGTTGCTCAGTCAAGGGGGACAACTTTCCTAGGAAGTGGAGGAGGGATAAAGTCGCGATTAATTTTCTTCGCAAAGAGGTCGTCGAATGGAAGACAGGGCGAGGATCGAGAGCGAGGGAGAGGGACGGCGCCAAGGGACTCCGTTGGTGAAGACAGCGTGTTGAAGGGTGGGGCACGCGTTGGCGAAACGAGAAGCGCGGGCTAGTTAGCTGAGGACCATGGAGTGGCCGGAGTGACTGATTGTAGACGATGTTGAAGGTGTTCTGGCACATTTGCCACGTGAGGAGCTCAGCTCCGAGAGGCGCGTGTTCGCGAAGATGATATGGCGTACTCCAAACGCAGAGTGGTGCCGTGGGATGTGGAGATCGAAGGAAGGGAGCGATAACGAGCGGAGGTTGTCCATGCAGGCAAGCACGCGGGGATCTGGACGGAATGCCATACAGGGACGGGACTATAAATATCCACAGTGTGCGATTCCCAGCGTCCCACATGTCGAGGTCTCCAAATAACATGGCCGGCACTGTAGAGAGAAATGTCGCGCCAGTGCAGGCACGAATGTCCGTGGGCTCGTAACCCTGAAAATATGGCAAGGGAAATCATTGACGGATATTTAATGCGGCGATATGTAGGGGTTTTAACAGCGGAACTATGAGATTCTATTAATTCTTGCAAGGAAGATGTTTCTGTAACGAATCCAGCTTACATTCTGAGCTTTATGAGAGTAGAGACAGGTTGTACCAAGGCATTTACAGCGGTTTGAGTAGTTTCGTACGCTACATAAGCGCAAAAGAGAGACCGCTATCTGCGACTGAGCATTCAGACAGCTGCTTGTCATAGTTGTCAAAGGCGGACCTTGTTGAAGAAAAATCGGGACTGTTTGCAGACTGTGAAGGCAGTACATAGGTACACTGCGATAGCTGGAATAATCTTACAGCTGCGGAGCACATAATAGGCAGAGACGAGCCAGAAGACATCGAGACGACGAGCGCAGGAGGCAATCAGCATCCGTGGGAATTAATGTTCGGAAGTGCCCGTTAGCCTGAATGAAATTGACGTCATGGGACATGCGATCTCCATCGACGGCATCAATTTTTGACATCTATTTCTCTCACTGGAATTTCTTCATGCGAGGCCTTGAAGACGACGACGACGACGACGAAGTTCCTCCATTGGTGTTGTAAGGCCTTGGCATTGTCAGTGAAACCTGAAGATCCTCGCTGCGCTAGCGCTGTTCTCCTGTGACTTTCTCTCTGCAGCACAGGCGTGATGGGTGTGAGATCTCATTGTGTGACCAGGAATATCGACAGCCTGTCAGGATTCCGGACGTCCCGCCAGTCGAAGTCACCGTATAACACCGCAGACCCTGCGCGTCCCTGCATAGTCATTCGCCCAGGCGCGTGCGTATCGTTGTGGATTGTTCCGAAACGCGTAGATGGAGTGATTTTGTAATGTCACGGTGCGCAATCGCTCTACCAAGAGGCGACTTCGACACGTATATGACGACCTGTACCGGAAACGTCATGACATTCTGCGGATACTTCCAACTCGAACTCGAACAGCGCAACATCCACGTCGGCATCACAATCCCAGCATACATTTAGTCCTTGTCTTCTTAGTCGCGCTTCAAATTTTACTCACAACACCAGCCTAGAACTCCTCCCAGACAACACCTCAGCCCAACTTCATGAAGCCCAAGCCGCCATCTCCACCCTCATCAGCGCAGGCACCTCTGCCGGAGGTAACCTCGTCTTCCAACTTCTCACACACATCCTCCATCACCTCCCTTCCGTCTCCCCAGTCTCCGACGTACGCATCCATGGTGTATTCCTCACGTTTCCCTGCGTCTCCACGCAAGAAGACCTCAATCTCCCTCAACACCTCGACGCCAAACCCCAATATCACAGCCTAGGCTCCCAGTACGGACGTCTCGCCTGTTGCTCCCTCCTCAACATACCTCCCGCTCAGATCCCGTTCGTCGATGCCCTGGAAGGACCCGAAGACCAGTTCGATGGCTTCTCCACACTCGCGGAGCGCGTGTTCGTGATGTGGGGCAAGGTAGAGTGTCCGAGGGCGGGTCAGAGGCAGTTATGCGAGAGGTATATGTAAACGTACCATCCGCGGATGGAGGTGTACGAGCTGGTATCAGGATCCATTGTCAGCCGATATGAGACTTGGCGTGGATGGGGAACGTTGGGGAGCCGAGGATCGTGGAGTGGTTTGCAAGTGTGTATGGGAGTGATAAGGAGGAACGGATTTATTGCTGTAATCTAGGATGCGATCATTTGTCTATTGCCACTTCCGAAAATAAAATGACGATCGCTTCTACGCGTCACTAGGTGCGAGAAAAGAAATTCGGTACGCTGGTGAGGTCAAAGCAGTCGTCACAGCAGCAATAGCCCCAGTAAAGTCTTGGATTTATTCGCCGGGACGTTTGTATGCGCAAGGAGTTCAAATACAACATAAATGACCATGGAGAAGCTAACGATGGTCGTTGGAGGGAGACAGGTCCCAAAGTGTATGCCGCCCGCGGAATTCGCCGTGCCGATCACTTGCCGCGGCTTCCCAGTTGTTTTTTCACTTCTCTTTCGATGACTTGTCGAGCCGGGTGCATCAAGACCTATCCGTTGAAATAACTCCGTTGGATGCGTACCACACTATATGTGTATCTGGCTTTAGTCCATGCTACCCACGACACGTTAAGCTGTTTTCTTGCGGGAGACGGCACCTTATAGAACAGTGTGATCCAGATTAACTGTGGCATGACAAGGACAAATCAATGGTTATTCCTACAGGAAGTATAACTTCAGAACTTGACGTCTCAGAACAAGTGAATAACGGAACGAGTAAGTAAGCTATTAATCAAGTACTATCTTTTTGCTCAAGTTATCGCGTCTGAAGGGTTTACGGAGTCGATGTCCTCAGGTCGAAGTGACTGGTCCGAGTAGGGATGTTAAAAAGCTGTATGGCAGATACAAAGGACGACACTTATCACTTTACATTCCAATCCAAGTTTCCAATTACGGCGATGGTGTGTAGGGAGCCCGGACAACGCACGTAATCTTCCGTCGCCGTAAGAATACATTATCATTGACGTCCAATTGAGAGTTATACGGACATTCCTCGCAGTGAGCGCCTCTAGTCACGGTGGATGTCAAACGGGATGACGGAGAGAAGAAAGCCGAATTTATACCGGATCAAATTAGCCGGTGTCCTGGATCTTTCTCTCTACCTACGATATCGATTACTCCGTCGCTGCCGCCGTCCTATATTCCATCTTTCAGGTATCCGTCAACGGCGAAGGCCCCAATTCCGAAGATATAAAGGAGTCAGAACATGCTACTATGATCTATGTCGGTTAGTAGTCCTTTTTTTTTGAGCGCGAAACCACTCTGGTGTGTATTGCTTCCCAGTCGAATTGTCGTCGTTTCTGAATCTTGATTTTATACAGAATCCTCGATCCAATATACAAGATACAAAGACTGGCGCCATGCTGCCCTTCTGTTAAAGCACGGCCTAGCGTCTATATTGCCACCTTCCCGGCCGGGTGCTGGGAAGAGGCGTGTTGACTCCAATTACATGTTATTTCCTTCGAACCCACAGGAGACAAGGTTCATCAAGTCCTTCCTGTTTCTGTTTCAGCTGTGGTGGATACTAATTTTTCGCAAATTGTAAACTTCGCTTTTCAAGATGTGTTTCACAGAAGTCGCTATTGGTCTACGATTATTCTCGTAAAAGGTCACGGTGAGAGTCACCAATTAGTACCGTTCTCCAGACCCGTACCTCACAGAAACAACCGGGCCGATCGTGTCCACCTCTAGGTGACGCTTCTCAAGGGTCGCGCCCGACGACGCGGTGCAAAGGTAGACTTTTTTTTATAATACTCCACCCGTCGTCCTGATACTCTAAATATAGTGAACTTGAATCTTTTTTTTTTTTTGGTGAATTGGCCATATTGCATAACGTGTAACAGCCCGTGAGAAGTTACGATCGGAATAGTACAGTACTATCTTCGTCATAGGAATTAGCGCAAGTCAGGAAAGCGAAGCAGCAGCGAATCCTACCTGGGAAACTCTTAGCTCTATCAATGAGCACACGTAACCGTGAAGTGGACATGCACAGTGTGCTATTAATGCTTTCCCTCCGAGCGCGTCTGTATTCAAGCCTTCCCTCCGAGTCCAAGTACTATGGCCAAGCGTATCCAAGTCACGGGCCAAGGGCGTGCAATGTTGTGCTTACACGCTATCAGTCCATTTTTTTCAGCGCAAGAAACACATTGCAAATCGACCAGTTACATTCAGAGAAAAGCGGAGAGGAAGGGTGCGACATACGAGGCATATATTCTTATATTGTCAGAAACTACGTGGTTCCATTGCTCGAGAAGAACAAGACGAGGAGATAGTGATAGAGTTCTCAGAGGGACTGCAAATGTGAGAGCGAGGTGCGTAGGTAGTGTCGTTTCTTGGGTGAACACGTCACTTGTGGGATGGGCGCCGACTACGAGGACGGAATATTTGATGCGCACAGCGCCACCACTGGTAACCACCTGATTTCGGATGTTCAAATATGCTTATCAGATCAGATCTCGAAAGTAACACATTCAACAAGTATCTCCTACCAAAGATTCCACGGTATTTTCTCTCTTGTTCTACAACGTCTAAACCTCCTCCCTATCATCCAAGCCTTCTATACTTCGGACCGAAATGAAGAATCACTCTATATGATTTTTCTCCGTGACTCGAGTCGATGGGCATCCGGACAGTTACATCAAGATGGATGTAATTCGTCTACTTGATAACAACATATATAGTATATAGGAACCGTAACCGGTAGTAGCCGTGATCCATCCAAGCCAAAGCGAGCATGCTGGAAGGGAGAAAGAAAGGGAAAGGACGAGGCGATACTCGGACGAGATGGAAAGAATGTTGTTTCCGAGGACATCGTATTCGACGTGCACAATAGTAACAGTAAGAAAATCTTCTGTGTCCATCGTCTCTGGGAATGTCGTATTCAAGTCCAGTCCAAGCGTGCGACATCGGTGACTTCACGGAGCGACAATACGTCCTAGTGTAAATCTATATGCTCATCAGTAGCCTCAAGTGATAAATGGCAAGCCACGTGCCAAAGAGTACACCGTGCTCTTGCACCTGCAATCATAGCAGTTTCAGCTTAAGATGCTATCCCCAGAATAACGCAGACAGAAGGAATGCAGGGGAGTAGCAAGGGCCACAGTACCGGTCGTCGTCGTCGTTGCAGGAAGGAAATCCGCCGGTTACACCACGGACCGCCCGCGAAGCACATGCATCACGTGGGGGAAATCAAGCGGATCGCATTTTCACGTGGTTTCTAAATCGTTTCTTGTTGTCTTCCACCAAGAAATTGCGGTATGCTGAAAGAATTCAACCTTCCACAGGAGCTCGTCGACCTCATTGTAGACGAGCTCGATATTGACCACGCAGACCCCAAGAACCTCCTTCTCGTATCTCCTTCTTTCCGAGAGAGCCCGATACTATATCTTCCGGGTATTCACCCTTTGGCAATGCTCAGATCACGAACTCGACCTCATCTCTCACTTATTTTCCGAAGCCAGCCCTATCCCGCTCCTTGTCCGCTCTCTCCACATTTACCCATTCAACCCGGCGTTGAACAACATCCTATCCCTTTTGCGAAATGTCCGCCACCTTCACATACAAACTGCCTCTAGGGATGTCCTCCGGTCGACCTCCCTCGCCCAGGTACTGTCGACTTACCCTCTGACGACCCTCCACATGGGAGAACCCGAGAAACTCCCTCTGGCGCCATCCACATCAATACGCTACAGCGATTTTTTTTGATTTCGTCAGATGCTTCCCTGAAAGGATCCAATATGTCTCTCTCAGTGACCTTTATACATGGGAACCTCCCACCGCTGAAGACACTTCGACAATCAAAGGTCCCTCAGTTGGCACATTGGACCTTCGCGCCGCTGGACAAAAGGGGACCATCTTTTCTCCCAATCAATCCGGCGTCAACATATTCTCCGCCATCGACCAACTATGCTTCTGGGACTCTAGTTTACACAGCATCCGCCGCATCATCCACTCTTTACCACCATTATCGGTGCAGAAACTCTGCCTTCCTTGCGAGTACCTTTTTCGTATGTATTGATCACTAATCCCCCGACCAAGTCTAACATATCTCGCATAGAGAAAGATTTTACCCCAATAGACTGTCTCGGCATTCCTTCCTTATCAATCTCGATCGATGTCTCCATGTACAGAAATTCTCCACTGAAACTCCTCATCGAAAAACTAGAATCCACACCTGCAAAATCCTCGCTGAAGAGTCTCCAAATTATCCTCGCCTTCCATCTCTCAGGCCTTCATCACATCCTTTTCCGGCCGGGTTCAGACGATCTATGGCAATCCCTCGCTGAGCATGCTCATAGTATCGGCGGCTGCAAAATCACCATCACGAATGCCGTTCCATTTTTGGGAAGCTCGCTGAGAGAATGGGATGGAATTGTTTCTCAAATGACGACGAAACTTAGCGGGCATTTCATGCAGGCAGGCTGCTCGCTAGACGTGAGGGAGGTGTACTGTGAGGATCCTAACGATCCTGTTGAAATTTTCCTTGACTAGCGCCATAAATCATTTTCAAATTTGCCTGTTGTCTTCCAAAGCTACAGCTTTCCTCTTCTCAATGTTCGTTCTCATTTCGTTAGCACATATTACTCGATTTTTCTATTTAGACACATAAATTTTCCGTTTCTTTGGACCCACCATTTCCAAATACCAATAAAATCCTTGTTTTCACACCTCCAACACTCAGAGCGAGCACATCCCCATCAACGACCTCACCCGACCATCCCTCTCCTTCCCAGCTCGCAAATCAAACTGCACCCCAAAATATCCCGGTTCAACCGAACCCATAAACGAATTGTTTGCTATCCTCCCTCACCCACCCGTCGACGATCCATATCTGAGGATCGAAAGTTTCGCGACTAGGAAATACATCAGGGGAACGAGAGGTTGGCCTAGAACAACTCTTGTATTGGGGCAATGCACTTGGAGCCCTGAGGAAGCTGACATATCAAGGTGACGCTATGATCGTTGCTCTTTTAGGGATCACCAAAAATCTCCAAATAATCCTGGTCTTCTGTCTCTCGGGTATCTTAGAGGATATCCTTCTCTAGCCCGGTTCAGACGGCCTAAGGTAATCCCTTGCTGAGCACGCTCATGTGGTCAGGAGCCAGGAAATTATCATTGTCAATGCCGTTCTGTTTTTGGGAAGCTGGCTGAGAGAATGGGATAGGATTCTTTCTCGAATGACGACGAAACTAAGGGGGTATTTCGTGCAGGCAGGATACTCACTAGACGATCCTGTGGAGCATTTCCTTGACTAGCACCATAAAACGTATCAAGATTTTCATGCTGTCTCCAAAGCTACAACCCTTCTCTTTTCGCTGCTCGCTCTCATTTTATTAGCACAAAATACTTGATTTTTCTACTTAGACACGTATACATTTTCCGATTCTGTGAACCCCGCATATCCGAATACCCAAGAAATCTTCGTTTTCGCACATCCAACGCTCAGAAAAATCACTTCCCCATCAACGACCTCACCCAATCCTCTCGCTCCTTCCCAGCCCGCAAATCAAACTGCACTCCAAAACTTCCCGGAAACATGCCCGGCTCATCAGCGAACGCGTTCGAGTCAATCTTCTCAGTAGCCACAATATCAAACGCCCACAGAAGTAGCGCCGTGTTGATGAACAACGACCTTTTAACACAAATTACCATTAGCGGCCGGGGAAGGTAGACATGCAAAAACCTCACCTGTTCGCAATACGTGATCCAGGGCAAACTCTAAACGAAAATAAAATGTCAACCGACTTGAAGAACAACGTCGTACACAAAAGAACCCCACCTTCGACCGAAGCCATAAACAAATTGTTTGATATCTTCTCTCACCTGCCCGTCGATGATCCATCTCTGAGGATCAAAATCCTCGGGACTGGGAAAGATATCAGGCGAACGAAAGATCGACCTAGGAACCACAAGTCTTTTATTGGCATAGCACATTCGGAGTCCAGAGAACGCTGACAGACCAAGGTGACGCAATGATCGTCGCTCCTTTAGGGATCACGTAGCCTTGCTAATTTGAAGGGCATGAGAGATGGATGAGATGCAAAGCTGGAAGAAACCAACCCATAGAATATCCTGCGAAGCAGCATGCGCAATTCCTGACGAACACTCAGCCCTCATGGTATACCTTCGCCGACGGATGTGCACGTACCGCTTGGAACCAACGGCCGCCTGTACAACCCTACTATCACTTCACGCATACGGTCCTTGTAAAACACACGTACCATCTAAAGCACTCGTAAACAAATGCCATAACCTGCGGCAGTCGCTCTCGATCATCAAATGTCGGACCTACGCAAGACAAGAATGAGCGAATACCTTATTCAAGACTTCAATATCACTGACATCTATCGCGAGAAACAACACCATCAATTTCTCTCTGTACAACCTTCGCTGCCTCAGGAAAACAAGCCGCAGCCATGATAACGAACACCAACGCAGCCGCAGTCTATGAGACTGTATCGGTGAGTTAAACAAAAGAGGAACAAATGACCGAACCGTAGAAGCTCCGGCGGAAAACATCGAACCCGTAAGAACCGCCGCCTGGTCAAACGACATCTTCTCGTTACCCATCAGATCCGTCGCGAAACATTCAGGAACATCTTCACCACCCTCCTAGCAGAATACATCCAATCAGCATCTCCCGAACAAAAACCAACCTCAATACACGCACCATTCTCGTCTGGACACTCCCCAAACACCTACGACACAGCTGAATCGAATCACGATGCCATCTCCTCAGCTCCGAAAGATACTCAGGAACCCATCGCAGAACAGGAAACGTGTCCACAAGGTATGCTCCAGGAAGAATCACGACCCGAAACCTATTCCCATCCCGAATCATATCTTGCAGATCGGGATCCTCAAAGGTCGTCGGCGTTGTTTTCCCATAAGTGAGAGTAAGGATTACAGATGCCGCATACCTGTCGAAGAAATCAGTACTCCGCATAGCCTGAGGGGGGAGAGAATACTCGCGTCTTCGTGTGCGTCGTGAACTTCTCCGGACTGTCAAGGATATTGAGAATCATTCTCTTCGCATGATATAGCTGTATGGGCTCATAAGCAGCCGCCCTGTTCGTCTTCAAGTGCGAGTGGAAAGCCCTAAGAAAAGATCATTCGCCTATGCCCCCCAACAAAAAGATAGAAAACGAGCCTATTAAGAGTCCTCCACCTCGGCGTATCGTTTAGCAGGATAGACCTAAGACCTCCCGAGAACGTATCAGAGGCAGCAATGGCCCGTGGTCTATCAGCCGTCTGTGTGCCACCCTTCTCCATCAATTCCACAGCAGCCTACAAGGAAATGAAACGAATATCAGTGCCTCGGTGAATACGAACGCACATTGTATCGACCAACGACAACATACACCTTTCCAAACCGAGTCAGCGAATAAACCGGACCGTACGCCTTCGTCCATTCTTCATACTTTAAGAAAGCCCTAAGTACAATAATGAGCTGACGATCGCACCCCTAGCTACGAATTACGCACCGTTTCGTAGGGATCTCGTTCCCTAACAACCAATGGCCAGGCGGGCCAGGCGGTAGCGACTTGAACAGCCAGCAAGAACGCAGATAGACAACCAAGAAACCTGAAACGACGCAGGAAAGCAAAACGAGTACCCACGCCATTGCGGCAACGAGGAGAGATGAAGTAGATATCGAAGATGCTGCATCGACCAAAATAGTCGATTAGACACGCTCAATGGCCCACGACGCAGTCACGAGGGCTAAACGTGAATCGAAGCAAAGAACCCCAGCTGGATTACGGTCGTAGAGCCCGTTCTGACTGTGGGTACACTCCGTTGACTGCTTCTGACAGCACATGAAATGATCAGTATACATTGAATGGTGTATGTACATACCATTTTATTGGCACATCCATGAGATTCATAGTCGTTCCGTGGCAGAATTCGTGGTCCACAGTGTAATACATTCAGGCAGATAACGCGCAGGAAGATACGTGATTGCTGGGCATCATTCTGGCAACGTTACATCACACGACACCCGTGATCTCCACATCACGTCCAAATAGTCATCTGATATAGTAAAAAACGCGTCTCCTGTACACGATTCAGCTGGTATACAATCTCCTACTAATCCAAGACCACGCACACGCCGTCCAGCGAATGCAGAAATATAAACAAAGATATCAATAAATTACTATCAACCCGCGCTTATCCCGACAGAAGACCTGTGGGACAAGTATTCTGGTGGCGGACTCTCCTGGTTCGCACGATCCACCCACAACCGGAAGTGGCTGCCCAGCGAGTCGCTCTTCTCATGACCCAGCCTCTCCCCATGCTCCGCCCGTGATTCAGATTTGAAAGCGCCAGCAAGGCTTCGCCGGAGGGACCCGATTTGCTCTCTCAAATCTCGTAACGCAGCCTGTCTAGCCTCCAATGAGATCAACGAATTCCGAACAGACCGAGGGTGCGGCGCCAAGGTTGGCCGCGCGACGCGTTCTGGCTTTACGTCATGGTCGCCCTTTTTCTCCGAATGCGGGGGGCTAAGGCTGGATTCGCTGTCTGAGCTGTTTTGCGCGCGTTCCTTCCTGTCTCGAATGAATAGGTATAGCAGGAGGGCACTGGTGGTGATGAAAATGACGGATACTATAGTGACGCCGATAATGGCACCGACTGGGATAGCGCACCCTCCGGAAGAAGTCGCTATGGCGGTGGCGGTGTATTCTGTAGCTTCAGAGGTTCTGCAGAGCGATCAGTGGACACGTTACAGTCAAGAAGGAAGCGAATAAACGAACGAGGAGGAAGACGAGCTAGTCATTCGTGCAATCGTATCCACTCGCTGCACATCAAATCGCTCGCTCTGGGCAATGGGGGTATCATCGATGGATGGACTAGGCTATTTTCAGTATTTGATCAAAGATCAACCGGAACTCGTACTCTGATGTAGCATAGGCATGTATAGTGAAGAAGCTGCCGAGCGTGGAGCGTCAGTAATGTTCGCAGTGATACAGTAAAATGACGCACCCGTTCTCGTTAAACCGTAGCGAGGCATTCACATTTCTCGTAAAGTTATTCACCCAAACTGCTTCGCTCGACAAAAGCGACTGGCCATTTTGTTCGTAAAATTTCTTCAAAAAGAACTGGGAGGGATCGTGAGGAGAATGAACGAGGTAAAGGGTCGTCGGTTCGCCTGTGTGCACGATGCTGGGAACCGTGATATTGAGGGCAAAGGATGGCACCAGGAGGAGAATCGTGAACCTTCGAACACATGAGCGATTTCTTTCACCGGAGATGTGAATACAGCGTACCAGAGACTCATAATGAACATAACCGATCCTGCCTTCCCAGGCCAAAGTCAACGCAAGAGCTCGTGCTCGTCGTGCAAAAGACGAGTCGGGGGCGAGAGCAAGGTGTTCGGTTATTGTTGAGCCATGTCGTGCCGTCATTTGTCACAAATAAATGAATCAGGGTTGTCGGTGGGAAAAATGCGCCTCTATCATGAGAAGTCTCTAGGCGGCCGTAAGGATGGTGCCCTTGATAGATCAGCTTCGTTGACGCACCTTGTAGCCACGCTTAATTCATGATCTTTCCTACTCCAGCTCCTGGTCTCGACACGAAATCAATGAGGCATCGGTGCAGAAAGTTATCGGTTCTTCTTATCACAAGCAAGATCCTTGTCAAAGAATATCAAGCAGCATGAAATCAAGGGGAATCATGCATCCTAAGGGCATGAGGAAATAAGCAGGCCGACAACGAATTACGCATGCACGCCGTGAGGTGAGTGGGAGGAAGCAGAGAGGTCGAGAACTTTTTCGTACGGTATCTGTATTCGGTGATCGCCGAATGAACCGAGTGCGGATATATTTGGCCCTCTGGCCCCTGTACGACGAAAGAGGCTACGTAGCGTTATGCATTTATTGATTGTCGTAGTTCGATATCCATGTCGTCGCACAGAGGAAAAATCCGGTGCTCTATACAGGGTTTCGCTGCGGCCATACTATGTTGCACGTTACGACAAACATAGGATTCGACGTTCGATTATACAGATACAGACGCACCCGGAAACTGCAGAACTGACCAGCACGGTCCCGCTTTCTTAAGAGACGAGAAAGTGTATGGAGTTTCCATCACCCGAATCTCCGGAGGTCGATCTTTGCTGAAGGGGTGGAGCTTGTCTGAGCCATCGACCCTTGTCGCCCCGTGGTCAAGGATATCACGGCAGAGTGACATGGGTGCCAAACGTCGTATTCGCTGTGATGCAAGATGATATAAGTAGTAAAGTAGAAAACGGAATCCTTTCTAGGACTCGGTGTAAAGAGCAAGGATGAGGTAGAGTTGGAGTCGCTGAGGTCAAAACACATGATGAGCCGCTTGCTTGAAATCGCAAGTCATGTGCGGAAAGAATACGTGAACGATAACCATGCTGATATGGACGAACATATCTTCACTGGAAGGGGAACTAATAACGTTCACTTAACTGGCAATTATTCTTATACGTATGTGGAGGCCAGCCATTGTTCTCTCCACGAAGAATTGCAATTGGATATAAATCCGTGAGTGAGAAAGTAAAGGAAGGTATAGATACAGACACTCCTGTCACTGAATAGTTTCCGCCTGACGGAAATGATTTGCGGAGCTGAAAAAGTTTCCGCCAAAGGATTTCCGCCTGGCAGGAAGTAAAAATAATTGTCATGTGAAAATTTAAAGAAAATTATATATTTCCTTGAGATTTCTGATTATGTAAAAGCCTAAATTTGGCGCACTGTTTCCATATAAGGGATATTATAAGAGATTTTTAAATTTCATTCATCTTTTCAGTACATAAAAAGGACATGTTTTTGCCCCGATTTCCGTCTGATGAAAATGGTTCATTTTAAAAATCCAATTTCTGTGCCTCCAAAATGCAAACTTTTTACCATATGGAAAGAAAGGTGAAAACAAATACTTTCCAACTTGCGGAAACGAATCGCGTGCGCAAGCGAGCTGCTCATTCACGCAATCATTGCATCCTTAGTGCGCACACATGCGAGCCACTGCTGGGCACACTCAAGAGTCTCACGAGATTCGAACAGTGTCTTATGCAGCGTGGAGCATTTGCTGGCCCGGTCAATCGGCCAATCTTCCTTTGTTCCTTCACCAACAACATCACCCTCAAGAGCAGTATCTTTGGCGGCAAGCCCACGGTCCTGCTCTCACATGAGCTCCATGCCTGGGTCAGCATGTGCGCCTGCAAAACATCAGCCTGCAACAAAAAAGAAGGATATATCGAACACTACTTCACAGAAACAATGCTGGAATCGAGGACTAAATGTTGCGAGTGGACCATGATCCATGATGAGATAATTGGTAGATGGGATGGTGGTGGGACTAGGCCAAGGTACACGTCATTCACGCTTGTCCCATCAGGGCTAACGCTGTGTAGCATACACTGACCATGGACTTGGGTGGCAAAGCGAGTTGAGGGGGGGCACAGTCTATCTCATATGCGCATGCTCTGATGCATGTACATTGATCAGCCAGCCACTCTTGTCTCGCCCAGTCTTTCATCCACAAGGGCCCACAATGCCAAGTGGGTGAAAGCTCTTTCGGTCACTCGAATGCCTACAAGGACTTGGCACCCCATTCACCACTGGCAGTGCCCTCATACTCGGCTGTATCTTAACCTATCTAAATTCTGTCTGCAGCCGAGCCTATGTTTTCAGCATCGTAAATTGCTCCAAGACGACATATTGCTGTCCAGTGACCAAGGGTTTTCTGCCTGTCGCTGAATCTGCAGGTAAGTCATTCTGTCAGATATTTTGCATCCAAATTGATGATTTCTTTGTAGCATATGCTGACCATGCACTTGGATGCTGCATCACATGAAGGCAAAGTGACTCAATGGTGACGTAGCAGGCACTGTCCATCTCAGATGCGCGCACTCCAGTTGCTCATAGGCGTACTTACAGTGGACAAGATGGTGCTATTTTTTCTTCCGTTCTTATCCTCATTTGATGAATTCTAGATCACCAGAAATCTCTCCTGCGACAATAACAAAATACGAGAGTATTTTGGATTGGATTGGCCAACACACGAGACATGTGTTGGCTGGCACAAACAAATAGTTGTATGCGATGTGCTACTACCGTCTTGGCTACAACAAATTTCGATCCAGGAATGGCTATGAAGAAACAGCACATGCTTTGAGAAATATTGATGACTGCAACAATATCAGTAAGAGCGCGCATCTCATCTGATAGCTGGTCCCTAACTAGGCTATAGAAAAATTGAGCGTCATTACTGCATTGCTCAGGTCCCAGCAATGACACCCATCTGTGTCACAACAGGCAATCAGGAGGAATGTCTTGATGATCGAGAGGCCTTGCAGATGGTCGGATATGACATTTACATTTTTGCTCCACGTCGATGTTTGGATCTTTGATATTTAAAGTGTGGGTATGAATGAAAACTTCTCAATTGTCCTGTATGGTCTGCGAATGCGGGGGTGGTAACCTCACTTTACGACCCTGTGTTCAACAGTTCAGAGTCTATGTTTGAGACAAGCTCAAACTTCGGTGCTTGGTGTCACGCTTGCATTCATGTACCTACCTAGCACTCTTGAGGCAGCACTGTTGTTTGCACCTGCAATAGTCAGGTGATACTTTGAATTTTTTAACTTTCTTCTTTCATGCACACTGCCCTCTTCACTACTTCTTAACATTCACTCTCCACTCTACTTCTCATTCCTCTATGAAATTCAACAGCTTTTCCTACAACTATCCAACTGTAAGTACTCTTGAGCAAATCTTGTTCTTCATTTTCACTGACCTGCATACTTTAATAGATGAAGATCAGAATCTTCACAACGCACGCGACGGAGACAGCCTTTTTCCTGTATCGCGAGGCCGAAACCAAAGATTTACACATGGTGTTGGAGCATACCAAGAGCGACATTCGTAGAGTGATTTCTGAGGACGTTATTGCAAAGAAGTTCACTCTCAATTTAGATTGTATTGTCCTGTAGGTTCCATTTTGACGTTCAACAGTGAAAACCTTACTAATCTGCTCGTAGTAACTTAGTTGTTGAAAATGCACCTCAAAACATCTGTGCAATCTTCATGCAATGTCGATTTTTGGGGGTACTGCGTTACTCGCAAAGCACCGGCCCTGCAGAATTTGTGCACCATCACTCAGTCGACCGTATGGTCTATTGGGGACCCTGGGAAACCATCATCGTCGATGCTGTGCCAGACGTCGAAATTCAGCATGTCGGTGACTGGTACATGTATTCTCTTGTTCATGGGCTCAAAGATAATAAATATTTGCAGGACCTCGTCCGAAAACTGAATCTCACAATGGTCCATTCCTGTACCTAGAATACATGAAAGTATCTTGATCTTATATATTTCTACCTCTTCGAGACGGAAGTATCAAGATAAATATTGAGGACTTCCTCATCTAGCCAACCATGTTCTTAATCACCCTTGCGCTATGCTTTGTATCACACGGTGCACTCGTACATTCCCAATCTGTGACCAACGTATCCATCCTTGAATCCTGCAGAGGGATGTTGATGGGGTCATCGATTATTAACCTGGAAGGAGGGTGGCTGGTTGTGTGGCTGTGGAGGTAGATGGCGGAGGGAGGTCATCGACGCTCAGGCGGGAGTTTGGTGGGAGCTTATAGAGACAGCCGTTTTCACAGATGGTGCATCAGATTGCAGAAGAGGACTGGTCGAGTGAGAAAGCGACGACGATGTGAGGGAATCCAGAATCTGGGTGCAGACGATGAGAAGCATCATTGGAGGGCGGCAGACGGAGAAAGTGATTTCGACAAGGGAAGGAAGGAAGGGGTAAATGACAGGTGGGAGCATTGGTTGTCCCCTGTGGATGCACGCCGACCAATACACACGGCACAGCCTGATTGATGCCATAGCTTCCGTTCCTTTCACTACCATATAGGCGATGGTGAATGCTTCACTCCCTCCTTCAATGTCCCTCAAGCAATAGCTCAAGTCCCTTTGTTGATGGAGCTTCAATATTCTCCTTCAAGTCCCCATTCTCTCTTGTTCCCATGCACCATCAACAATCTCAGCACCTCAAGCTATTGCCACGCTCCTAGCAGACATCATCCTCGAGATTGCAAACCTGCTATGGAGGGACGATCTGCTCAATCTGAGCTTGACTGTACATACATCGTCCCTGACGCTCGACCATGCCACTAATTTGACAACGCTGCAGTTGTCTTATCTGTGTGCGCTTCTGATGCTGGCGCTTTATGGTACTGTTGTTCTCACCTCAAGCAGGATGTGTCGCAAGACACTCAGGATGCTTGATGCTTCAACAGCACCCTGAAATCTGTCATTATATTCACAAGCTTGTGGTGCGACCGAATTATTATCTTGCCTGGCCAAGGTCAGATGAAAAGATAGATGGAAATTGAATTGCAAGCACGGTGGAGAGCGTTGCCCAGTCGCTGACCACAATGCACACGTTTGACTGGGATGGTCTGGAGATGCCGAAAGATTCACTCTGGCAGACACTGCGGCTTTCATGAGTCTAAGATGTCTTCCGTGATGTTTCCTTATGTCTGTTACTTCTTAGGTGTCCACAATTACGGACGGTATACAGTAATGTTGGACATCTCCCCTTGGATCCTGAAAGCGAGCTCTTCTCATTCAGGAATTTAAAGAGCTTTTCATTGACTGTTCGGCACGGATTAGGTGGATCCAAGCTATTCCCATCAATGGAAGCGCTTCCTGAGAGAATGTGGGATATGCTGTTGAATCACACTCCACACTGAACTACATCTGTTTTGCGTGGAATTTTAAACAGTGGCTCTTGTCAGATAACGTATCGACATTCCTCGGATCTGACGCTTTGCCAAAGCTATCTACATACATCGGGATCTACCAACAGCTAGCAGAGTTTCCCCATCCAGAAAGCATCATGTCCCTTGATCTTACCTGCGAGCCACTCTCCGACTCACGGAAGCCCATGATCTGCCCGATCCTCCGAACGCTCACCTCTCTCGATATATGGATGCATATCCCCAACAATGCGCCCTTCTCTGACTGCGAGTTCATCCGACCCATCCTATTATCTTGCCCCAAGCTGACAGAGTTTCATTTCATGTGTACTACGGCATTCTGGGTGAGGCATCTCTCCGCGATGCTGGGGCTACTTCCCACATTAAAATGGGAGACATGCAAAGAAAACATGAAACGCACGGTCAACAAAGAAAATATAGTCTGAGCCTTCAAGTCCGTGACCTCCCCTTCCTTGGCATCATACTCCTGCTCCCAGAGCGTGATATGTCGTCTCAACACAAAAACACGCAGAGAACCAATAGATCTCGCTGTCACGTCAATATTGTCGCCTGGAATAATGGTCACACACTGAGTGTTACACAATTAGGGAGAGAAGAGTAAAACTCACCATGTTCGGAGAGCAAACACCCTTGAGAACTATCTCTTGTCGACCATAGAGAATCCAGGATGGAAACCAGGTACCGCTTAAAGACAAGTCAGCATGAACAATGGAAAAAGAAAGAAAATGGCACACAGATGTTGTGGACACATTGAATTGGCATGTAATCCCTTCTCCACACTGCCTTTTATTCCTCCATGCCAAAGCTCTTCTGTGCCCAGTGTTCCTTGCTCATGTCGCTCCCCGGAAGTCAATACGTCGCGTCGAAGTGAAATTTGCCCTATATACGAATACCTGGAGGTACCTAGCTGCCATGGCCCTTGCACATGAATATGTATCCTTGACGAGCACCAAGAACTGAGTTGCCTATTGAATGTAATAACCGAGCGCCATATATCGTCGTTCAAGTAGAGGCAGAATACAAATCAGAAAACATGATGGAATAGTAAAACAATAAAACTCATGAGAAGAAACCTAGACATCGATAAACGAGGAAGTGATAGAATGAGAGTGGGTGGGCATGACATGCAGAAGAGAGCATGGCTTTACCAAACACCCCTTTTTGAGTATTCAACTCTCATCTGTTATGCAAATGTCCTCAAGTTTGCTAGCGATGAAGTGAGAGGGCAGGATCACAGAGATGTGATGTGTAGTTTACATCTATATTTCCATCTATCGAAATACAGGTATCCTGTACTACTATATTAGCACTCAGTATACACAAAAATGCCAGAGAACACGAACCAATAATACAGACATTGGTTGGTGGACTCTACCCAGCTCAATCTGGATCCCTTCCCAATGACATCAGAAATCCTGCAAGGTTTCGGTCCATCATCGTGAATGACCATATCCCGCAGGGAACAGCCTACTCCTCATAAACACAAAGGTTCTATAGGACAGTACGTCAGTGCTGTGGTGAAGTGCAAGTAGATCTTTGTACCACAATACTCATAATCAACGTAAGTAAATTGAATGTAATTCCGTAAGAATACAAGTGCCTGTCAACAATACCTGCGCACTTTGACATGATGTTCATGTTCTTTCCGTCTGTCACTGCCTGATTGATACCCCAGTACTTGTTGGCAGGAGACGTGGAGGTGATTAGCACATAGGTAATATCCCCAGTGTACCTGGATGAATGTTATTGATGTGAAGGCGAGAAAAGGAACAAACTTACTTGGAAGAGTCCTCAAAACCAGATGACATTTCTCCATTCATCATGTCCATGCCTGGGCCAGTGATCGGCTGGTAAGAAATAGCAATCGTCTCCTTCAGAATTTTGCCTTCACTCTTGAGGTTATCAGTGACAGTAGGGTCATTTCCCATGCCGTTGACAGTTCCTGACAAGGCACGCTTTAGTCGAGTACTGAAAAGAGGCCAGAATACATAACATACCCTGAGTAAGGTCTACAGGTCCAATCCTGTGAGATTTGTTAGACTTCGCTCGATAGGAAGGAAGAGAAACGATACCCCAGGATACCGTCAACACCCTGGAGACCCTGAGACGGTGACAGGACACTAATGGACTGTTTGTCAATAACGAGGGCAGGGGAAAGTTCGTATCGGTTGATTACTGAATACTGAGTCTAGAAGTTGCCGATGATTGAATCTAAGGAACTTACTCTCCATTCTGGTGAAGGAGCCAGATCCTTGGCTGACATTCTACAGATAATTGGGCGCATGCCAAGATGATTTCTGCCCTTGCAAATAAAACACGTACAACCGACTGCAAGTGGGTGCTAAGAGGAAAAGGTTAGCTACGTCTTTGAAAATGAAAGACAAGTAATACGACATACTTCTTGGATGAAGGCGATGGTTTGTATTCCTTGTGGGCGCTGACCCACATGTTGGAGCTTCCTGTGGAGCACGTGAGCTATGCAGGAACACGATGAAAGGCCACTCACCCGTATCAATGAGAAGCTTGAAGGGTCGACCAGGCTGCCCCATTTTCACCATGCAGGTATATGTGACAGCTAAAATCAACACAACATCAGATCCGACGCATATATTCATGTAATGACTCTGGCATGCACCTGCATCCGTCACATCAATTGAATTACCACTGTCTGGCTGGCCAGACTGGGTGCGCTGGGATCTGTCTTTCTTGTACACTTCCTGGATGACAAGAGGACCATGGGGCTACTTGCCAGAAATGAGCTTCTGCACGCGAGCGCTGTTGCGAGCAAGTATGTCCTTGGCGTGTCTGTATTTGGGGTGTAGACAGCTGGAGAAGTGGAGAGCTTTGCAAAGGGGGACATTATGAAGACATGGCAGAGAAGAGTGATATTCAGGAAAGATGATGAGGGTGGTGAAGAAAGAATCTTACGCCCAAGTCTTATGAATCTCTATTGATGCCCGGTTCTGTATTACACCACATCACTGGTGCATATCACAGCTGGTGAATGTAGTTCATTTATGACTTGACAAAGGAGGCCGATGGGATCCCAGGTCCATGCACTGTGTCTCAAGACGATGACCAAGGACATTCGTGGTGGATATAAGACAGGAAACAAATGGGAAGTTCCAACCACGTGCGGGGGCATATGGACCGATGTCCCAGTTACAATTTCGATCCACGTCCTCTTGCAAACAGTTACAACTTCATAAAGCGGCCACCAAAGGGTAAATCAAAAATTGTTGGCCACCAGATTTCCACATTCAAACCCACTTGCTACGTTCAATTTCTTCCCATCATCATACGAGTAACTTGCTGTCGAGTCCTTTGTTCTTTTCCAATCTCGGTCATTTCTGAGTGGCCGTGTTGCACCAATGCATTCCTCCTTTGTTGGGTTCTCCGCTACTCCGTACATTTTTGCGCCATAGAACTGGTTTTGTTCTTTTTACTGCCATGAGGCGAACATTCCTACCGAGGGACCACAGTCAGACAGCTCTTTTACCTAGCTGTTCCTTTGTTCTAATTGCTGAACTTCCACTACACTTCTAGCTTTCTGTCCCTGCCTTCTTACAGGACCCACTTCATTTCTACAGATATACCATTCTGTTCCATTCCGAATTGCATCTTATCCCCCTGTATTGGATGTGGGCCCTTCATTGAATCGGTTCCACTTCTTCACCTACCGCTGACTCCAGATCCAGTCACATTTGAAACTGTGAGCCTTTATTTCTTTATAAGATACGTATCAAATTTATGCAACCTCAACTGTAGCTCTCATTGGTACCATGTCTTCATCCTCTCCTCTCACCCGATGGGTCACCTCTTCCCCTGAGCTCAATCAGTTCTTCAAATCCAGTGATCCACCATCTGCCTCTTTGTCAACTGCATTGTCGTGGCGTGAGCTTGGTGGGAAAGCTGAAGCACTTGCCACAGAAGAGCTTGCTTTCATTGATGCTGTCATTTCCCACCCTGGACATAGCTTGCAATCACGCAAAGGATATCTCCAATCCCTTTTAATCAACAAATCCATACTGTCACCTATTCGTTGCCTCCCCATCAAAATCCTTCTTATGATCTTTAAAGAGGAGCAGGTTACCGTTGGTGCGAGTGCGGACAGATATTATGAAGTGACCGATGCTAGCAGGGGACCATGGATGCTCAGCCGTGTCTGCAGGCGATGGAGAGCACTTGTTATATCAAACCCCACCTTGTGGTCTTGACCTGTCATTATTCTTAACTGTTCAGCCACCCCAAAGGCTACCATTCCTCCATTGGAAGTTGCACTGGCTTGTTTGGGTCAAACCGACCTCAGCTTCTTCCTCTCGCAGAGTTTTTGACAGCTGGGTGACCAGGCCGGGCTTTTCAGAGAATTTCTGAACCTGTTGGTACCTCATTCTTCCCGGTGGGCTGATGTGGTCTTCAAAAAGAAGGAATGGGACACCATTGACATCGGCATGTTGAATACGGTACATGGTAAAGTCCCCCGACTTAGAAGGGTAACATTTGAATACGTGGGGTATTTCCTTCAACCTCCCTCACTCCCAGAAACCATTCAGGCATTCTCTCTTGCACCTCTATTGAAAAGGGTTGCATTGCTGGGATACGTCCTATTTCAGGATATCGATATTGCTCTGCCATGGAACCAAGTCATGCAATTCCAATACTCCATGAATAATCGCTTCTCCACCTTGCTCTCTCGTACCAATGCATGTTTGGACATCCTTAAATGGATGCCCTGGTTGTCTGCACTTGACATAGTCAATCAAGGGCAGTCTCGTTCATGTCTGACATCTCTAGAGCATCCACTGAAAATTTATATTCACACATCCTTGATTTCCCTTTGCACTAATGATGTTGGTCTGATTGACGCCTTGGTTCTCCCCTCCCTCGAAAGTCTGACTGTCTCATTGAACCGATGGAGATGGACTGGCATTTCTCTCGATGCTGCGAAAGTCCTTCATCACCTTTCAATCAGATCTGGCTGCTCCCTGAAATTCCTTCATTTGAGCGGAATTGAAATGTGCAGGGATCATATTGTTGATGGACTCCTGGCTTTAAACCAATTTCTTGCTGTATTTGAATATCGAAATGGTTGTTCGCGGGGGGATGATATCCCTTATCTTTTTGATCGACTAACCGATGTGTCACTTCTCCCGAATCTCAGCGAGATATCCCTTGAGTACCGTCAGGCTCTCACTAATCAAACACGGTTTGGTACGCTACTAGACAAAATTCTACTATTTACAGAGAACCGCATAGGCTCTATCCGTCGTGTGGATAACAAGGTGTTGGTGAAAGAATGGAAGACACTTCCCATCTTCTATAAATTCTGTCAGGATGCAAAGGGGCGTATCGACGATCTTGCAGTCAGGGGCGTGATGATAACCATCAACGTTGTAGTCGATATTGACAGATTAAATGATATGAGGGAGCGGCAGGCCCTATATCGTGACTAGCTACTAAACCTATCTACAAGCACTTGCAATTACCTTCTAAGCCCATGACATACAATTTGTGTACTAGAATTTGCTGTTGAGATGGTCCAAGATGCATGAGACACCATCAAATTTATAATCAAACATGACAGCTATGCTTTGAACTAATATTTTCACAGCGGCTTGGTTCCATGCTGCTCAACCAAAATCTCAGAGTTCTCTCCCTTTGCAGTATCATCGATTTCAGCGGGCCGGTGTCTACCTACTCCCGTTAAATGGGAACTCGCACCTTGGAGAGAGTATCCTATCGGTTATTCTCATTGCATCGCATTTCACTGTTTCCAAACTTGTTGAAATACTAGTCTTTTGGAAGCAAAATTTCTTGGGCAAGAACGAAGAGCCTGACCAATGAATCTCCTGGACATGCTATGCAAAGGATGACGTCGTCTGGTCCTGTTGACTGTGTTTATTTATCAAATAAGAGAAAATTGTTGAACAGTAAAAGACCGGCGATCAAATAATCTGATCACAGCTGCCTTTTCTGTCATCCATTCAATTGCTTAAGCGCATTCTCCGGTTACTTTACCAGCTCCAGTGACCATATCCACGACAAAATAGCAGTTTCTCTCTCTCCTGAACCTATCATCTCAACCTCGTTGCCAACACCACTGCTGCTGTGAAAGTCAAGGTGGCCTTGACGAGTTTCTCACTCTCTGCCATCAGCATCACCTTCGTCATACCCATGACCATCACGACCATCATGACCATCAAGACAAATATGGGCCGCATCTTTTGTGTATTGAGGTGAGCTGGAGGATGAGGGGGGTTAGAAGACAAAGGTCTGATGCTTGAGTGGACTTTGTCATAGAACCTGTGCATGCTGGTGTAGGGATTGGCCTGCGGCATTAGTTGGGTGCAAGGTGTGTGCTTTTTGATTAGTTGTGTTAAAGAGCTCACCATCCTCTTAGATGTACCCGACAACTACTTTGAACTGGGAGAAATCAGGCGAGTATCATCTGTGGAGCGTGCAAGACGCGTATGTGGGGTTGGAGGTGCAGTCATCGATGTTGAAGCTAGGAAGAGAGAAACCAACCACACACCTGTGAATTCGACTACTGATCGGACTCACTGAGCCAATGAAGACATAACTTTGACAGGGAGAAAGAAATCACAACCAGCACCTGTGAGCTCGATGGCAGAGGGAGAGACTTCAATCAATTCGAATGATGGTAGAGAGGTGCATAACTCACACACACTCGACACTGGTTTCCTCGACGATGAGTCCTGGGTCCAGTCCACTTATTGTGAGTGCGCCTATGAGCCAGTGTGGTGTAACTTACCATTATGGGGTAGTTTGGGATCCCAAAGGACTTTATTTGCAGGCATCTCAACTGCATGGACGGGACTTCATAATTTGGCCACAGGAATACGATGCAGAAACTGATGACACTCAATAGAGGGTGCTGACACTGGAACAATGTATACTTGGATGAGGCGAGGAGGGTCAAATTAGTATGTCGATGGCCGAAAGTCTTCTGAATGCCAGAGGCTGGACTTATGTCGAGAGGTAAAGCTAGGTGTTTCTTGAAGGTGGGTCGGAGTTACAGACAACGTATTTCTTGAATCAGTACAAAATTTACAATGAAATAACTGGAATTTCCAAGTCAATACTAGACATTTCATAGAAGAAAAAGGGATATGCGAACCTATCAGGCATGTCTCGTATCCAGGACTGGAAGCAAGTCAATGTCACTGACCAAACCAATACCCCCAAAAGCCCAAAAACACATTTGTAACTAAACTGACAACAAAGATTTGTGTATAGGCTTGCGTGAGTGTCAAAATGACAAATATCGTGCTCATTCATGACATCTACACACATGAGGTGATGTTAACTTCATCATGATCTTTGCTATCGCCAATGTCGTAAGCGTCTTCACCGTCATTGGCTTGCAGACATGATATCAATGTGGTATAGTATCAGAAATCCAATGAGGGAGAGTCTCTCGCTGTGATCAGAAAACGATGAAGCAAAGCTAACAGGGCCAGTCTGTACTCACCAGCCAGTTTACACCTGGGAGGACGTGCCCAGACATACTAGACGACTGTGACTCGGAGGTCATTTGGATTTGACCTCTATTGCACAAATTGGGGGAAGGGGAAAGGGGGAAGTGGGAAGATAACTTTCACAGTGGACTGCAGGTGGTAATTCATCCAAGTCTATCGGAAGCTATCCACCAGGGCCAGTCGACCTCTCATGTCCTCAATATTGCTCCTTTTCCTAATCGCAAGGTGTTAGATATGAGGCAACAGTTTCATAGATTAGCATCACAACCTCTTTTGTAGCTCCCAAACGACAAAGGGCCATGTTCCTCATCTTAAAACCTTCAGCCATGAGAACTTATCCATAAAAACTGGTTTATACTGTGGAAGTTTCTTGTGTAGTCAGCAGTATAGCAGCAAGCTAGCAATAACTCTGAAAGGCTTTTCCTTCTCAGATTTTAGACGACAGAGCGAGTGAAGATTCTAAACAGCTAGCTCACCATGGTCAGGTATGAGGTCCATGTCCAGCTCCTCTACCCTTCGTGGTGGTGAGAGGAAGATGATGCGATACATGCAAAATCTTCTGTGATAATCCCATAGTCTCTGCAAAAGTTTGGGCCACGTATTTCTTCACCCAGGCTCATTGCCATGGCTGTAAGGTGGAGTGGTCATGTTAACAATCTGCCAGTCACCAACAACTTTCTGGAGCGAACGGACAGTGGTTAATATATGACAGGCAAGTGGAAAGTATGTTCCCTGAAGAGTTTCTATGTCAAAGCGAGGATGCTATATTGAAATAAAACCTGCTTATGGGAAATGAGTAGTGGAAGTCCAGTCCATACCATGGAGAGTCCATGAAGGTCATGTCAACTGGCTTGTCATGTACTTATGGGCATCACCTAGTCGCTTTGACTCTACAAGCTGGAAATCTTCCATCTTTCCGGTTTTCAGGCCTCCCCACAAAACCGGGTGGAGATGGCAGGTCTGACAGAAAAGGGCTTCATAATTTTTTGTGAGGACTGCTGTGCTCTGTTTTGCACAATATCCCAGGTCTGGTCAAGGGATTTACAGCAGAGCCACTGAAGCACTCGCTGTACGAAAGTATGTTCACGTCAATCCATGCGAGCCACAGGTGAATTGAACCTACCAAGATTCATTTCACTATATCTCGGACAGTCAAATGGGCTCGCTTCCTCAACCAGGTGAGCCTTGTAGTATATTTGACTCCAATAGCATACCCAAAGCTCATAAGCATTCAGTAACAGAGAGCATAGTCGAGTCCGAACCAAACGTACCTGGCGCATTTTGGCGACACAGACCGGCAGAGAGTCGTATGTGTTGTAAGGACGATGCCAGGTTGAGGGAAGTATTTCTGGTAGACATCATTAGTGAGCAGCTGCTGAAGTGGAAATTGGCTCGCCGTGTATGAGGCAACAGATCTCAAATACTGCTCCAACTCTCAGGTCTTGTTGTGCTGGCGACCTGCATAAGGCTTGACAGCACGGGTTTCATGGATGTATATCTCTAATTTCATCTATATGGGTCCAATTAGGATATTATTGGATGCGAAGGGGGAAAAGCTGCTTAAATATAATGACGGTTCGAGGACAGCCATTGACCTATTCCACATGTCAGTATCCAACATCTTCGAGGTCGCCTCCTCTATTAACAGTATGTTCCCTGAGGTTGCCAATGGACCTATATGTGTAGAGTCAATGAACCACAGAGCATACAGAATGGTGATTGTCACAACACACTTGATGTCGGGAAGGTATACAGTCCCTTGCAGATGACTCATTGCAGCGTGCGGTAAGGCTAGCACCAAGCCACCACTCGGATCATCCCAAATTCTTGCTGTCGGCATGGCCCAGCAAAATTCCTTAACTCCTGGTAAAGCCGAAAGTGAGCGTGTTTCGGTTTTATCTGGAGTTAACTCACAGCGCCCAGAGGCTTGGACCGTCACGATGAAATTGCATCACTTTCTTAGGTTCATGCAGGGTCTGGATAGATAACAACATTTTTTAAAGTCCAAGGACTGACAGTTCGGATGTTTCCAGAATCACGATAGCTTGCACTGATACAACCACCAAGGGCCGACCTCCACATATGCTACTATGTCATCAGACTTGAGTAGCTAATACTATTAGTCATACTGGGAGGCTCAGGACTGAGTCAGAATCCATCTAATGGGGTCATCGCAAAAGAGTTGCTCACGTTGAAGACAATCTCACAGCCAATGATGCATTGAGACCCAGAGAAATTCTTTTTCTTTTCGACCTCAATCAAACAAATTTAGGAAAAACAATATTCAAACTTCATGTGAACGAAAGATGTCACGTGGTCTGTTCCTTTTCTTTTCTTTTTTTTGGTGGAGCTTACCGTGATCTGGTTTTCCATCTGAACACTTGGACCCCATTCTTTGAGTCTGGGTTATTGAATCATCTCTTCCAATGTGTTTGACCTGCTATGAGGATGATCTTGCCTAAAGGCCTTACTAGCTCTGATGTCGAAGCTAGAAGCTTCATGCCAAGCTCTAGGAGCCATGGCCTGTGTTGATCTTTCCTTTGTCGGTCTATTTCAGGCAATTCTTTCATGTAGAACGTACAAAGGACAGCATTAACATGGAATTATTGAGTTCATCTCTCACCAACATTATCATGTCTACCTTCCCGAGAAACGCCTTCATTCAGTTCTCTGATATCCATCTTCCTCACAATGAAGCACCTTCTCAATCCGTATCTGCTCCCCCACCTCCACCACTCGCCACCACTTCCCCTTCCTCTCCGGAATCAACACTGTTTTGCTATTCCATGGAAAGCACAAGCCATGACAATGCAGTACACTCGCCATCACTTGGCATGGTATGTCTGCCCCTCGATACCTGAAAGCTAGTTTCTCATTGCAGTCTGCTATTTGTTATGCCTAGCTTTGTTTGAGGTGCCATTTCGATAACATTGTACCCTATATCCCCAGCATCAATGCTGAAGCTGTCCTCCGTCATGGACCATCGCCCTCTGTCAGGATGCTTACCTCCGCTATTGAGGAAGACATTCCTCCCCTCCGAAAGTACCTGTCTCTCCTAGACCAATTATTAACAGACACTTCTGAGTGGTGCGGTCAAGAGCCCCACATTCGCTGTGACTGCCTTTGTTCAAAGTGTTGTCTTGATGGCATTGTGACTTCCATGACCAGTGTCAACACCAATGCTGACCTTCCCTGTGATCCATCACCTTCTGTCAAGGCACTTCCTCCTATTGCTCGAAACATTTCTCCCCTTCATACGTGTCCTTCATTCTGGGATCAGCTACTCAACAACATTTCTGAGAAGTGTCATTGAGTGCGAAAGGAACTGGAATACCATGACACTTGCCTTGCACCTATCCAAACCCTTCCAGTAGATCTACTTTGAGAGATATTTATGCTGGTCCCGACAAACGCTCTAGACCCGTTATCCTCCCCTTGGATTTTTGGGCGCGTATGTGCATTCTGGAGGTTACTTTGTTTGTCCACTCCGATATTATGGTCACTCATCACCATTGATAACCTTCGTGGACTTTCTGGGCCTAATTTAGAAGCAGCTCTTGAGATATATGTATCTCAGTCCATGTCCCATCTTCTTACCATTTGTATCGACCTTCCCTTTCCTGATCCTATGGAAAATGCATATCCTGGAGCTCACCTGGGCATTATTATAGATCATGCATCGCGCTGGGACACTGTCCAGCTTGACATGACTTCGATCCAACTTCGGAAGTTTTTGGATATGATTCGGGAGCCATTGTCCTGTGTTCGTATCCTGGAGCTGTCTGTGATTGAGGACGCTGATCATACCCAATCATCTATCCTATTCGAGCCTGTTTTTTCTTTGGCACCCATTGTTCATAGTGTCATGTATGGTATATCGATGTCCACATTCCCCCTTTCCCTCAGTAATCTTACTACTCTCTGTTGCGACCAGAATGAACCTCCTGAACTGCTTCACATATTGGAACAGGCAACAGAGTTAAAGAGCCTTCGCATCATCCCTGAACCCAGTACTCACCCCGGCAACCCCCTCACATCCCATAAACCAATCGTTAACCATCCGATTTTACGCCGTCTGACCATTTTCATCCACCGGCCACAAAGATACATTCCTCCCGCAATTCCTGTCATCATCGACTCCATTTGTTTATCAGGATTACGTGAGCTTGAACTTGTCATGCACGACATGCCCGGTATTGCATTCATGCCTCTGTTTGGTTCAGAAGACATGACTCGAATTTATAATTTGCTACGGCGATCGGGGTGTGCGTTGGACATCTTGCATATTTATTCCCCCCTTCCATGGAGCAATCTTTTACCTACCATTCTCATGCAGGCACAATCCCTGACAACGTTACATCTGTCTATTAACACAGCCACCACATTGCCTGTGTTCCATGCTTTAAGCGTGAAAAGAAACCTGTCAGGTGGTTCTGCTGTAATAGGCACTGTCCAATTGCCGAATCTACAACACTCGACTTTCTCAGAAGAACCCTCCACCGGGACTGATGTCGGGATAATGAAATCCATTGGTGTATTATACGATGCAATACTATCGTGCAGGGAATATCCAGGCATCAAGAGGCTCAAGTCTTTGACGCTGATCATTGTTGGCAAACTGCTGGAAGCTCTGCGGAATAACCCTGCCACTGGTTTTGGGTTGCTACATCTGATTGGGCTAAAGAGCTCCGGTTTGAATGTAAAGTTTTTAGTTGATGGTGATGACGTTCTTGAGGCAGATGGATGGCTGGAATTGTTAGGCCAGTAATGGAGGAATACATCTGGACCTAGATTGGAGTTGTGTAACTATAAACGGTTGATAAATAGACCTACTTTATGTTGGCCTCAAAGCTTGAAATTCAGGCAATTACCACAGTATTGTACTTGATTTTAAGTATCTTGGTCAGTCTTATTGTGCAGAGTATCATCTTCATTGGTGAATCAGTCTACTTATCTTTATATACGGAGATCAGATGCTGGTGTAAAAGCGAAGCAGGCAGTGACCAAGCCAGAAATTCGGGTTATGGCAGATCTTGAGGGTAGAAGTGGAGAAACAGATAGTACTAGTGAAGATGATGATGGCGATGCAGAGAATGATGCCACAGGGGACAGAATAATCATGTGCATTATTACTGTTAGGCTTCGAACATTGAGGATATTTGTGTCCTCATATTAACTTTAACAGAAATTCTTCCTGAACTGTTGTACCCTGCCATGGACAACAACATATCATGGCGTTTCAAATGTGAACCCTGGATTGGCCAGTATTACCCGATTCTGATCATTTTTCTCGACTTAAGCCTTGCAGACAATGCATCGATATGGCTGACGACGAAAGATAGCGCAGTCAATACCAATTTAAACTTTGATTAAAAGAAAGGTGAGGAGAAGAACAACTAGTGTCCATACCATCGATTATTACTGTCATCTACAAAGCAATCCTCACATCGATCTTCAAGGAACGCAATTGTAACTGGGTCAAGTTTACATCAAATCTAATCCTCCGCGAGTGCTGGAAGTTCCATTTCAGGTTCGGGGCACAAGAGTTGCTTCTCAATGTCTGTAAGGAGCTGGTACCAATTGCGGTCATAGAAATTGAGCGGAAGTCCTCGAATGGGTGCCCTTTGCAACACTGTAGCCTTTCTGCATCTCATGTGTACATGTGGCCTATTTCCAGGACATGCATTGCTGTAGATGTTCTTCTGGTCGTATGAACTGTTGATGATGTCGAGGAGTTGTGTTAGTTCCTCGCTATGCCAAGTCCTCCGCTTGACAATATATGGTCCACCCTCTGCATCACTTTCATCTGAGCTGATCCCTTCCCTCCTGAGAAGAGATAACATCTCATACACAGACCTCCACCCTGGATCGACTCTGTCATCACCAAGATTCATGTTGTTGCCTGCTATTTCCAAGCGAACATCTCTGAGCTGCATAGTGAGGATTGTCTATCAGCATGTAGCTCATGGGACAAAAGGAGAAATGAGGACACTAACCGTAAGACAACATTGCGTTGGTCTGGAGATATTGCGACAGTGCTTCAGCGAGGCATTTAAGTGCTCCTGAGTTTGGTCCGAGCTCTTGTCTCTTAAGGGAGTTGCCATGAATGCATGTCCACGAAGGTACTTGAGTTTGTTTTCGAAAGCAACAAGGATATCATTCTTCGAAAACTCGTATTCTTTAGGGTTATCGGCGTTCTCACAAAATTGAATGTAGAAAGCCTCTGCCAAATCAAGGTTCCACCAGGATTTTAGAGAACACCAGTCAGGCCGCATGGGGTTAACAAGCGGTGTAGGCCCCCCAGTTTCATATTCAGCCACTTCCTCGGGGAGGCGCTGGTCCCATTTGACACAATGTCGGATCCATTCTTGATGCCAAGGTATTTCCAGCAGAGTCGGCGGACCTCTTTCTGTACAAAGGTATCATTATGTCAGTCCATGCCAGCCACATAAGCTTTCAACCTACTAGGATCCATTTCTCTTTTGGCAAATGTTTTCTGGATGAAACATGGTCTTTGAAAGGTCCTGCTTGCTTCTTTTCTACATCCCTAACCGGACTAGAGAGCTGGGGCCCTTGCTGTTTCAGTATACAATTCATCAATTCGAAAAATTCGGGCGGGATGTCTTTCATCATGGACTGTTCAGGTTGTGGCTGGGATTCATCCGAGTCTGCGTCAGAAGCATTAGGGCGGGGTTCGTCAGAGCTCGCTGGTCTCCCACAGCTATGGCATCGCTCCTTTCCCTTCACGCTAGAATCATGCCCATGTTCGCCAGCAGGGTCCAGGATGCAAGGGGGGGTTGCAGGAGTATTTCTGACGTGTCTTCCGGGCTGATGGTCGCAAGCAGATGAGCAGCTCAAGCCAGCAGGGGATGGCAATGGGGAATTGGATCATGAACTCTCAAAGGGCGTCATGGAATAGAATCCAGCCGTACCTGCTTTGTGTCTCTTGAATTGCAAAGGCGGAGTGATAGCTTTTCGCCCTTAAGTAAGACATATTAGTTCAAATTTGATATAAACAACCAGTGCGTACAATATTATCATGTGGACCTGTGACCAGCTTCTTAGCAATACATGGTCGGGTGCTACCCTCACTGATTGTGGGTAAAGTTACCTGCGAAACTGTTAATGATGGATAATCGCGTCACATGAAATATGTACAGGTACTGGTGAGCCACAATTGGACTTGGTAGCACTGGTAGCAGCGTCTTTATCTGAATTCCTGTCCCATCCTGACACGAGGTGGCTCTTCCTTCTATTGTTGTCGTTAGACTCGTATGCGAGACAGCAAGGGGTAGCTGAACTTCCTGAAGCCTTCTTGTAGTGAGATAAATCCTTTTCTATGCATTTGAACTCCTCAAAGGCCTTGTGATATGCGTCCATCTTGGGTATGTGAGTGGAATCTTGGTCATTCTTCAGTGCCAAGAGTTTCTCCAGCAGTATCACATTAGTCTCCTTGTACATTGCAGACTGTCCATCAGAAATAGAGATATGAAGATTGTTAGACTGCTTCTGGTGAGCAGTGACATCTTCACTACTGTGTTCAGGAACCGCCTCAAGAACTCGTCTGTGTGTGTCGTTGGCGGCATTATCTGGTATAGGAAAGTTATAGCTTGAACAGATATTGGCTGGTAATCCCTGTCTCTTGCCTTCCAGTTGTGGATGTGCTCTGGATGCTGCATGAACATTCCCAACAAGGTACTGAGCTACATGGCACAGAGAGTGAGATGATTTGATTCATTACATTATTGAACATGGAATCACCTTTGACAGTACTATTTACCTGTAACAGCTTGGGTGTTTCATGAAGACTGATTTTAGCCATACGATTGTCGAGCTACACAGGGTCAGCCAGATATGTGGTTGACAATCTGAATGGCATATGTCTTCAAGGGCTCGATTTGTTTGATATGAGGGCTGCTCAATGACTCGAGCCATGCTGTGGAGCTAAGCGAGGGGATGAATAAAGGGATACCCTTTGAGAAATGAGGCCACTCAACGGACCTGTACAGGCTGAATATTGACGTCAATGAAAAGTTATGCATCACGAGAAAATGAAAGGCGTACAGTGAGAGCGGATAAGGGCTGGGGACAAAAAGAAAAACTGTGCCTGGGCAGGCTGGTCCCCGAAGAAGAGACCCCAGGAGATATGCGATCGGGTATGGCTTGGGAGGGTACCACAATGGAAGAGGAAGAGGATGAATGCTGATTAGATACGTGAGTGAGAGAAGTATGGAAAGAAGAACATGGCGACCTGGTTGCCATTGGCGTTGACGACTGCTATGCCTTCAGACGTAGTGATATCCAGCATTGGGGAATCTGCCATAGTGACAGTTTGCAAGTAGGATGGTGAAGTGATTGAAAGAGCAAGGTGTAGCTCATCAAGACGGATTCGGAAGGGATTCCTTTGTTGCGTTACACACCTTTGTTCCCATCCATGACAAACACGCTGACAGCGCATTGAGTGTCTTGAGCATGGCACATCACCATTACAGTCTACCCCATAATTCATTACTGTCTGATAGCAATGACAACAAAGAAAATGCACCATAAAACCACCTTCATGACGACTTCCTACCCTTTGAATCCTGATGCCATCCAAACGACAAAGATCTTTTATCGTAACGAGAAAGGTAGGGCCATTTGGCATACTACACCAACCCCTTGTGCTAATGATCTGCTTTGCACCCAGACTGTCACCCAGTCTATACTCACACGCGTATATTCCATTCAGCAAGGTCACCGTTGGGTCGAAATACCGACCTTGGATAATAGAAATAATCGGGATCCTATGTGCACCCACGCACTTGATGGTCCTTGGACCCAACCCCACGAACACGACTGCGAACTGAAGATTATCCATGGAAGATGAAGTGACACTTTCAGAATCTTCTGTAAGAATCACATACTCCTCAGGGAGAACAACACCGTCAAGGACATTGTTGGTGAAGAGTATCATTGGCATGGATCCATTGTCGTAATGAGAGCAGGCAAAGCCAGTAAGAAATGGGTCGTGAATATGTGGGGATGTCAAGATGCAATACTGGCAGACTATGCGCTGGATCAGTAAGTTAAATGTTTGCAGCTATATAGGCTAACATATGCTCACCATGCTTTCCAGATTCATCAAGAACATCCGACAGAGAAGACAGTTCTCCTTCCCCAAGCACCTAGTATTCCATATGCCCTAGTCGATATTCCACTGCGTAGAGGTAGTGAGAAAGAGGTTGCCATCTGTATTCAGGTAGAGATAGCATTGGCTGCATCCGATAATGGTGATGAGAGAGTGTGACTTGGGAATGATGCACTGAGCGAGGAAGGACACAATCAAAGTCGCTCGCTGCGGCCTTCGCCTGTGCTGTGCTGCTGACAGAGCTGACATTCAGCCCGAATCCCACCATGATCGGAGGAACCAATGCGGCACTGCCTGGCACCAGCACTCAACTCCCAGAGAGATATGCCTGAATGCTGGACTCCCACAGATATAGGGACTGCGTTATGTAAAATTTCTCATGTACATTATTTTACAACAGCTGGTTAATACATAACATTGATTACAATAGTATCACCTCATTCTCAAGGCAGACTGGAGCCTTAACCAAAAAGTGATCCATCACATAATGCACCCAGCAGAGCAACCAATCCGACACCTTCACAGCCATCAGTCAGAACATCCCAGGAAACGCGATGAAGACCTACATCGCTCAAAGCCAGAAGGTACGACCATGACACCCAGATAACGAAGACAAAAATGAGAAGCTCAATCTTGTCTTTGGCGTTGGCCAAATCATGTTCTGTCTTGCTCAGTTGTTTCACCTCCACAAGTCTTAGCCGGCATAAATCATTTAAACAATCAAACACTTACTGGCTTCTCCCACAGGACGACACTCCCATTTTGTCCAGATGATCCAGTGGCAACCATATGCCAATCTGATACCATGGCAGCCTGTTTTGCGGTTTGTAAGTGTGTTCAAGTATGCAGTAAAGCAACGCCTCACATCTAAGACCTGTAAATAATCACGTTCTGAAACAAATGAGTAACAGGTACCCCAAGGGCCAAGGCTGACCAAAACTCACCTTTGCCATGATGCATAATCTGCAACGGCTTCTTCTCTCTGTTTGAGCGTGAAAATACATATGCAAGCCCATGGTCGCTTCCACAAACCACGACTTGACCGTCCTCTGCAAAAACTGCATCTTTGATGATGCTGCACTCCAGAGTCATCGGGACAGGGAATGTCTGGCTAGTTGAAGAATGAGGAAAGGTGTAGAGATCGAATCTGCTCATCAGATTGTCAACTAGCAAATGGCGTCCCTTGAAGAGGACAGCACTTCCACTTTCGAGTCAGTTAGCATAGCCTTACTAGCCTTTACGAAGATGCTTACATAGGCGATCTGAGGGTTCGTGACCATTTAACGTTTGGTTTTCCGTCTTCAGTTATGATACATAACCTAGATTCGTATGTGTATGAGGATAGAAAGGAGTCGAAGAGAATATCAAACCCACATTTCCTTTGATTCCAAGCAGAATACGATGAGCTGTCTGCCTTCGTCGACGAAATGCAATGACCTCAGAATGGTATTCTTCAATTTGGTCGTCCATATGATGTTGAGAGTCCAAGCTAACTGAGGTAAATAGGACAACGCTGAGAGACAGATGCATGCCTACATGTCCAATCTAGATCGTACAGCTTGATTTCGCCGTGTTGGCTAGAAACAACAAGCAGTGTATTACGTGGGTCATAGGAAAGCATTTCCACAATGTCAGAAGAGGGAAAGGGAGACAGGCGAAACGCCTCCTGGAACTTGCACTACTGCCGTCAAAGGAATCTCGCTACGAACTAAAAGAAGAAAACGTACACTGTTCTTGGCTCTTTTATAAATAGCCACTAGTCCCCTGCCAGTGCCAAAGGAGAGTGCCAGAGATTTGCTGGTCCGGTTCAAAGAGGGTAACCAAGTAATGCTGCTTATCTGCCCCCAACTCTCGCCAGGGTTTTCGATAACGTGGACTGTCTTTCCGGTGTGTGTATCGTAGATGTGAATTAACTCCGTGTTGTCTGGGTCGAGTGCATGGTGAGTAAGCGGCCTGAAAGGGAAAGGAATGAGCATACCTCCACTTGCCAATAACTCTCCATCTGCTGAAAAGGACAAACAGTTTACTGAAGCAGAGGACCCACTGAGTCGCGTAACGATACGATAGCGCTGCAAGAGGTAGGTTAACTCCGACACGGTAAAACTGCCTGGCCATGCGCGAACTTACTTCTTCTGGCGGTGTGAGCGAGTTTTTCAGGGAATCATGTAGACATTGAAGCAGAGACATCATCGAATGTACTGAGGGCACTTGGGAAGAAACGAAGATGGTGGTGGCTTTCAACTGCACACGCATAGGGTACGACGATGTGCCTTGATCCGGCTTCCTTTGTTCTGCCCAATACAGAATGACGGTCGCTGATAAGATACCAAGGCGCATGAAGAAGATACCAAGACATGCAAAGGAACATCTCCATCACGATGATCTGTGTTTGCGTGCATTGAAGGGCTACTGGATGAAAATGATTTGTGAATCACAAAGGGTGATGATTGTGATAATTGTTCATACCATAATCATGATATCTGCTCTCAGAGACTCAGTTCACCAGGCCTGATGCGACATGCTCTAAGCATGCACAAAATTCAATTACACCGGAGGACATCCTAGACGGCAAAGGATGGGGACGATGAGCACTACAACAACAACAAACGGAGAAGTCAATGACAGGCCAATTCAAACAAAAGTGACTACAGACAATACATTGAGTGAGATGTCATGATGAGATTGGACACTTACCTGCCAGCAATTAACACATGTTCAGCTCCCCTACCCTTCATGGTGGTGAGAGGAAGACGAAGCGACACATTCAAAATCTTCTGTGATAATTCCATAGTCTCTCCAAGAATTTGGACCACATATTTCTTCGCCCAGACTCACTGCCATAACTGTAAGGCGGAGTAGTCGTCTTCACAATCAGCTAGTCGCTAACAAATTTCTGGAGCAAACAGACGATGGCTAATATAAGACAGACAAATGGAAAGTATGTCCCCTGGAAGGTTTCTCTGTCAAAGCAAGGATGCTATATCGAAATAAAACCTGCTTACAGGGAATAAGTAGCGGATGTCCAGGGAGAGTCCATGAAAGTCATGTGAACTGTGATCACAATGCCATGATATGTGGTGTTGCAACTTCAACTTCTCCATATATACCGTATTCCCTGACGTGTGCAGTATGACATCTGATCTTTGCAGAAGGCTTGGTTGCCTTACCGTCAGAGCTTAGTGCCCAGGATTTTATTCGCGCACTCACCAATGATTAGTATCCGAGAGCTCTAATCTTGTTGGACATATGTACGTGGAATGGAATGAACAACTGGGGGGCAGATATACTGGCGATTGTCGCAGCATGCTTGATGCTTGTAAGATTTACAGTCCATTGCAGCAGCATGTGCTGTCCATGCTGCGCTGCTGACCAAGCCACTGTTCAGGACGAGCGTCCGCATGAGATCATGCAAATTCCTTACTAACTCCTGGTAAAGCCGAAATTGCCATTTTGGCTTCATCTGGAGTTGACTCACAGTGCACAGGTAAAGTTGCTTTGAACATTGAGAATATTTTGTGCACTCATATTTTAACATGATTTCTTCTGTACATAGCGGCCATGCCAATGATATTTGAGGTTGGTTCATCGGCTCCATTGTGGGAGCGTCTGCTAACATTGCTGATGCAGTACCCATTGCTTGAAATCGATACGAAGGGCAGCACGGCACCCTGCCGGCAATGAGAATATTTGGTGTACTCATCTTTTAATAGGAATTCTTCTTTATATCTCATAAGTAATGGTGTCAGTGTGGTCCTTGGCTCGGAACATGAAAGCCACACTTTGAAATGGATGAACATGAAGTTTAGCTGTAATCTTCAGGAGGAAGCCTGTTGGTAGCCAAGAATCTTGCCGGAGAAATTAACATTTGTGAAAACAATGCATTTAGGGAACCGGGATGGACTGGGTATAGATTTATAAGACTATATTTTCAAAGGGCTACAGAACAGTACATCTTCACATCATCACACAGTGATATGGTCATAGATCAATGTCCATGGAGCTATCGCGTCCACCTAAAAGAAATATACCATAAGCAAGTCACCATCGTATGTAGGCAGAAGAGTGACATACAACCATCTGCAAGGCTCTGAATCATCAGGATATTCCTCCTGATGGTCATAAATAAGGAAGCACAGGCGGCTGCCCAAAAACGTCAAAAAATGTTTGCACATAATGCACCACCAAGGCTGCCTCAGTCTTCAGAGATGCTTCAGATCCCAATGGACCCAGTTGGCCTTTGGCCTCAAGAGAAAGAGGGATGTCCCAGGCTCGCATCATGTCTCTGAATAACTTCAGTGCCTCAAATCGTTCTGGCCAAGTGCCCAGTGCGAGATGGTTGGTTGATGTTGATGTTGATGGAACCAATGACCCCTCGGAGAAAAGATTCATGATTTGTTCTTGGCATCCCAGTCGAAAGTTAATGGTGTCCTCTCTTTTTGTTGACAAATCTGGATGTGTGAGGTGCGTATCAAGTGAAAGTAATTCCTGACGAAAGTTGAGCTCGCAAAGCTCCCATACAATATACCTTCCTCTTTCAACATCAACTGGTTGGTCAATGTCAAGTACAAGAGCTTGTATTGGAGTAGTGGTATTTGATCCGGGGGCTTCAAGAGCAGATCCTAATGCATGAGCCATGAGATCATGAACCCTGGTACTCTTTGCATTCTTCGACTTGAGTGCCATAGCAAGTAGCTCACACCAGAGTTGCGGTTGTAGTGGTTTAGCATTGGATGATGACGAGGTTATACGGTATATGAGGGCATCTCGGCAATACTCCCACTGACGAAAAAATGAACTCTGTCGAATGGCAGAGGTGTAAACCAGCAAGCCAGGATCTGGGAAGACATAGCCTTTCTCGTAGCTGGTGCCACCACCCTCTTTATCGTGTTGCCTTTGAGTGAGCCTATCACGTTCCTCACGCTCTTGAGAGCGTTTCGACATCTTGTCAATCTTGGCATTGGCATCTGCCCATGCAGGTATTGGAGAGGGGGCGTAGGTTCCAGCCAAGTTCATGAATTTGTCCCGTTGTTGATTACTCATCTCTAAGCAGAGGATACATGGTTAGGACATGTTTCTAGCCAACATACTCAATGTCTTACAAGGTTTCTTCTTTTGGGATGCTTGTCCATTAGCAAGAGGACCCGGCACTCTTGCCTTTCCCCTCTTATTGCGTACCGGTAAGCCAGATGGAATGGAAGCAGAAGAACTGGAAGCAACAGGGGTGGACTCGGCTTGTACAGCAGAAAGCTGTGAGACAGTGGTGAAGTTAAATTGGTTCCAAAATGTATGGAAGATATGCATGAAACGGTGGATGGCATGGAATTTCTGAGGATGGGATGGGTCTCCCTTGAAAACAACAGGAAACGGAGGAGAAGGAAGAGAGGTGTTGAGAGGGGGATCCACAGGCATCTTTGCCTCGATAATGACCTGGTTGTTAAACTGATCGATGGGACGAACAAGATACACAGGAATTCCAGCTCTGATATGCTGTTCAGCGACATCAAGATTAATGGTAAATGTGCCCATGAGGTAGCTAGAATCAGAAGAATTGTCTTGCTCAGTTTGACCATTCATTACTGGTTGATAGCGTTCCATATAATCCAGTCCAGCGACCAACTCAAGCCAGTAACTTTGCATTGCTGCCACTTGCACATGAATAGCCATGGAATCCGCCATTACAGATCTTGTTCGATTGACTAGTGCTTCAAGATGTGTGCACTGAATGCCCAAGAACCTGTCAAACTCTTCTAAATATCATTTGGAACTACGAGCAGCAGAAGAACACTTGTTAATGTAGCTGAAGGCATGCTGGAATCGAGAATGTAATTCCTGACTGAGCAGACCAATATGGGTAAGATATCCAGTGGAATAGACAATATCGGTGTCGATGACATCATACCAAATTGTGTCAAGCCAGTTGCGATATGGATGTATATCATCATTGGGACCTGGGAAACGCAGTATGATGGGGAAGTGACAGAATTTTTCGTCAAAGAACTGGGGAGTACGAGTTGCGTCATGGTGGCCAAAACGACCATCCTCATACAATACTGTTTCCATAGTAGTAGGAGGGCGAGGGATGAAAGAGCTATTCGGTGTAGTTATGAATATATTCTGTTCTTCAACGTAAGTTCCAACGCGACCATGGTTGACACTCGACTTTTCTATGACCTAGTTAAAAAGCCAGCTATCAGAAGAGATGCATGCTCTTACCGACATCCTTGCAGTCACCAACATTTCTCAAGAGATCTTGGAGCTGAAAGGGACATGATGGCAGTTTTGGCATAGCCGTTCCTGGATCGAAAATTTGTCGTTACCAAGATGGGAGTGTCTAGAAGAAAGTAGATATTCGATACTGTCAACAAAATAGTAGCACGTCGCGTACAACTATTGTCTGCACCAGCCCACACACATCTCGTGTGTCAGCCAATCCAATCCAAAACACTCTCGTATTTTGTTATTGTCGCAGTGGAGTTCAAGGAATTTTTGGTGTTCTGGAATACGTTAAATGACGATAAGAACAGAAACAAGAAAAATACATTACCGTTAACAGTTATAGAGAGTCATAGGTCGCAAAGGCACTGGCAGAGATTGCATCTGATCTAATTTGGTGAGTCTTAGTCAGCCATCTTCCAGTCAATTGCCAGTAGTCATCGATTACACAATTCAAGTATACCTCCTGCCATTAGCATTGACGAGATGTCAATACAGTAAAAGGTGTGTTGCGTGACACAAAATACCTCCTGCTTTCTAATGTGATGTCCAAGAGATTTCTTCTGTGAATTGGCTAGTCACAGTTCTATTTAGAGGTACACCTATCAATTAGCACGATTATCCTGTCATTGTAATACTAAAAGTCTTCCACTTTTAAAAGGCCAGCTACCAGAGATATTTTCCACCCATATGCGAAATATGACCAACAGGCACTAAGCTATTTCTATCAAGTCATAAGGGTTTCTTGGCTAAAATAGCATTTGTTGATTGTGCGAGTTGACACTGTTTTACAGAGCTATTCCATCTGACCATTATATTAGTGTGTAAACGTTCTAAGTAGATTCTTCAGGGGGTGTAGATTTATAAGACTGTATATTAAGTTAGGACTAGAGCTATGGAACGGTATGCCTTCACATTGTCATGCAGTGATATGGTCATATATCAATGTCCATGGAGCCATCACGTACCACCTAGAAGAAATATACCATAAGCAAGTCGCCGTAAGTAGAAAGAAGAGTGAGATACCCGAGCCAATTTCTGCTGCATCCTCTTGCCTCTCTGCCAACGTGCTTTCTCAGATGTGTACTTCAACCGGAGCTTCAGTATATCACAGACAGGCCATGCATTCTCATAGACTCGAAGGATGCTATGATCATTCACGGCCTAGGACATTGAGGTCGAGTGAGTGGTCATCAGTTAATGACAACCAGCGAAGACTCACAGCGTCACAAATCGCCTGGATTTCTTCGACCTTTTGGTTCTTGAAGCTCTTCCTGGTTTCAAGTCTATGATGAGCTTCACGATAGACATGATTCTAGAAGAGATGAGTAAGCTCAGGGGAGAAGCCTAGCAGGAGAGACGTATGACAACTTGCTGATAAATGGCATCCGGCCAAGAAAGGGCTTGCTCGAGGTTATAGCTGCCAGATTTCGGGCGGCCAGGTTCTCCAGGAGGTTTCAGTATAACCTTAACCTATCAACACCCTCCTCATCTAGTGCCCCTCCTGAAATATTGTCATCGTCTGAGTGCATCAAATCGTTGCTGGCGTCCGAGGCCTCCAACAGAGGTGGCGAGCCACGGTCGACAGGAGGAGGTGACAAACTGCATTCCCGAGCAATAGTGAATTCCCGGCACACAGTTATCGAAGGGAGGGGAGTATATGCAAGAGGTGTAAACTCTACGCAACGAGTTATGAGTGGAAGGTGTTGGAGCATGATAGAGGCTGTGAGGGTGAGAGGGTATGGGTGAGTGGGTGAATGTTGCTCGTCGCTCCTTAAAAACCAAGTGACCGCCACTTTGGGTTCGTCTGCTGCTTTGTTGGGAATATGCTGCTTTGTGGACCGATTATGGGAGATACCATAGCCATTGTTGTATCGGGACACAAAGGGAGCCTTTGTAAGTGGATGTAGGATGTGACACGGGGGAATTCTGATCAAGCATTGCACAACGCGGCATACAGGCCGATCATCCCATTTAGATCAATCTGACAAGGCGACGCGGATGCCAATCTCAACTTGCCAATCTACTACCTAAGTCTTGTTCAATCACCATGTCAAGCCTGTCCATCCCCCTTTCTAGTGGCCCCAATCTTCATATTTGAATGAATACCGAAAGATATTCTTTCACATCCAGATTATATATCAGGAAACTCACCATGTCACTTTTCTCCACCATATCGGTCGACTCCCTTTGTCCTGTTCTAACCTCGGCCAGCTCTGAGCCACATTGCATCAACACATTCCTTCTTTTATTGGGGCAACTATATCTATCCAGTCATTCCTTGCTTTGACCATGTCGACTTCATCCACTCGATACATCGTATTTGTCCACTCACTTTTACGCGCTACACCTACCACCATGACTGCTTCCTTAGCCGTCACCCCTTTGACTCTTTCTACGAGGGACTCCAGCCCTGTCGTCATTGGTCAGGGCAGTCAAAGGATTGCTGTTCCCAAGTTCATCTTATGTGACGTCGTGAGTTTATCCTACAGCTTGGGTTGTGTGCGTGCTTAATTAGGCCTTTCAGGACAATATTGCCATCTTAGAGCTGGGATTTGATCAAATCCTTCGATCCTCTTATAAGACCAAAGGACTGAAAGGATACGAGGGCATCATAGTCCACATTCCCCTCAAATACTGGCTGAGCATGTGTCCCTATGTCTTTTCAGTCAAATTCAATGCACCAAAGGGTTTCCACCCTTTCATAGGTGTCCTCTCTCTCTTGATTGTCGCCATCACAGTAGTTTCTGTCTTGTACGTCCGACATGTGTTTCTCTTTCTTCATGTATCCAGACCTTTACTGCAGAAATGGCTTCCCCATCATGCACCTCCCCCTTGATCTCTTTCAGCTCATCGTGGAAATCATGTACCGTATCTGCCATCTGGTGGTATACTGGTTAGTAAACGGCATCGAAGCAACCAGATTATTGTAAGTTTATTAAAATCTGCCTTTGCTTTGCTTCATATAGCTGATCCTTTTCCGAAACAGTGATTTGAATGAAGGTATTCGGGTCTGAATCATGTTCCACAGTTCATTTACTGGAATATATGGCTTTGACTGAGTATGAATATATGCACCGTGGCATCATTAATATGCTTGTCACATGCTTATGAGCATCACCTAGTCACTTTGACCCTACAAGCTAGAAAATAACATGGTGCAAGGTAACTTTGAGAGTAGGCTGGCTCCGAGAAAGGGTAATCAGACGGTGTTGCGATCACCTTTGAGAGCTGACTGGGGTTAGAAATTGTGATGGGAGGACACACATGCGATAAGAACCACACTTGTAGTAGGCCGGGTCGGTAATCAAGAGGCTAGTATGAGTTTGCGGCATGGCATCCATAGTATAAGACTGCCCAATTTATTAGGCATGGCTAGAATGTTTTTGGGAGTGTAAAGAGTTGTAAAAGAGAAGATGTCCACACCAAAATTACTCCATTATTCAGCGTACCGGTACTTCATATGCATTCCCAAGAACAGCGTAGTAAATGATAAGCAGGTTCTGCATCGTGCTCCGTTTGGCATTTGATGCCGATACCTCGAACACGTGGGGAAGTGATCGGATGTATGACAATTGCTCCGCATGCTCAACACTCGCATCCACGGACTACGGTGTGTGCTTTGGTACCTCCCCATCTCCTCCCATCTCATTGTGTTTGTTTAAGAATCTTTTCTCAGTGCCAATCCAACCCATATACTATATCTACAACCACAACCTATATCTATCTACAACTACCATACCCATGCAAGTCACCATGGTGCTCATCTTGGACCCGACAAGCTCATCAAACAGATATATGGAAAACCCAATTATTCCCTGTCAATGTGGTGAATTAAGATGAAGACGAGATTAAGGACATTGATGGGAACCCATATCTTCCACTGAAAATCAACACCAACAGTGGTGTGTCAGGTGTTCCAAGGCTGCTGCCAGGTGTGTATCCAATCTCATCATGACAATTCACTGTTATCAATGTGTCATCCATAGTCGTTTTCATTTGAATTGGCCTGTCATTGACTTCTCCATTCGTTGTTGTTGTAGTGCTCATCATCCCCATCCTTTGCCATCTAGGATGTCCTCCAGTGTAATTGAATTTCGTGTGTGCTTAGAGCGTGTCGCATCAGGCCTGGTGAACTGAGTCTCTGAGAGCAGATATCATGATTATGGTATGAACAATTATCACAATCATCACCCTTTGTGATTCACAAATCATTTTCATCCAGTAGCCCTTCAATGCACACAAACACAGATCATCGCGATGGAGATGTTCCTTTGCATGTCTCGGTATCTTCTTCGTGCGCCTTGGTATCTTATCAGTGACCGTCATTCTGTATTGGGCAGAACAAAGGAAGCTGGATCAAGGCACATCATCGTATCCTATGCGTGTGCAGTTGAAAGCCACCACCATCTTCATTTCTTCCCAAGTTCCCTCAGTACATTCTAGTCGCGCGCTGCCAGTCGAATCGAGCACGAATGATTGCTACGCCAGCGAGCATTGGGATTCTGGAGCACAATATCTGCATGTGCCCCATTGGAATTGCATCAATTTCAATTGAGAGCACTAGCTCTTGTGACACCTTGTTCACAATCACCAAGATGTTTGACTTGTTCCTCCTGCACTGCATCATACTGTTTCTCCTGGAAAAATTGGTTTATCTCCTTTTCGCTGAAGTTCGGGTCATTGGCAGGGAAAATGTTCCTCATGATCGACCTGTTGTTGTGTGAGTGCTGGACAGAAGCTGCTCGACTTCACATTCAACAGCGATACAGAGCTCTATGTCATTCTAAAATGCCATTCATTCCATCCCTCCTTTGTATGCAAACCTTCAACCATTTAACACGACATTGATTTTGTTGCAGCAGCCTCTTTCCTGAAAAACAAGATACTTCGGTATTACATGCCAGGTACGGAGGTACCACCTGTTTGAAATGTTCATGTCAAATCTCTCAGGTACTTATAACAGGCACAAGTGACTCTTTACCAACAAATAGGGTCTATCGTCTACTTCTGTCATCTGGAGGGATATTAACACAGCTTGAGGACGTATACAAGGCCCTCGCAACAGGCGCAGCTGTACCAATCTTCTCGTATGAGCAGAAATCCTCAATGAACGATGCAGGCAGTGTCGCCCTTGGTTATCACAAGTGGCTCACAGAATGAGGCTCAGTCAGGGACCCGGAACAGACTCGTGTCAATGTTGTTCCGGCCACCCTGGTGACCACTGACCAGTTTAATTACTGAAGCAGCGTATACACATTTATTCGACTTGTAGAGCTTTCTACTCACAATAATCACAGGTTATCATCGAGTAAGGTTTGCTTATCTGAAGTACAGTCTCATCAGACAAAGTGTTGCAGGTTCAGATCGCCTATACTTACCACCTCCAAGGCATGCCTGAGCGATGAGACCATGAACCTGGAGATGCTCCATAAGTTGATCGTATCTGCCCAGGTAGAGGCAACCATCAATGCCCCTGACCAGTAAGCTTGCTCCTACTGCTATTTCATACGAGCAATATATGATAACAGAATGCAGGGACACACTATTTGCTATGCAGGCTGCCAGGGATCTTCTGTGGGGCAGAGTCGATGTCATCAATATTGATGAGTTTGTGCCAGTATCTCAAATGTATTGTCTTCCACCACAGACATGTTACTTCAGCTGACTGTCCCATTTCAGTCTCGTGGACCTGCTTTCCAGCAGTATACCTTCTAACATACAAAACACAAAGCGAATCCTTGTGGAATACTACATCATGTTGCAGTTGACAAATCTTACAGACAGTATTATTTCATCCTTACCTGTTCCACAGTCACTGGACCCCAATGTCCCTGGATCTCTGATTCATCGTATTTTGGCGCTCCTTGCTTTGTCAACCTCTACCATCCTGTCATTGATCCATGTCCCTCCATACTGTCTTTCCCTAGTCATATGACCATCTAGCTTTATCTTGACAGCTGTCAGATCATGGCTTATTCGCAAGCCAGTACCCGACCAACTGTGCCGATGATGGTGCTTTCTGACCTTGGCCTATCTGACATTTTTCTGTTTTCCGGTGGTTTCTCACACATGCTCGTCAAGAACACTTGCCTTTACATGGCTGCTCTGTTATTGCTCTCTGCGTGCATGGCGCAGACCAATCATTGGTAAGTTCTGTCAACTAACGATGTTATACCACTTGCTGAGGATGGGTCGTACAGCCTCCAGCTCTTGGTAGGTCAAGTTCTGTCGAGTTTTCGAGTTGAAATGAATCTGCTGTAGCATTAGATGACTAGTTGTGGTGTGGGCTCTGTTACTTGGTCGATGGGCACCACACCAAGTTGACTCCAGCCTCGAGATTTTCCTGCAGCATGCTATCCAAATATTTTGCAAACTGTCAAATACAGATCATCACACGTTTGCTCCTTTGGATACGTCTCAACTTAGGGGAGTATCTTTTGAGTTTGAACAGCTGCCCATGCTAAGACTGGTGCTATTTACTGTACAATCGTGTGTGAGGGCAATGATGGCATTGGTCGATTTTTTTGAGGAGCTGGAAAAGTTTGAGGAGGGAGCGAATCTGGGAACAAATGCACATCTCGATCGTACATTCGGGAACGACAATGAGAGGACCATTGGCGAAATACTGAAGTTCCTTTGCTGGAAAGGATTGAACATTCCGCAGTCGTATTCAATGGATTGATAGTTATTATATTTGTATCTCTCAATGAAGCATAGTCAGTTTATGGAGAGAACCATATTGGTTTGTGAATCAACTTACTAGAACGGTTATATGCAGAAGTATCCAATGAGTCTATTCAATCTTGCCTCTATCGGATGCTCCTGGTCCCTGCCGCACCCATATCTTCGCTCACCCTTCCCAGCATCCTTCCCATGACAAGGCCATTCAAGTTCACATCCAACTATCACATAGCTATTATCACATGTACCTCTGCACAAGATGTGTACCACTCCAGCACAAACCTATCAACAGACAAGGTACCAACTACATCCACATCCAGGTACGTACCCCACTCTATTTTACTTTCGTGGACCTATACCTCGTCACATAGCTGTAGAAAACAACCCAGAGGATCCTCATAGTTGATCGCCTGTATGGCGGTGTTGTGAGTCGCGTATCTTTCTATCTACACCTGCTTATACTGATCCATACTTTTAGTCTCGGTTCTCTGATAATTTTGCCTTTGTCCGAACATTATGGCCATCCACTATGGGTCATACCAACGTTCTTGTACCTGAGTATGTTCACCTTTTCTTCATTCTGCTTCTTTGTACTGACTCCCTGTTTGTTACCCCAGTCTTCAATATACGTGCCATCAATGGCACATGGGACAACGAGTGAGCACTCTTTGCAGCGGCGCCCTATGGCGATGTGGCTCTGGATCCCTTGGTCGGTGTGAGTCTTACTCCGCCATATCCTATGATGATGAACGCTGTCCTTTTTCCGCTACTAAGGGTTCGTTGGAGTCACCATTGGCTGGCGCTGGTCTCTCTGGGTAAGTCATTTCTGTCAGATCTTTGGAGCCTCGCCTAAACAATGCTACAGGTGAAACTAATTTTTGCCAGTGTTGTTTTCCTGTTCTGTTTGACCATCCCGGAGACATTCACACCGGTTTTGCTGAAAAGCGTGCTATGGAACTCTGCTCAAAGACAGGCTGTGATGACATCGTTACTAAGCAGGAAATATTCAGGACATCCTTCACCGACCTCATCACTGACAAACTCATTCGGCCGTTCAGTACGGATGGGTGGACTACTAAACTGTTCCCGATTCTCTGCTGTGACATCCTGCTTGACATAATCAACAGCAGTGGCCTTGATTCGCCCCATAGTGCAATTGCCCTTCATGCAGCCAGTCCTGGAGGTATGGACAGTGTGGATGATGGAGGGTTTGGTCAAGTGGGATGAGGTGGAGCAGGTAGCTTAGCCTTGCCTCATGACTAACAGTGTAACAGTGAGTCAGTGCATTCCAAAAACCATGGTGGAAGCACTATACAGCAGGGGGCACAATTTAGGAGGGAAACTTTCAAGCCAATTGGACTTTAATTCGGAATGCTCTCGTTCAACCGATCGAATTCTTATAGTGGGATGAGTGACTGAAGAGGAGGTAGCAAACCACGACCGACAAAGAACTGAGTTGAAGAGTCAGAATATCGAGCTGAGGAGTCAGAATGCCGAGGTGAAGAATTAGAATGTCCTTTTACACAGATGGATTACAAAGGTTGAGCATGCATGCGAAGATATCCATGGCTGGCTAACCGACGTGGGTGTGTTCAAAACCATAAAATGATGGTGATGACGCCGCACATATTCACCGATTCCTTTCTCTTTTAGAAAGACCCAGAATACGTGGATCGTATTGTGTCTGCGGCATATCCTCGAATGTGGCCAGGCGCAGCTCGTGTGCCTTGCCAATATACCTGTTCCTGGTGGGTTTGCTCCTCAGTCTGCAGAAGAGTGGTCCTGTGCGTGATGCGCCCATCTTGCACAGTGTGCCGACAACGCTGAGTGGCTAGCCACGGTACAGAGTCTCTTTGCCAACTGCGACAATGCTGACACTAGAGACCTGCCGGATAATGTGCTCTGGTATCTTACCGTCAAACCAAATGATGCCTGTACCGAGGGCCATCATACCAATGTCGGAAAGTCGGCTTACAAGGCTATGATTGAGCGTCAGTCAGAGGACCAGTGGCCTTTTCTACGGCTAGTTGTCGCTTATGGTCTTCAGTTTCGCCTATAGATGTACTTCCTTGATTGCCACCACCTTTCAGCATCGCTTTATCCAGTCACAGTATCACACTGTATGGCACATGTATACCATTGATCAAGAGCATATTGCATAAATTTTTGACATTTCTTAGCTGTTCTTCGAATGCATATACAACTTCAGGGTCTTGCATTGTCCTATTAGCAGGGCCTCCTCCCTATTATCAGACGTATTTGCAATGTTCAGGTTTGTGAGACACTTCATGGTCGACACTGGCGGGATGAGTCAGTAGAGGAATAGCCGACATTTTCCTATTCCACGTACTGAACAAACACTCGCTCAACCATTGGCAGTGTCTCTAGTTTATCTTGGAGGTCTTGGCTCAGGTCATGGGATTTCCATAGAGGCATGTCACTGGGTATAATTGATCTTCCATAGTTATTAGTCAACATTGCTCGACTAAAGCGACTGGAAAACTTACATCGAATCCAACAAGGAATTTCTAGGATATAACTGAGTCGCCAAAATATGTCTGCATACTAATTCACATACCTCCCCACTACGATATGCCCTACAAGAATCAATCTGCCTAATCTCATCACTGAACATGAGCATCTTGTATATGACCAGCTATGTAAATTCATGAGGAGCAGCCTTTCCAGTGAGGTTGCCAAATTGTACTATTACAGCACATGAGGGGGTGAGACGGAGAGCTATGAAGGGGACGCACAATATGATGTGTATGTCCACGAAACGATAACGATGCATGAGATAATGATAGCGCCCATAGGATCGATCCACCACTTCAGCTTGGCACCTGCACTACTGGTGAGGATACCAAAACCACTACAATGTGGAATGAGACCTCGATCATTCATCAAAATGAAATAGTGTACTTAATCAAGAGGTTGTTTCAGTGATCCTCCCAAAGGACCTGGACCTGCGAGCTGGAATTGCGGATTGAGAAACAGTAAAAAAAGAGGAGAACTTTTGTGACTATAGATGATTTTGTATGTCAATAAAACACATGGGAGAAAGTGAGATAATCTCTTCACCAAAAGCGACGCCGATGGCGACAACTGACGGAACATAGAAATCCAGAGTTTCTCCGTCCTTATGGGTCGTCAGATCCTGGATCGAGAAAGCCTGGATGTGTATTCTGGTTAGTCATAAAAAGCATGCTGAACAGGCATCAGACATACAACGAGGAGGATGCTGACAGAAAGCATGGTGAACGAATACACGATATTGCCGATTGTAGTGAGCTGAGTGCCACCCTGATGGAGTGAATTAAACAATAAGAGGTTCGCTCGGAAGTGACAGCACGTACACCAGGATATTTGTCAAAGTCCACACACTTCGCTTTGCAATGGAGCTGGTTCAAGAGCAGGTTTGCAGCTGGGTCGAAGATGGAATCCACAGCAGCTGTTATAGACGTCAGCAGACTATCCTGACAGATGTGTCCTTGGACTCACTAGCGAAAAAAGATAGGGATAGAGACGATATAGCTGCATAGAGCTGCAGAACCGACAATATGCAGTTCGCGATGGACGAAGCATATACGGCAATTTTGAACTTAGATCATCAGCCACGTTCCTTCCGTATTACCATGTGGCATTCGAAAAGCATACCTTCAAGGCACTTTCCTTTGTGTCCTCTTCCCCTTCCTGAGCGTGGCTCTCCACAGTCTACAAGAGGAAGAAAATTTACTATATATTGACAACTTAGAACAACGAAAGCAAACCTTCAACATGGCATCAATCTTCTCGTTCTGCGTCTCGTAGAATTTACCAATGTGCCACTGCTTTCATGGGTTCCAGCGCCTGCGTAGGGCAGCTACATCATCTGGATCTCGCAGAGCTGCCCTCAGCCTGAAAGGATTGTCGACTGGCTTATCGGACAGCGAGCTCTCTATATCGGTGACTTTTGGTGCTGAACGAGAGGGGATAAGGGAGGTTTCAATCAACAAGTCCCACTGCAGCATGCCCAGCGCCAATGGACTACCGAGTGCATCATCCTCTATCCTCCCATGTTCAAATGTCCAAGCCACCACATCCATTGGGTCTGAAAACCTTTCCATATATCTTCGTGAATTTGATGACCCAACGAGGGTTCTCCATCTGGCTGTTCATGTAGGAGTTGCCGCAAGGCAGCGTAGTAAGGGATTTTGTATGGCTGCTCCGTCACTCTGAATAACGATGAGCTGGACGGAAAAAAAGCACAGTGATGCATCAACAACACCCTATCCGAAAGGCCTTCGATGGACTGGAGATGACGGGGGAATGAGAGCACGAATCTGCTTTTCTAGGTGGGGCAGCTCCTTGACTTGATCCTACAGTGCACCAGTTAAAGGCAAACAGTAAAGTGTTTGCAGAACAGTTCACCACCTCTAGATGGCCAGAGAAGCAGGCGAGAGTGAAGATGTGAGTTGGATGTGATGCACGAGTGTGGGGTGGGCATCATGACCAGTGGAGTGAGAGCACCATCCGTAGTGCACTGTTGAAGCTTATGAACAGTCGACTCAGAGTTGTTCCTGCGCAAGGATACAGCGGAAACTCGAGGGAGTGGACAAATTGATGTGTCCGACTGAGGCTCTCAAGAACATGGTAACACGAACACTCTTGCTGGCCGGTCACGTGTCATGAATTCCCACAGGGCGTAACTTTAAATCTTCAATTTCTCTCTTATTCTGTACGCTTCAAAACCTGTCAAAGGTGAGTCAGCAGATAAAATTCATAGGTATGTACTAAAACCCTACTTACAGATGTCCTTCATTCGCCGTTTCACTGTCAAACTATGGTATGGAGTCCGTTTTTGCTGCAATAGTTCCTCTTGACATCCTCTGTCCATCTCGTTCACTAGTGGGGCCGTTAAGAGCATGCAGGGGATTGTGCGTCGATTGTTTGGGCATTCTGGTGCATCAAATAGTGTCTGAAAGTCCTTCCTCTACTGGCACCATAGCTTTTCCACCTGTCTAGGGCCAGTCAATGACACAGCTCTGACATCAAACATTTCCCCACCATCGTATGACATCACCATGAGTATTCCTCCACCCTATGTCACTGTCGATATGCTAGTCGACAACTACATCCATACGGCTCAACGAATCTTGAAGCTTCCTTTGCTGACCGTATGTAGACGCCATCGATACGGTTGAACCCGCTCCAATTTACAGCGACCAGTACATGCCACTTGAAGATGTTGGAATGGCAGGGTTTGTGCACTCTGAGCTCGCCACTGTAGTGGAGGAAGAGCTCAGCGAGGTCGTTGAGTGGGCCTGAGGACAGGAATGACAAGGATAAAATTGGAGTCAATGTCTTATCTTGATACCAGAAGCTGTACATACCCCATATTTCTTGCAACTTAATTATCACTGGAAATTGTGTAAATGTTCGTATATTCTCCGCACTCCCACAACACGTCCTAAATTGATGTGACTTGGGATCGAATCGAGTACATCGGCATCCCAGCACCCCGGCATCTCGCCCTGAATGAGCCATCCACAGGCAGTATAGAGCAGTTGGCCATGTCATTAGCCTGACCAAGGAAAAAGGCCGTCCCGATCTTCATCTATTAAAGTATGCAGGTCAGTGAAAATGAAGAACAAGATTTGCTCAAGAGTACTTACAGTTGGATAGTTGTAGGAAAAGCTGTTGAATTTCATAGAGGAATGAGAAGTAGAGTGGAGAGTGAATGTTAAGAAGTAGTGAAGAGGGCAGTGTGCATGAAAGAAGAAAGTTAAAAAATTCAAAGTATCACCTGACTATTGCAGGTGCAAACAACAGTGCTGCCTCAAGAGTGCTAGGTAGGTACATGAATGCAAGCGTGACACCAAGCACCGAAGTTTGAGCTTGTCTCAAACATAGACTCTGAACTGTTGAACACAGGGTCGTAAAGTGAGGTTACCACCCCCGCATTCGCAGACCATACAGGACAATTGAGAAGTTTTCATTCATACCCACACTTTAAATATCAAAGATCCAAACATCGACGTGGAGCAAAAATGTAAATGTCATATCCGACCATCTGCAAGGCCTCTCGATCATCAAGACATTCCTCCTGATTGCCTGTTGTGACACAGATGGGTGTCATTGCTGGGACCTGAGCAATGCAGTAATGACGCTCAATTTTTCTATAGCCTAGTTAGGGACCAGCTATCAGATGAGATGCGCGCTCTTACTGATATTGTTGCAGTCATCAATATTTCTCAAAGCATGTGCTGTTTCTTCATAGCCATTCCTGGATCGAAATTTGTTGTAGCCAAGACGGTAGTAGCACATCGCATACAACTATTTGTTTGTGCCAGCCAACACATGTCTCGTGTGTTGGCCAATCCAATCCAAAATACTCTCGTATTTTGTTATTGTCGCAGGAGAGATTTCTGGTGATCTAGAATTCATCAAATGAGGATAAGAACGGAAGAAAAAATAGCACCATCTTGTCCACTGTAAGTACGCCTATGAGCAACTGGAGTGCGCGCATCTGAGATGGACAGTGCCTGCTACGTCACCATTGAGTCACTTTGCCTTCATGTGATGCAGCATCCAAGTGCATGGTCAGCATATGCTACAAAGAAATCATCAATTTGGATGCAAAATATCTGACAGAATGACTTACCTGCAGATTCAGCGACAGGCAGAAAACCCTTGGTCACTGGACAGCAATATGTCGTCTTGGAGCAATTTACGATGCTGAAAACATAGGCTCGGCTGCAGACAGAATTTAGATAGGTTAAGATACAGCCGAGTATGAGGGCACTGCCAGTGGTGAATGGGGTGCCAAGTCCTTGTAGGCATTCGAGTGACCGAAAGAGCTTTCACCCACTTGGCATTGTGGGCCCTTGTGGATGAAAGACTGGGCGAGACAAGAGTGGCTGGCTGATCAATGTACATGCATCAGAGCATGCGCATATGAGATAGACTGTGCCCCCCCTCAACTCGCTTTGCCACCCAAGTCCATGGTCAGTGTATGCTACACAGCGTTAGCCCTGATGGGACAAGCGTGAATGACGTGTACCTTGGCCTAGTCCCACCACCATCCCATCTACCAATTATCTCATCATGGATCATGGTCCACTCGCAACATTTAGTCCTCGATTCCAGCATTGTTTCTGTGAAGTAGTGTTCGATATATCCTTCTTTTTTGTTGCAGGCTGATGTTTTGCAGGCGCACATGCTGACCCAGGCATGGAGCTCATGTGAGAGCAGGACCGTGGGCTTGCCGCCAAAGATACTGCTCTTGAGGGTGATGTTGTTGGTGAAGGAACAAAGGAAGATTGGCCGATTGACCGGGCCAGCAAATGCTCCACGCTGCATAAGACACTGTTCGAATCTCGTGAGACTCTTGAGTGTGCCCAGCAGTGGCTCGCATGTGTGCGCACTAAGGATGCAATGATTGCGTGAATGAGCAGCTCGCTTGCGCACGCGATTCGTTTCCGCAAGTTGGAAAGTATTTGTTTTCACCTTTCTTTCCATATGGTAAAAAGTTTGCATTTTGGAGGCACAGAAATTGGATTTTTAAAATGAACCATTTTCATCAGACGGAAATCGGGGCAAAAACATGTCCTTTTTATGTACTGAAAAGATGAATGAAATTTAAAAATCTCTTATAATATCCCTTATATGGAAACAGTGCGCCAAATTTAGGCTTTTACATAATCAGAAATCTCAAGGAAATATATAATTTTCTTTAAATTTTCACATGACAATTATTTTTACTTCCTGCCAGGCGGAAATCCTTTGGCGGAAACTTTTTCAGCTCCGCAAATCATTTCCGTCAGGCGGAAACTATTCAGTGACAGGAGTGAGATAAGGATATATACAATAATCGGGATCCGAACGATGACGATGGCATCTGTGAGGCAAAATAAGGACCTTGAACAGCAACAACGGCAAATAGGACACGTATCTATGCTTAGACCAGCGCCATCACCACCGTCCCAGCTCCTCTAACGTCGACCTCAATCTGTTCCTGACAGCCCTGCATCGAACTACTGTCCTTTCGCAGACTCGGTTTATAGAAGAGTGAATCGTCGTCGTCGCTATCGTTGAGGTCGAAGCACTCCTCTCGCTTCATGAATCGTTGCTCCGTCAAAGGGACAACTTTTCTAGGAGGTGGAGGAGGGACAACGTCGCGATTGATCTTCTTCACGAAGAGGTCGTCGAAAGGAAGACACGGTGAGGATTGGGAGCGGGGCAGGGGCGATAACGAGGGTAATGGACGGTGCCACTGGACTCCGCTAGACGAGCTGCGCGCGCTCGTTCGCTGACGACCATGGAGTGGCCAGAGTGACTGATAGTAGACGAGGTTAAGCGCGTCCTTGCTCGCTTCGGGAGAGGGAACCTCTCGTTGAGTTCTTCCTTGGCCGTTCGCACCTGCGCCGTCCCTGGTTTACGCATGGCGAGGTCACGAAGAGACTTGAAGTGAGGTACGATGGAGCACCAGCACGCCTCGCCGGCGTCGCCCTCTATTTCGAGCTCTTCGATGGCGGGGCATACGACAATGGCACTACGGAGTGTCTTTTCTTCGGTACGTTTGCCGACAAACTTGAACTTGAATATAAGGTGGCGAAGAGAGGGAGGAAGGGACTCGAGCCTCGTCGTCGTTGGTCGAAATCCAGCATGGATTGTTTTGGAAACAATTATAGACGCATCAATTAGAGGACGAGAAGATGTGAGATGGATGATAAGTCGTGGCAGGCCTTGGAGGGTCATCAGATTTGGGAGAAGAGTCTCTGCAATGTGAGCAAACGTGTCTTGCGTCGGCGTTGGTGATAGCGAAGGCATCGGGAACAAAAATGGCTGGTTCGTGAGGTCGACGGAAGTGGTGAGTGCAGTGACGCAACCTCATCATCACCATCGATGAGGAACGGGAACGGCCGGGAAACGACGTTGGTCAGGCCATTGAGCCATGTGAAGAGCTCAACCTCGGCTTGCTCCGAGACGCGCATTCCCCAACTGGATGTGGCGTAACCCAAAGGCGAAGCGGTAGCATAGGATGTACGGATCGAAGGAGGGGAGCGATAACGAGCGGAGGTCGTCCACGTAGATGCGAGTATCTGGGCGGAGGGCCATGCAGGGATGCGGACTAGAAATATCCAGAGTGTATGATTCCGAAGGTGTCGCATGTCGAGGTCTGCATATATACAGCCTTCGCTGCAGAGAGAAACAGCCACGCCAGTGCAAGCACGAACATCTGTGGGTTTGTAATCTTGAAGATATGACAAGGACAATCGTTGACGGATATTTATTTGGGTGATATGTGGGCGTTTGAACAATGGATATACCAGATTCTGTTATTTCTCGCAAGGATGATATTTCTGTTAGGAATCTAGCTTACATTCTGAGCTAGAGCAGTTAAATCACTCTAACGCGTGAGAACGCAGCCTTGTGAATAAATTAGTTAGTCTTTGTTTGAGAGCAGAGACGGGTCATACCAAGGTATTTACAACGGCTTGGGTAATTTCGTATGCTACATATGCGAAAATCGAGACTGCAATCTGCGACCGAACGTTCAGAAAGCTGCTTGTCAGTTGTCATAAAGACGGACGTTGTTGGAGACAAATCGGAATAGTTTTCGGATTTTTAAGACAGTTCATACGTACGCTGCGATTTTCGCAAGAATCCGATATCCAAGGAGCAGATAAAAGGCGGAGACGCAGAAGATATCAAGACGATGAGCGCAGGAGGCAATCGGCGTCCGTGGGAATTAATGTTCGGAAGCGCCCGTATGCCTAAATGAGATCGACGTCATGGAACACGCGATCTCCCTCGACGGCATCAATTGTCGATTTCTATTTCTCCTACTCCAATCCTTCACGCGAGGCCTTGAAGACGAAGACGACGTTCCTACAGCGGCGGTGTACAGTCTCGAAGTTGTCAACGAAATTTGGAGGAAGGCAGATAAAGAGGATGTCGATGATTTCCAAGCCAGCATCGCAACGAGCGGTGGAGACGGTCACAGAGATGGTGGAAGAAAAAGATTTGGAGAAGATTAAGCTATTGATGGCGTCAACTCAGTTGTCCATGGATGATATTCGCGGGACGTCTGGACTCAGGCCGATAATCAAGGAGTACACTAGTGTTGTGCATCCGTACCACATTCAAGTCCTCCCTACTGGGCACACAAGTCAGTTCATCAAATTCCGCCCTTTCCAGACGAGATCCTCGCTGCGATTCTCTCGTCGACCTCACAAACATCGGTGCTTGCACTGGGCCACTGGCGCTGCTCTCCCATGACTTTCTTTCTGCAGATACCTCGACCTCGACATGCACATCCGGAATCTTGATATGCTAGGAATATTTCTTGTCACACCTCTCTCACGGACGCTCTCAGGTCCCTCCACCCTGACCCGCACGTATCTCATACCCTGCGAGTCCAGGGTTGCATCGAACCCGGCTTTGAAAGAGTTGGAACGGGACATCAGGACGAACCAAGGGTCAATCTATCAATTTATCATCGTACAGAGCTGCTCCTGCATACTCTCTTCGTCGTGCCGCATTCCTAGTGAACAAAACGTACCAGATATATGTCGCCCGTAACGGAATCTATGAAGACCAAAGCCACGTCGAACGCGGGACATCAAGCCACCCTTGACAAATGACTTACTCGCACCAGTCGAGAGGCACGAGACCGGACTGGAATAGAGATGAAACTTGATATGCCCATCCAGCCAGTGCAAGGTTTGCCGGCTTCCCCATCAGACTCTATTTCGTTGTGGGTGGATCCAAGTCTTCACCGGTCTTAAACGATTTCGGCACGACTGGAAATGGCCGCTTGCTGCTTGAAACGCACACCGTCTCGCCTTGTGACTTATCTATGCGAGATTATCATGGCATACGTCCCAGTCACAGATCTGCCCTGTGGATCCGCCCTTTGATCACCTGACGAAGCAATCTGATCTCTCTCTACCGGGACATTTCCCATTGACACCAAACTATTCATACTCTCTACGGAGTTGACGTGGGGTACCCCACACTCTCCTTCGCCCCACAACCATGGACAAGGTTGATTCTCAATTCATCCGTTGTGAGCACACAACTTCACCACTAATACGTCCTATCTCACCCGCCCCACAGCACTATACGTCATTAAACGCCTCCTGTACTCATTCTTCACCCCCGAACGATCCAACACATGGCGCACCATCTGCGCCGCCCCCTCCTCCCGTTTCACCCTCGATCACTCCCCCTCCGACTTTCTCTCCAATATGCCTTCCTCACTCAAGAACTACCGCCAACGGACACAATCGCATGACCTCCCAGCAACGATCGATGAACTCCCTGATGGCCCACACCTTTTGTGGATTGGCCCGAAACACGTGGATCGAGTGATTTTGTACTGTCACGGTACGGCGTGTCGCTCTACCAAAAGCTGAGTGAGCAACTGAAAATCGGTATAAGAGGAGCGTACATGATGAGTTACACCGGTAATGCCATGACATTCTGCCGATACCTCCAACTGGAGCTACAACAATGCAACATCCACCTCGGCATCGCAATCCTAACATACAGTAAGTCCTTGCTCTTCTTTGTCACTCTCTGAGTCTTACTCATTACCTTGCCTTAGAACTCCTCCCAAACAACCCCTTCCCAGCCGAACTCGGCGAAGTCCAAGCTTCCATATCCACCCTCCTCAGACTAGGCGCCAAAGCTCAAAACATAACCCTTGCAAGCGCCTCTGCCGGGGGGAACCTCGTCCTGCAACTCCTCGCCCACGTCCTCCACCCGCTCCCTTCCGTCTCTCCGATCCCTGAAGTACGCTTCCGCGGCGTATTCCTCATGTCCCCCTGGATCTTCTTGCAAGAAGACTTCAATCTCCCGCATCACCTCCTCGACGCCAAACACCAATGCGATAGTCCCAGTTCCCAGTACAACTAGCTAGCCTCTCGGATCCCCCTCAATGACATCCCTCCCGCCCACATTCCGTTCGTCGACCACCTGGAAGCGCCCGATGACCAGTTCGGCGGTCTCTCCACACTTGCGGAGCGCGTGTCCGTGATGTGGGACGAGCTAGAGTGCTTGAGGGAGAGTCAGAGGCGGCTCTGCAAGGAGTACATCGGGCCGTATTATCCGTGGGTTGAGGTGTACGAGCAGGTGTCCGGAATCCATTGTCAGCCAATATGGGACTCGGCGAGTATGGGGAAGGTTGGGGAGCCGAGGATCGTAGAGTGGTTCGCGCATGTGTATGCGACTGATAAGGAGGAACGGAATTGATTGCGGTAATGCAGGACGTGATTTCGAGAAGGAACATTTGTTCATTACCGCCTCCGAGACTAGGTGACGATGACTTGCACGGGTCGCTAGGAGGCGAGAAAGGAAATCCTGTATCCTGGTGGGATCAAAAGAATTTCGTCACAGCAGGTATAGGCCCAGTAGAGTGATTATTTGCGTGCGTGTTTACATGCGCAACAAATTCTCACAAGACATGTACGAGCATGGAGAAGTTAACAACACCTGTTGGAAGGAGACAAGTCCCAAAGCGGCCAAAGTATTGATTCGATACGCCACCCACGGAATTCGCCGTGCCGATCGCTGGCTTCGTTTATTACGAAGTACTCCTTACATCGAAGGCATATTGCGCCAACGTGCATCTACACTTATCCTTGGCCGGCATTTCCTCGGGACACGTATCACCCGCATGATTTTCTCTGCCTCGATTCGGTGAGCCATTTTTTGGCTGGGGACGGTGCCTTACAATACGGCATAATACAGCAACAACCGCGGAACTATTATGTACAAATCGATAGTTATTCCTGCAGGAATTCAAGTGTGAGGACTCGGCATCTCCGAAGGAGTATCTAAAGGAACGAATGAGTAGGGTATCAACCAAGTACCGTCTTTTTGCTCAAGTTATCGCCTCTAAAGGGTTTAAGGAGGCTCATTTTAACATCTAAATCGCAAGAGGAAACTTTCGATGCTGCAAAGAAGGTGATGAGGCGTCTGGCGAGAAGCTAGAGGGCGGTCACAACGCTTATTGTGAGGCGCGTCATAGCACCCCACTATTCGCATCAACCCAGCGAATAAGATTATGTGTTTAGTGAAGACGTCTCTGTTTTTTGAACTATACTTATGTAAAACTTGTTGAAAATATCTCTTTCATTCAGGCTGCGTGATATCGAAGATATCGCTCCAAAAAGATGGCTCAGTCAAAGGTACTACAGGAAGGTTAACTTAGTTTACAACTGCTAGCACTCACTCCGCACGGACGGCCTTCAAGATATACCAATGTGTATGTTAAAGACGGTCAAGAGTTTGGGGCTGGTATACTCGCTCGAACCACTTGGTTTCATGCAACACCCGAAAAGTCACCGTCTGTTTCTCGGAAGCTGGATCGACATTCTCTCAGAGCATACGTTTGAGTCCGAACGCCGTCTCTGATGCTTTCTTCGACAACAGAGTCCACTGTGCTGGGAGACATGCAGGTCTGTATATGAATTCTAGACGAGTCTTTCCTCGAAGGCGACAAAATGTGACGAAAGATCTTTGATTTGAATATCTCTCGACCAAAACGGGAGACGAAGCCAGGGAATTGATACTGCCACCATCGTCGCTCGAGGTAGTAGTCATACATGGAAGTCGTCAGGATGTCCTGCTAATCGATCGGATAACGTAGAGGAATCTGGGCTCAGCAAAGTCATTCGGACGTATTGATGACAAGGGGACATGTAGATCTTCAAATCCTTCCGTACTCGACGAGGAGTAGCAAAGAAATCCTTGGAGTGAAAGGTAATGAGGTCCAAAGGCATAAAGGGGGAACAACGAATATAATTGCGTATAAATCCACAAGTTTCAGAATAGATAATGATAATAATATAACATAGATAAGTTTGATCTTGACAGCGACGGCACAGCGATCTATGAAGCCAAATTTGAGTTTGAATAGCACAAACGGAGAAGAAGACGCATACCTGACACTACACCATCTCCATCTCCGCCTTTCTCAGGTCCCTTGAACCTCAACTTCGACCTACCCATGACTACATTGTATCGAATTACTATGCCCGCTCACTCTCAGCTTAAAGAACAGAGAGTCGTTGCAATTGTCACTGTCGAAGGACTGTTCTTCCTTCAACGGATGGATGGTGAGGTCAGGATGTATGCGTCACGAAATCTGGAATTCGCATCCAAGTATGTGGGAACAGTGACAGCGGAGGCTCGGGAAAGAGAAAGTGTCTGTTTAGCGGGATGGGCGCTCAGAGAAGTCGAGTGAGGAGTGACATAGGTCGCGATGAAGTATTATTGTCCTTGCGTGCAAATACACGTGGTGTGAGACATGCACAGTTCGTGCCGATGGTGTGCGTGAGAGATGTTAGACCGCTACGCGAAGAGGAACCTCCGCAGTATATCGACATTCCGACTTCAGACAGAAAGCCATGACAGGGCAGGGCAGACACCAGTAGGCGATGCATGCCTCCGAAAGAAGGAAGTAAAGTAGGTTCCAGTCTAGAATGGTAAAGTATCGATGAATCATTAATTTTCACTGCGAAGAATAGTTGCGTCAGTTGCCATTTGAATAGATGGTATGCAAATATTGACATTGACGACGACGTAGACACCCTACTCCTCTCCTTGCGATGGCTTGAAAATCATGAACATCCTTTTTGTCAGGCTTCTTGGAGCTTTGAACGACAATACTGTGGCTGTATATCGCCATTGTATAAACATAGTTGTCGGCTTCAAGACCTCGTCTTTACTAGTAGATATTGCATTCATTTTGGTCCGGCGGTGAAAATAAACATACATTATCCACGATGAGCTCAAACAAGCGGGAGAGTGGACCGCCCTGACAGAAGGAATCAGAGAGTGTACCAAGGCAGAATGACCAGTTAACGACGTACCATTGCGTTTCACCGCCCAGCAATGGTCGGATTGATAGTCATTGGAGGACTCACAGAATCGAGAGAAGAATTAGCATGGACGCGGAGAAGCAAGCTAAATGAATACCCCCTGCCCTGAAGTTTCACAAGTGATGTTATCGGGCCGATATTGGCACTCAGCTTGCCCTCCCAGAAAGACGCATTCTCAAGCCGATTGAGGGGAAGAGAGCGATTCTTAACATAAACATTGATAAGCTGCCCGACACAGCCAGGACAATGCTAGGAAACCCTAATCATCCGACTGCGTCCGGCCTGGAAAGTACTGAGGAACCGGTATTGACATTGATAAAGCGGTACCACTGCGTAACTTAATGTTACACTTTTGTTTCAGAAGTATTCGCTAAAAGGATTACCCAAGCTGTAGAGAAACTGTTAGACCCGAACCTCACATGATCCAAACAAGAGTAAACTTGGGCTGCCTCGCGTTCAGACAGTCACCCGAGAGTCTCGTGGAGTTCAGATATAAGTGAAGATATCAGACTAAGTTCTTAGTCGAGCAAGTTAAGAGAGAAGTTCGGTGTTAATAAACTGTAGCTTGAAGCTGGGGTATTACAGCGAGAGCTACCTATTTATATACAAAAACTGTAGTACTAATAATAGTCACAATGTATGGAGACAATACGGTTGTTGTGCTGTATGCACGAGCCGTAGTTACTAGCTACTTGGCTTAAGCCATCCAGTTATGGTTCATATGGTCACATGGGGTCGGGGATAACTCAGTCTTCTGATTAAGAAAATGAATAAGTGTGGAAAATTGTAACATTACCCTCTCGTTAAGGCAGTCGTCCCGACTGCCATTAGGGTTCCGGCATCTCTTCTTGTTCTTCCTTCAGTGCTCTCCAATAGTCTTGAATGTATTCATTCCATGCTTCTCCATCTGGGTTTTTGACTTGAATCCTTTTTCCATCGTTTCGTTTAACTGTGTAAAAGTAATTCCATATCCTGTCTCCAACTTCCTTGTATTCGTGTCCCACGATTTCTTTTATCGCTTTCGGGTTTACAATGGCCTCGGCTGTGATTGCTCTTCCATGTTCTTCCTGGCTCTGTTGGTATTCTTCTATTGCTTCTTGAGCGTTCTCCATGTCTTCTTCCATTACCCAGTCATTATGTTCCCTGGTCCAGCCTGTCCATTTTACGAAGTAGTCGGTTACCAGTCGAGAAGGTTGGCCCTTCTTTCCTCTTACCCTTCAGGTTCGAGTGTTGAGGACTTCTTCAACTTCATACTGTTCTTCATCTTCGATAAGGTCTGGTGGTGGTGGCGGTGGCAGTTCTTGATTAGGGAATGCTGGTGGTATGTATGGGGTTAGGAGTTTTTCATTGAAGCATGGATGAATGCGCCAATGAGGGGGAAGCTTGAGTTTGTAGGCAGAGGCTCCTGCTTTTTTGAGGATTTGGAATGGGCCTACTCGTTTGTCATCGAGTTTCTTCTTTGGCCGTGGGAGATGAAGGTTTGTGGTGTCGAGCCATACCAAGTTGTCCTTTTTGTATGTTACTGCCTCGCCCTTTCGTTTGTCGTATTGGGTCTTCATTTTGGCAGCAGCCTCTTGGAGAGCTTGTTCACATAATTTGTGGATCTTCTGCATTTGCAAGGCAAAGTTTCTGGTGGCGGGATTGGAGAATGGACTATGGCATTCAGTTTTGGGTACTACTCAGGGATTGAGTCCATAAATGGTGAAGAAAGGACTTTGGCCTGTAGCGGAGTGCTTTCGATTGTTGTGAGCAAATGCTGCCAGAGCGAGCCATTCGTCCCAATTGTCCTGTTGATACCTGGTGAATATCCATAGGTATTTTTCAATTTCTTGGTTCACTCTTTCGGTTTGTCCATCTGTTTGGGGATGGAAGGCGGTGGAAGCGTTGGGGGTGATTTGGAGGATTCGGTAGAGGTCCGTCATGAATTTGGAAACGAATTGAGGGCCTCTGTCCGAGATTACAGTTCTTGGCATTCCGTGAATGGTGAAGACTTTGTTGCGGAATATTTTGGCCGTTCCTTCTGATGTGAGAGTTCTGTTACATGCTACTGGAATGATTTCTTTTGAAAATCTATCTACTATAACTAGAATGGCGTTGTATCTGCCGGATTCTTTGAGGCCAGTGATCAGGTCGACAGAGATGTGGGTCCATGGTTCAGATGGTATTGCATTGGGATGGAGGGGTGCTTTTCACGCCTGAGTATTGGACTTGACTCATTGGCATGTCTCGCATCCTTTTACATATCTCTCCACAGTTTGCTTGATCTTTGGCCACCAATACTCTCTTTGAACGAGTTCATTCGTCTTGTCAATGCCTGGATGTCCGGCAGTGAGGTGGTCATGGGACATGGCGATGATTTCCCCTCTGAGTTTCTCATCTCAGGGTACATAGATCCTTCCTGTAAGCATTAGGAGTCCTTTCTCCATTGTGATGCCTCGTTCGTGGTTTAGGGAATCAGAGATTCCTCGATCCCATTTGTCGGTGCTCTTGGTAGCACGCTTGATTTTCGAGTGAATGCTGGATGTTGTGGGCATGATCATTGTTCTGAAATGTTCAGGCTTAAGGACTACGATTTCATCATTGTCTTCTTTTCCTTGATTATGATCATCCCGTCGGGATAGGAGGTCAGCTTTTCGGTTTGCAGTGCCAGGCTTGTGATGTAGGGAGAAATGGTATTCGGCGAGCTCGGTAACCCAACGGGCTTGGCGGCGATTGAGTTTTTGGGGTTTGCGGAAATATTGAAGATTCTGATGATCTGTCCATACTTCAAAGTCAACAGCAGCTCCCATTAGGTAATGTCTCCATTCGGCGAGAGTGAGCATTATGGCGAGGAGCTCTTTGTCATATATCTCGTAGTTCCTTTCTGTCATCGTCAACGATTTTGAAAGGAAGGCTACCAGTCTCCATTTACCATCCTGCTCTTGGCTTAATACTGCACCAATGGCTCCTTCGCTGGAGTCTGCTTCTACTCTGAACTTTCCGTTTTCTTTCGGCAGGGCTAGGACGACGTCTTCTGCCATTTGCTTCTTTAGCTGTTGGAACGCTTGATTTTGGGTGGTGCCCCAGTTCCAAGGGGCGTTTCCGGTGAGTTGAGTCATTGGTCGTACTATTTTGGAATAGTTTTTTATGAATTTTCAATAGAAATTTGTAAAACCTAAAAAGCTTTGTAACTCCTTCTTCTTGGTGGGAGTGGGCCACTCCGTGATTCCCTTGACCTTGATGGGGTCCATTCGGACTGTTCCTTCACTGATGATGATGCCCAAGTATTCTGTTTCTAAGACTTCGAACTCACACTTCTTGGCTTTGAGGAACAGTTTGTGCTCCCATAGGTGTCGAAGCACTCGTCAGACTATCTGTCGGTGTTCTTGGAGGTTTTTGGAAAAGATGAGGATGTCATCGAGGTAGATGGTTACTTTTCCTTCGGCTATCAGGTCATGGAAGATGTTGTTCATCATCCATTGGAACATGGCAGGGGAATTCGTGAGTCCGAAGAACATGACTGTTGGTTCAAACAGTCCCCGATTGGTGCGGAAGGCGGCCTTGTATTCATTGCCTTCTTTTATGTGTACATTGTTATATCCCCAGCGTACATCTAGCTTGGTGAAGTATTTGGCTCCTCAGAGTTTGTCCATGAGCTCTGAGATGAGTGGTAGTGGGTATCGGTTCTTGATGGTCATTTCATTGAGTTTCCAATAGTCTTGGATGGGGTGAAGGGCGCCGTCCTTTTTCTTTATGAAGAAGAATGGGGATGCGAAAGGGGACTTTGAGGGACAAATTCCTCCTGTGGATAGGTTCTCATCCAAGAATTTGTCAAGTTCTTCCTGTTCGCTTCTATTCAGGGGATATATCTTGCAGTCAAGGGTATTGCTGGCATTAGGAACAAGTTCAATTGCGTGGTCCCAGGGTTTTCGATCGGGAAGTTCGTCGAAGTTGTCCTTCGAGAATAGATCCCGGAAATCCCGATATTCAGGGGGTACCATTTCTTTGAAACTCTTTTTTTGCTTTCCTTCGCTTGCTTTAGCGGCTAGATCATTGGCATGATGGACTGCTCTGATTTCTATTGCCTCAGTCATGTCTACTGCTAATATAGTATCTCCTTCTTCTAATTCTTCATCCCATTTGTCTTCTGGATCTGCGTCTGGTAGGGTGAACAGCTGCTTCTGACATTGGCACCGTCCGAATATGATTTTCTGCATTTTCCAGTTGATGATGGGGTTATGGCATATTAACCAGTCGTGTCCTAGGAATACTCTTCTTGTGCCTAGGTCTGTGGCTGCCAGGTCAATTCATTCTGCGTGTCCTCTGATGGTCATTCGGAGTTCAACGAAGTGAGTGACTTCGCCGGCTTTGTTGCACATGCCATCTGCATTGTAGACTGGAATTGGGGCACTGGTTGCCTGGGTTGGTAGATCATGCTCTTCTACATACTTGCGGTCAATAGAGCTTCCAGTGCATCTGCTATTGATAAGGGTGGTGATTTTAAGGGTTTGTCAGTTGGTGAGGGTTTCGAGGCGGATTTCGGTGGTCAAATCCTTTGCTCCAGCCCGGGCACTTCTTCAGATGTATCGTACCGGTTTGCGGAGTTCCTCCAACTGTTCGAGCACTTTGGTGCGGGGAAGGGTGACAATGCACATCAGCATCTCTCAGTCTGCTTCTGCCTGTCGCATCTTGTGGGTCCAGTGCGCTAGGATGGCATGGGCTTCATAGCTGCCTGTTGCTTGTCTGATGGCACGCCATGTCCATTCCGTTTCGAACGGAATCATGTATCCAGATTCCTCCTTCTCGATGGTTTTTAGCTCTGTCCAGTCATGGTCTTTCTTTACTTGGGTCCACCACCTGTTGTACGCTTTTGGGTCGGTGACGTCGGGATCTCCTTCTTTGCGATAGCGATGTCCCTTGAGGTATGCTTGCCACTCAGGGTCATCATCTTCGTTGTACTCTTCTTCGGCTTTCTAGAACCACTAGGGTCCACGGGCATTGCTGCCAAGACGTTGCCGCCCTTGGTAGCCGTACTATTGGCTCCATGGGTTGGGCATCTTGCCTCCAAAGGAGGACTTTTTTGCTTTGGGGATGGCCCACATGCGTCTGCATTTTTGGCTGCAGCAGCCAGTTGGTAGGATGTGTCATCTTCGTCATCTGGTACCTCCTCTAGAGAAACTTTGCATGAGTTAGGATGAAGTGGAGGGGGACTTATCAGGTTTTGGGCGCACCTACCACCCGTCTCGCATGGCGGACAAAGCGCTTGTGCCCCGTCAGTTGAGAACTGTTCTGATCCGGGAGAAGACTTTTCCGCTCTGTCCTGTCCGCCCTGAGTCGGGTTGTCCCCGGCATTTGGGTGCGTATCTACAGGAGTTGCAGTTAGTTTTCCTTGAGGGACCGCTCCTTTGGTCTTGCCACCTGGGGCTATTGCCTCTCCGTGCTCCCTCTGCTGCAGTCGTTTGTGGTCAGGGATTCTTCTTGTTTGGGAAGCCACACACTTCTGTTTGCTGTCGGTCCTGGATCTGTAAACCTTGGGCTGTCCCGGGAGAACCCCTTCAGGTGTGCGATGCAACTTGTCCTGTGAGATCCCAGGCAGAGATCCTGAAGGGGACTCAGCCATCGGGGGAAGTATCGTCCCGCTTCCTGTTGGGGTTTTGGTCCTAGAATATTCTTTAGTATTGTCTGTTAATACCTTATATCGATTCTGCGATTCCTTGGGTGCTTTGCTGGCTGTGATAGAGGTGGGTATATTTGAATGCATATGTAAAAGTCCTACAGAAGTATTATGAGTCCATCCAGCAGTATGTAAAGCACCATGAGAGAGTCCGGCCAACTGAGTAGAATCGCTTACTCATTGGCCCCGTCTTTTACCTCCTCAACTCCAGAGGACGAGGGCGTCTTCTCCTCATCTGATTCCGCTTCCTGTTCTACTGCCCGATTGTCTCGGCGATTGTTGTTGCGCAGTGTAAACCTTCCACCTCCGTCCCTTGGCTTCCTTGGCTGTCTGCAGTTGGCAGTAAAGTGCCCCTTCTGATGGCAGTTGAAGCATCTCTGCTCCCGTCAGATTCAGTCTATGTCCATGGGTTGGCCTTGGCCGCTATAGACTGGTCTGGTTCCGGTGTTGGTGCTTGAAGGTCCAGGCTCCTTTGGCAGTTGCAGGGGAGTGTTCTGGTTTCTCAGGGGTTTGTTGTCATTTTGGGGTGGGGTGCGGTTGTCATTGCGAGGGGCGTTTTGTCGGTTTCTGGGGTCTTGGGGGCGATAGCCCTTATGAGTCCTGTCAAAGGCCCGTTTTACCGCTCGTTGGTCATTGATTTGTAGGATGGGACACTTCCACTGAGGGTAAGTTCAGGGAATGTTTTCTCCAGAAGCGACAGCCATGGTGTACTCATCTGGTACCCCAGCTCATACTGCCGCGACAATGTGGCTCTTCTCCCCTTGATCCTCCCATCTGCCTGCAAGCTGCGCTTGTTGTTCCAGTTCCTGGAAGTATCGGTTAGCGCTTCTGTCCTGCATCTGCAGTCCATACATACGCTGTTCGTGTACTTCTTCTACTGCCAGGTCGGCGAACTCCCTCCGGACTACTTCTATGAAGTCTCTCCACGAGGGAAGGCGATATCTTGCTTCGGTGCGGCTGAAGTATTGTTCCGTGTGGTGTACCCACCAAGTGAGGGCTTTGCCACCAAAGTGGGACATGGCGAATGTGATCTGTTGAGACTCCTCATAGTAGCCTCGGTGTACTTCGAAGTAGAGGGCACACTGGAGGAAGAACCTCTGTATGTTGTCATGCTTCCTGTAGAACATCTTGGGCATTTGCATCATGGTGGGTTCAACCCCGAGGAAGGGGGCATCGGCATCGGCGTTTCCTCGGTGGTGTCCTGGGTTTGGGGCTGGGGGCATGTGGTTTGGCGGGGGTCGGGGCAAGGACCATAAGTCTCCCCTGCCCCCAGGTGATTCTGGATCTGGTGCTGGTGGTCCGCCGGGCAGGCCGGGATCTGGGATATCCAGTGGTTCATTGTTGGGGTTAGGGGGAAGGCCGTGCTTCTTCCGTAGTGCGTCTAGGTCGTTTAGCTTCTGGGCCATTTCTTCCCTGGCGGTTTCCAGCTTTGCTTCTCTGGCTAGAATGTCATGGTAAAGGTTCCGGCGGGTCTGTGCCATGGCTTCTCGTTCTTCCGCAGTTTCTTCTGGGGCTCCGGCAAATAGTCGGGACTTCCCCAGGATCGGGGGTCCTCCTTGCTGCCGGATGTTTCATTTTGGCGGGGAGCCGGGAAGCGGCTTGGGGAAGGATGGGTACCACTCGTCGTAGCTGGGTATTAGTGGCTTTGCGTAAAGGGGAAAATCTGTATTGAACATGAAAGTAGCCTGCTCGTGGGCGGCATGTATCCATATCTTTTTCATCTCTTCTGTGTCTCACCCTTTCTCCGCTTCCATATATCAACTCCCCAACGGGCTCATTAGCCATGAAATCTCTTCCACTATATGCATATACCTTTCATCGACCCGTATGTCATATTCCTCTATATTCTCCTCCTCAGTTAGAAACGTCTTCACTTCTGGATAGTCGTCGCCTGCCTCCGGCCATACCGGTTCATTGGCTGAGCCACTCTGCTCCACTGTCGACTCCGTCTCCTGAGTCTCGTCATCCTCGTCCTCTTCCAGTACTCGTAAGTTCCCTTGGGACGAGGTCAAGGGGGATGCGGTTCTGACTGATTCAGAGGGAAGGGGGGTAGATGACTCCGGCAGGTATCCTGATGGTTGCATGTCGGAGGGGTGGGACGTGATGGGTACGATGCCACCAGTCGCTGGGAGTTTCACCCTCTGCTTGGGGCTCAAGCTGCTCCATTCTTCCAGGAGTATAACTCGGTGGTTGCGGCCAAGGGTCAGTAAGGGGGCTGAAGGACCACTGGTAGAGTCCAGGGAGATCAATGGCTGCGCGGTTGCGGGGAAGGTGGGCTGGACTGAGGGGACGGGGCTCTTCGGAGGAGGGACGGGCGGGGAACTCCTCGGTGCTCTCTGTGTTGATCCTGATGATCTGGGTGACCGAGGCGGTGTGTTCCGAGGCGTCCTCGTCGTATTCTGGTGCAGGGGTGTGGGCTCAGTAGGGGTGGCTAGCGAAATGCGGGAGGCCCGAAGGGTGAGTGCACCCACACCCTCTTTCAGCTTCCTGGTCACCATCGCCCAGGTACTCTTCGGTCTCTGGCTGGGGTAGGGGCTGCTCCTGCTCGAGGGTTTTGAGCTCATACGTCTGTGGGTAGACATAACACTGGTGGCGTAGTCTTGGGATTAGGACTCCTAGTCCTATTCCTATGATGGTGAGGGTGAAGGGAACGAGAATGGCCACAAGGGCGATGTGGAACTCAGCGGGGGTCAGGTCTCTGGTCTGTTGCATGGGTCTTTGCTTGTGTCGTGCACGAGGAAAGAAGGGAAGCTTTGAGCTAATTGTTAGACCTGAACCTCACGTGATCCAAACAAGAGTAAACTTGGGCTGCCTCGCGTTCGGACAGTCACCCGAGAGTCTCGTGGAGTTCAGATATAAGTGAAGATATCGGACTAAGTTCTTAGTCGAGCAAGTTAAGAGAGAAGTTCGGTGTTAATAAACTTTAGCTCGAAGCTGGGGTATTACAGTGAGAGCTACCTACTTATATACAAAAACTGTAGTACTAATAATAGTCACAACGTATGAAGACAATACGGTTGTCATGCTGTATGCATGAGCCGTAGTTACTAGCTACTTGGCTTAAGCCATCCAGTTATGGTTCATATGGTCACATGGGGTCGGGGATAACTCAGTCTTCTGATTAAGAAAATGAATAAGTGTGGAAAATTGTAACAGAAACTCGCTTCTCACCGATGAGATTCCGGTCCCACATGTACCAACAATGTGGACACACAGCTATTTTGATAAACTGCTGTACAAGTGCTGTACACATGATGGTTCTATACTTCCTGATTATCATACATAAGCATGCCAAGTTTAGAATTGCATGGTCACCCATCATCTTGTTCTTGCAGTCTGCTCTCTTGTCACCTGTGATATTACGATAAGATCATTCTAACAGAATGTAGGACCCAGAGTTATACAATTCTAATGGAAGAGAAAGAGATGTATCATACATCTGTTCATTTTCGCTTCCCGCACGTAGCTTCCATTTACTTTCATGATCACAGTCTTAGGCACTACAAGGGCCACAAAGGAAAAACAATTTTCATAAACTGCTGTACACTTCACAGTTCTGCATTCCCTGACATATAAACATGCCACTGGTAGAACCGCATTGCAAACCATTACCTTGTTCTTGCTGTATCTTCTCTCTTCCCTTCTGAACACTTGTCAAGGAGCACGGTATGCCCTCTGACATTCAAGATGAAACCCCACATGATCCTGTGTTCAATGGCGAAGGGATCAGAGTCACCGATCAATTGAACTCCTCCACGCCTCCCCAAACTTCATTTTACACAAATTCCCATTGTTCACTGTACCATGCCAGCATGACAGGAGGAAGGATGCCCTTGCCTGAGGAGGGGCCTACAACACGTAGAACCAGAACAAGACGTCCATCAATATTCGGTCTAACAGGCCAAGCTATGGGCTGTGAGGGAGTGCCAATTGGTATGCATGCTTCTGAAAGGCTGCTCTGTATGGAGACAGCCTCACTAGTATAGTGACTCACGAGCGACAGCAGAGAACAGGAATGGGGGATATATTGGAGAGTAAACAATGTGTATGTGAGCATGTAAGTATACGTGAGGGAAAAGCGGGGAAAAAGGAAGGAAGGGAGAAACTAACTACATACTACTGTATATATATGACCTATATATAGATACTAGTCTGAATGCAGCTCGACCTGTTGGATCTGTGTCTGCAGTGCTATATTGCTGTAAGCCATGCTTACACTCTCCCCTACCCTGAAGAGAGCAATGTTATCATCCTGAGCCTCATCTTCTTGAGCTTTCGCCATGGCCTTTTTCTTCAACCAAATACCCAGGGCTTCACAATCCTCGATCTTTTTCCTAGACAACCATTCATCATGGGAAGGAGGGAAGCCAAGCCAACAAATCAGATATTGGAACCTGAGTCTGCATCGTCATTCTTCGATGATACATTCAATTATGTGTTCCTCCAGGCCGTCCTCAGTCACAATAGGTCTGGGATGAGGACGATCATGTGTTGGGAAAAGGCTATCATTGTTGGGAACAAATTTACGGAGCTTAGAGACGTAGAACGTGTTGAAGCGAGCAGGGGAATTAGGCATTTCGAGGGTATAAGATGATAGGTTGGGGTTTGCATGTGTGACTAAATAAGGTCCATCAAATCATGGCATGAATTTTGCAACATGATCATCACCACTCTTTGCATAGTCTCGATGTCTGTGATAAGTATTAACGAGTACATGGTCGCCAACTACGGGCAGGAAGTCGGGTGCATGATGACGGTTAGCTTGGTGAGCCATCTCAACTTTTGAAGCCAGGAGGTTGTCAGATGCTGTTTGTGTTTCCAGAATAAGGTGTTCTATGATCTCAGCTGCGCACCTTTTAACTGCATGGAATCATATGCAATGGGACAAGCAGTTTCCCAAGTAGGTCCCTAAGATAGTACAGCACCTGTACGATGGTCACTAGCATCTATGGTTATGAAAATCTTGTTATCTCCTGGGTTCAAGTGATCAATCACTGTCAAGCAGTCTGCAGAAATTACCAACTTCTTAATGGAATCAAATGCGGATTGATGCTCCTCAGTCCAGTTTATAAGGACACTGTTTTTAACTCCAGTCAAAGGGGTCAGAATTGCAGAGAACTGCCAAGTTTTGTAGGAAGGAAGCAAGGTAATGAACAAGGCCTAGGAAGGCAGGGACATCACCAGCAGTGCATGGGATAGCCCAGTTGAGAATATGAGCCACTTTGGAGTTATCAGGCTCAATGCCTCTGACAGAAATCTTGTGGCCCAAGAACTTAAGTTCATATTGGAAGAATTCAGATTTCTTTGTGTTACAATACAGGTGCTCTTTCTGTAAGTGGTCAAGAATGATGCAGACATGCTCCTGATGTTCCTCAAGCAACTGGGACCAAATAATAATATTGTCGAGGTAAATGTGGCAAATTTTTCCAATGTGGTCTTGCAGGGCATCATTCACACAGTGCTGATGTACTGATGGAGAATTCTTCATACCCTGAGGCATCACAGTCCATTCGTGCAAGCCAAATGGGGTCGAGACTGCAGTGAGTGGGATACTGTCAGGGTGCATGCAAGTGTGGAAAAAACTATCAGTCATGTGCAGCTTACTCCAAATTTTTCCATTTCCAGCATCAGTGAGAATGTCATTGATGCGATGCAGAGGGTACCTATCTGTTACAATATTTGCATTCAGTTCACGATAGTCATTAAGCCAGCAAGGAAGCACAGTGGAATCAGGCTTAGGAATCAGGAAGGCAGGGGACACATGTGGAGAAGAAGATTCCCTTATATGGCCCACATTGAGATGCTGCTTGATAAGGGTTTGCCAGGCAGCATGGAACTTATGAGGACATGCATAAGAATGAGATGTAATAGTCTTTTCAGTGTTTTTAAGTTCAATTTTACAAGTAACTTTGTCAGGCATCTCATCAACATGAGGTAAAGGTTGAAAAATGTCTTTGTAGGCTTTTTGGCATTGATCTCGAGCTTACTATCAGCAGCAGTAGAGTGAAATATAGAAGTAAGTATATATTGTGATATAACTACGAGGCTTTTATACCTCAACAAATGTTCTAGTAAGTTCTATTGTAATTACTAAGTCATGACTGAAGGAATATTGTAGAAACGTCGCGCATTGACACATCTTGTAAACGGGTAAGATCCGACCAACATCGGCTTGCTCTGCTAACACTCCCCCTCAAGCCAAAATCATCCCAAGTTTTTGAACAAGTGGCTGGAACTTGAACGAAGCCAGCACCTTTGTGAGAATGTCAGCTGTCATCTTGTTTGTGGGGCAGTAGATGACATCAAATATTCCAGCCTGTATTTTGTCATGGATAAAATGATATCGGATGTCAATGTGCTTGGTCCGTGCGTGGTATTGACCAAGGTCTGCATGTGCGAGGGAAATCGCTGATTGATTGTCATTGTAAATTGTTAAGGGGAATGTGATCGGTGATGAGCCTCTAGGCTCTGTACGCTCAGAATTCGCGATTTTTGTCATTTCTAAGTGACAACGACTCAGCACCAGTTATAACAATAACACCGGTGTGCACACACTATTATAGGACCTCTTTGACACTTCAACAGCCAGTTATAACAAAGAATAACCATCCCAACTTGTTTCACGACCTAACTCATATGCCATCATGAATAGGCACAGTATTGATCGATCAGGCAAACCCTGGTGATAAGCGAACTACGCATCACTGACACATCAGGACCGCATCACCAGCGCATCATGGTGTAATGGACCGGTGTTGATCCTTTCATTATATGAGGTCATACCTGCCGACAATTGCCCTACCACAATAATCATTGAGTTCTTGTCATCCAAACGACCGGCATTGATAATATCGCCGTGCCCAGCTCACTAGAAGGTGTTATTCCTTTCGTTCACCTCAGTAATTCCACCGTACCCTCACAGTCCGCAGTTAAAACAGCACCCCAATGACCCCGCTGTGACAACCCATGATATAACGAATTTATCTGTCTTCAGTACCGCTAAGGATTAGCTGTTACAAGAGACTACGGAGATTCATATGGATGTTTGACTCATTACAAAGCCACAGCCTTACAGCTTTACTAAGTCTTTCTATTAATAAATATCTCTAGTAGTATAAAATCCATAGAAAATCGTAGAAGTAAGAAGAGACCTAACTACCCGCTACTTTGCTATACCGCTCATGACTGGCTATATTCTCATCTCTATACTCTTGCTACGCTCATTAGCACTGGTTTAAACAACCATATTTCTTGCATAGCGCAGTACACAAACAATAACATTTGTTTGCATCCCATATGCTCGCTATAAGCAACAGATTGGTTTCACACTGTCTTTAGCTTCACACACCCTTCGTTCTCTTTGAGAAACACGCTCTACACCATGATCGACCGGCGTTAGCATTATCTTCGGTCCGCATAACACCGTACGCTCGTGTCGTAAATCGCCTCTTTTGTTTTTATAGGATCGGATCGTCTTCATCTTCGTACCATAGGAGTTTTATTCGGCTTTACTTTCAACATCGTTCATCGCAGCCCACTTGGGTAGTCTCTGGCAGACTTATAGGAATCAACATCGTCACATAGGATCGTATTGGACTCAACACCGGTTTACACCATCATAGGATTGGATAGGATAGGATAGGATTAGATAGGATAGGTTTGCACGCATAGGATTGACATTGACATAGGATAGGATCGTCTCCGAGTAGACTCAGCTTTCAACATTGACCTCAGTATATTTCGTCTCGTATAGGACCAGCACTCGTCATCGCCATGCCCCACTGGACATAAACTCATCTTCACACTCTTGCCACCATTAACTGGCATTATTAGGATCGCCCCCTTCAGTATTTCGACACTACACCGGTTATAAACCATCTACCACACACATAGCTTCATTATCGCCGTTATTTTCATAGGACCTTCGTCTAGAGACCTCGTCTAGTCGTTTCTCCTTCTTTTACACCAGACCTGTGGTATTCACGTCATACCCTCTTCCGTTCTATCTCGTTATTGAGATTATCACCGGCCTACAGCCAAAACCTTTTAGTACTCGATCACTTGAGTGCTACTTGCTTGACTGAAAAGTCGCAGTATAAACTTGTGTCTAGAGGAAGTGATTAGGTCGCACGGAGGTGCCCCGAACAACTCGCACAACACAGTACCTTTATAACCAGTTGTCACCGTCATTAACCATTACTCTTCGAGTTTTTGGTGTGCCGTTGCCACAGAAGTTTAGGTTCATCATCGGACCAAATAGTTCTGAGATCAAGGTATGAAACCAAAGTGCCTCTTTTGCTGTAGAGGTCATCGCAATATATTCGGCTTTGGTTGTAGATAAAGCAACAATTTCTTGCTGCTTCGAGGACCATGATATGGTGGTGCCGTTCAAGATGAATGCATAGCCTGACATGGCTTTTCTTGTTTCAAGTGACATCCCATCAGCATCAGCAAAGATATCAAGACCTAGGGTCTCGTCTGATGCACCATAAGTTAGGTTCAGGGTCCGAGTACCCTTCAGGTATTGGAGCACACGTTTTGCTGCATTCCAGTGTGGACGGCCAGGGTTATCGACAAAGCGTGAGAGGACACAGACTGCAAATGCTAAGTCTGGACGTGTGGCTGTGGAAAGCCAAACTAATCCGCCAATACGTTCTTGGTATGGGACATCATGCATGTCAGCAATGGCTTCATAATCTGATGGGGCAGGGCATTGGTCATGTGAGAGCTGAATAGATGGATCGAGGGGAATGGAGACACTTTACAGTCCGTCATATGGAATTTTCGTAGAAGGGAATCAATGTAGGTGGTCTGGGAAAGCATCAGAGTGCGCTTCTTTCTGTCTTGTGTGACTTCCATGCCTAGGAGCCAACTAATAGGTCCCAGCATTGTGATCTTGAAGATGCGACCAATTTCCTCTTGTATCTCATCAATCAATGTGGGTGAGTTTCCGGTAATGGTGCTGTCATCTATATGGATAGCAATGAATATGAAATCATTTCCTTGGACGAGACGATAGACTGCATGATCCGATTTGAGAGGGTAGATGCCAAGTGTGGCAAGAGCTGATGTTAGCTTCTCATACCACTTACAGCTTGACTGTTTGAGTCCATATAATGTGTGTCAGAGGCGAATGACATCATTTGAATTTCCGTTATTGTAATGAGGTGGTTGTTCCATGAAAATTTCTTCATCAGCTGAGAACTCACCATTGAGAAAGGCTGCTGAGTAATCAAACACTTTGATGTCCCAATCAAAACGTGAAGCAAGGGAGAGAATGGTGTGGAGTGATGATAGTTTTGCTGTAGGTGAAAATGTCTCAAAGTAATCCACTCCTTGGACTTGAGTGAATCCTCATGCAATGAGACGTGCCTTGTATTTGTCGATCTCCCCATTGGCCTTGCGCTTGATCTGCAGTGCCCATTTTGATCCAACAATATTCTGTCTGATTGGTCTGGGCATGGGTCCATCACCAAATGTGCCTGTCCTCTTCATTGCTTCCATCTCAACGTCCATGGCCTGCTTGAACAGAGGCCAATCTTCCCTTTTCATTGCCTCTTCAACACTTGATTCATCTGACAGATCTCCCACAGCCAAATATGCATACTTGCTAATGTCTGAGTCAGCAGCTGACTCAGGTAGGACAAGATTGGCAGCTTGACGTGTTCGAGTGCCTACGATGATGTTCTTTACATCGATTTTGCTCGAAATGTCTTGTGGTGCAGTCAGTTTTACTGGCTTTGATGTCGGACTCAATGGAGGGGTGTCTGGTGGTGTAGTGAGTGGGGAATCTGGTAGAGAAAGTGGTGCTGGTTTGGATAATGCAGATGCATGCTGGATGTTTTTGGTCTTCTTTTCGTTGTTAACTTCTGCATTCTCCCCCTCATTCAGCACTCTGTGAATTCCTCCTTCCCTCCTGCGCATTTCTGGGAATTTAACACTTCTTTTGATGCGTATGGTGCAATTATGTGGGTAATAAATTCGGTGTCCATTACTTTCTTGGTCAAAACCAAGCCACCGACCCTCACGAGCATGTCCATCAAGCTTCGAACTGTCCTCAACATGTACCCAGACTTTGCAGCCCCATTCTTGGAGGTGCCACAAGTCAGGCTTCGATCCATGGAACACTTCGTATGGTGTACGGCCACCAATAGCCTTCGATGATGTCTGATTCTTCAGCCAAATTGCATGCTTCAGTGCCTCACCCCATAAGTTCTTCAGCAATTCTGTGGCATGGAGCATTGCTCGGATCTTCTCTAGGAGTGTGCGATTGAGTCTCTCGGCAACTCCATTATGTTCAGGGGTGTCATGGACTGTGAAGCGATGCTGAATTCCTTTCTCAGCTAGGTAGTCATCAAAATCGTGGCTCTTGTACTCCCCTCCTCCATCCGAATGCAATATTTTGATTTTGATAGCATGTAACTTGTCCCATCTCGCCTCAAGATCCTTGAATGACTGCAACATCTTGTCTTTTGAGTGAAGTAGCATGGCTACAGAGTAGCGCGACGCATCGTCTGTGAAGGTAACATAGTATTTCTTGTGCTGGGGTGTCTCGATAGTTGCGGGTCCCCATACATCGCTTTGAACTTGATCACCTACTCCCCCTGACGTGTCGTTCTCCTTCGACTTGGAGACTGCTTTCCTAGTCATTCTACCATGCAGACATGATGGGCATTGATCTTTCGAGGTAGGGCTTCCTTCATCAAGCTCTAGACCATCAACTAATTGATCCTTGACTAGCTTCTTTGCTGCGTCGACTGGAAGATGACCCATCAGACGATGAAGCTCATCAGGTGTCACAATACGAGGTCCATCATCAATGTGATAGGCTTCTGAATGGGGAACCAGTACACAGAGTCTGTATAGTCCATTGACATGGGGTATTGATCCAATTTGATGATGCTTCTTATCGAAGATGCAGCACTCCTCCTCCTTCAAATCAAGGGAATAACCTGCCTGTGTGATGTGACCAACAGAAAGGAGTGTAACTCCAAGATTCAGTGCATGGAGTACATCCTTAACAAGGACTTTCATTGTCTGATCCTTCCCATTAGGAATTGTGATACACATGTCACCTTTCCCAAGTGCTTCGAACTTCATCTTGTCTGCCGCCATTATTCCTCGAGGCTTGATAGCCATATAATTCATGAATCGATGACATGACGGAGTCATATGCTGTGTAGTGCCAGAGTCAAAGATATCAACTTCGTACTCACGCTCTGAGTCAGCAACAGCTGCTGCGAGATTTCCAGAAGTAAGCAAGGTTATTTATCCAATGATTTCTGGTGTGCTGATGCCTAATTCATCAGCTTCGTCTTTGCTATCTTCATCTTCGCTGTCGCTGACTTCCTGAAGTGCTGGCAGATCCGAGAAGTCGTCCTTGTCTTCTTCTTCCTCTGCAAACCATGTGGCATCAAACTCTTTGGCTTCCTTTGCCAAGTTTGCTTGTCCACGGCCCTTCCTTGGGCCTTGGCCTTCTTTTCCTCCTCCCTTTGCCCAAAAATCTCTCGCCATATGTCCTTTCCAATGGCAGTTGAAACACTCCACCGGTTTCCTTGACTTCTTTCCACTATTCCCACCATAGAATGCAGCTTCCTTCTCGCCCTTTCCTGCTGACCTGACCTTTCGTCGGTCTGCCTCATCACTGATGCCCTGTAGCACCATATCGGGATTGAGAGCCTTGCCAAGGAGTGTCGATGTGCCTGTAAGTGCAGAGAGATATGTTTTGAATGAGGTAGGGAGTGATCCGAGGACTATTGCAACAAAGTTATCGTCACCTGGGTCCACTCCCATCGCGATGAGGTCCTCGCGTATGGACTGTAGCTTCGTTAGGTGAGTCTTTACATCACCTCCTTCTGCGCATCGCTCATCCTGGAGCTTTCGGTGCAGGTCAACTGTGACCATCTTTGACTTCTTCTCATACTCTGACTTTACCTTCTCCCACATCGCTTCGCTGTCGCTTCACCCTTCACCTTCAGGAATAACGAATCCGAAATCACTGAGGCGATCCCCTGCTTGATTATGGCCTGCTCAGACTTCCAAATCCAGCACTGTTTCGCATACTCATTCAATGCCTTGGTCTCATCTGCTGTGGGATTCTTTGGGTCTACCACAGCTGGCGCAATCGGTTCGTTCGCAGTCATAATGTCTTCGAAATGGTCACTGAGACCTGCAGCATCGATAGCAAAAAGGAATCGGTCACAAAAGAAGATCCAATTCGTGCCATCAGCCTTGCATGCAGGGAGCTTTGTGAAGTACTCGCCGAGTTTGACAGTGGATGAGAAAGTGTTGGTGGACATGATAGATTGGTAGCGAGTGTATGCGAGGTGAGTGTATTATCGTTGAGATTTAGTTATGGCCGGGGCCCATAACCTATTAGCAGCAGTAGAGTGAAATATAGAAGTAAGTATATATTGTGATATAACTATGAGGCTTTTATACCTCAACAAATGTTCTAGTAAGTTCTATTGTAATTACTAAGTCATGACTGAAGGAATATTGTAGAAACGTCACGCATTGACACGTCTTGTAAACGGGTAAGATCCGACCAACATCGGCTTGCTCTGCTAACACTTACTGCAGTGGTCAACAAGTGCCAAGCACTGTATACATTCATGGACAGCAGAGACAATGTCAAAAGGCTTGATTGGCTCACAATGAGCATCTACAGAATCACAAATAGATGTACAAAGTGCTTTAAGCTCTGTATGGAGGTTACTGATATTTCTGTAAGTAGCTAACAAAGATTCTTTCAAAGTAGGGCATAAGGGCAGTGGAGAAGGAGGTAATTCTGGGTATAACAAGTCAAAAGAGGAGGGTTCATGAATGGCAAAATGACAGGCAGAACTGATAGTAACATTATTGTGTGACAGGAAAGGGAGTCCAAGGATAATATTGGTACAAAGGCCAGGGAAAATAATCACATGTGTGGACTGAGCAGAAAACAGGTTCGAGTGATGATGCAATTGGATTACTACAAGTTTGGTCAAGGCAGATTTGGATGAATTGGAAGGAAGGGCCATATCAATCATTATCAGGTTCAAAAGTTTGTGTTTACAAAGGTTCAATTTATTCATGATCTCTGGTCTAATCAGAATGAAGGGTGAGCCAATGTCAAGCATAGCAGTTACAGGCACATGAGGGACATCACAGTCAGGATTATTGTCTGATAATGTGCAATGCCAGATAAGGTGAGGCTCTGCAAGCGGTGAGGAATCCTCATCACTCGCAGATATGGCGGCAACACAAGTACTCACAGTAGTACTCACAGGAGAATTGGCACATGTAATGGGCTCATCTTCATCACCATTATTGGATTCCTCCTCAAGCAATGCAGCATTGCTGATCAGCTCAAAATCTACATGGTCTTCAATGTTGGTGGACTGAGAATGATGGCATGATGGTGCAGGTACAGACACTGAAGTAGACTGGTTTGTCTGGAGTAGACATGTGGGCAAGGGTTCCATTTCAGCTCTGCAACCACACTCATTGTCTACAGGGGCACTCGGAAGAGCTGAGGCTGAGGGATGAGAGTGACAAGGTCTAACATTATGAGCAGGGGAGGACAAAGGCTTGTTGTAGTCTCCTGAGTCTACATCTAGGTAGTCATCATCATCATCTTCATACCAAATGACAGCACAATTCAGGAAAGGGGGCATTAGTGCTGCTCATGATGAAGGGTGAGAGGTATTGTGGGAAATGGGACAATCATTCTAGGCCCACATAGCGTATCTCAGTTGGATCTGGGGGGAAATGCATGTGTGTGCATAATTGGGGCAACATAGTTATGGGGTACCAATTGAATCAGAGCAACATGGTTGGAAGAACCAAGGGGAATGCTGTTTGATGCCAAGGAAGGGTTCACAGAATGACTATTGGTGAGGTTCAAGATGACTGTTCTGCATATAGGAGTGAGAACGGAACTGGTTAGATGGACCCAATGCAGCATATTGGTTTGCAGGGCTGAAGGCACTCACATTGACAGCAGGGTTTGAGTACATGGAGCTAGGGTGAATATACGACGGTACAGATGTGGGGAGGTGGTTGGAATGTATTGCTGCTGAATTAGACACATTAGACTGGAACACATTGTTATGCATGCATTTCAGCCCCAGGTTGTTCACGGCATTACAAGTGTCATGTTAATTGCATATTTGCTCCCTGTGGAGCTTATCATCCTCAACCTCTACAAGCTTAGCCCAGCTGGTGACCATTTCATCCTTGGAAGCATTGGCAGTGCCATCCACAAGTGCACTGAACAGTCACACAATTTCTGTGTCAGGTTCCGAGCAACATTCTGAAAGGTCGATGTGCATTCCTTTCTTCAGAGTTGAAATCAGGAGGGTATCTTTGACATACTCCAGATTACACTTGAGGTAACAGTTCTGTGTCAATATTGTGTCATAGAAGTCTGTGAATGGACTGTCACCCTGAAGGAGACCATCAAGCTTGCAATGTACATTGAGATACCAAGTTGTGCTGAAGAAATGCTTGCATGCCTTGTTTCTGAATTCTGCAGGAATATATTTATTATAATGATCTGAATTCTGATAATAGAAATTGTGTAGTTGTGCATTGTCACAGAAGCCAGGAGTGAGGTAAGGCATGATGGCATTCTCTTTCATGGTGGGGTGGTACATGGTATGCCAATTGTTGGCTGCAGTTAGGAAATGGTGTTGCATCCCATGCGTCACTGTTCCCAAAGAGATCTTGGGGCAATTCTTCAAGGAGGTACCTGCAGTAACTCGGGCCTCGCCATTGTGGGATCCTAGTGACATGTTATCCATGACATCGGAATCAGAATCAGAGTCAGAAGGTGGATTTTCAGGAGGAGGAGTCTGAATGAGTGAGGTTCGAATGTGTGGGTTACTAGTGACTGGCTTGGTAGTGGGCATCGTTGGTGCGTGATTACCTCTATTGGATGGTGGGAGAGCTTGCCCTGGGAGATGTGTTGCTTTAGCTGAGGAATCCATGTTGTTGTTATATGACTGCACAAGCTTCTGTCCTGTCTTCATCATGATTGCCAGGCCCTCGTACCTTGGGACCCGGCAACCTGACTATGACATGGGACTTCAGCTTGTTGGGGCCCACCCCAAACCTGGCTTATTACTTCAAATTTGAGGTGTTAGTTGGAGAGAAAAAATGTATATTATGATTTTAATAGAGCTTCAGGATATACAATATTTAAAGTATTTGTACCTTTTTCTGTATCTGGAAGGAGAACTCGAATTCATTGTCCAGAATTACAGTGGCTAAGTGCTACATACAGTTGTCCATGTGAAAAAACAGGAGTACATAAATCTAATCCAATATAGCTAACTGACTGTCCTTGAGACTTGTTGATTGTCATTGCAAATGCCAGCCTGACTGGAAATTGATGTCATGAAAATGCAATAGGAAGTTCAGCAGTATCTGCAATGATTGTGATGTGTCGGATGAAGACAACCTTGCCAGCATTGTTGCCACCAAGTAGATGACACTCTAATACATGAGGACAAAAACATGTGAGAATCATTCATGTCCCATTGCATAGGCCATTTGCTGGATCCAGATTGGAGAAGCATGAGAGGACATCCAACTTTGAGAGCCAACTTTGCATGTGGCAATCCAGAAGCATTGAAATTTTGAAGAAACTCTGTTGGATAAAGAGGAGTACAATTATCCACTTGATCTTCTATTATCTTGTCTGTACTCCAATAGACTTTCTCTTGTCCTGGAAACATATCCAGAACCTGTTGATTGATTTCATCAACATCATCATTGCGTCCAGAGAGAATTGTTCATTCTAAGAAAAAGCAGTCTTGAAAATGGCCAGCTTGAATGTTTGGATAAATGTAACTGATAAGTCCAGAAAGTGAGGGGTTGGCAAGGCACATAGAATTAGGAAGAGAGATGGTCCTATCCTCAGTGAGTCCTTCCCCTGCACCAACAGTAAGCAGCCATTGAGCAAACTCCACATTTTCAGGAGTCTGATCCAGACACATGTTTTTCTTGAAATGAATAACCTTGATGTGAGGCCATAATGGTGAATGACAAAATGAAGCTGCCACAATTTGCTCTTGTGATCCCCATGAAACAACAGGCAATGTTTGATGAAAGTCTCCTGAAATAAATAATCAGAAAGGTCAATTTATAATCACACAATCAATACACATACCACCAAAAAGAACAGTTACTCCACCAAAAGGAGCATCATTCCTCTGTATATCACAAAGAGTGCGATCAACAGTTTCAATATCATGCCAATTTTGCATAGGAACCTCATCCCAAATGATAAGAGAAGTTTTACAAAGAAGCTCAGCTAAGTGAGTCCCTCTGCGAATGTTGTATTTGGTATCATCACATGAAGGAATTGGAATTTTAAAAGTGGTGTGGCTTGTATGTCCTCCTACTAAGAGAATTGCAGATATACCGGAGGAAGAACAGGCTAATACAATCAACCCTTGGGCATGGATAGCAGCTGCAATAGTGTTACACACAAAAGTCTTTCCACCACCTCCAGCACTATGAAGAAATACTAATTTCCCTTGATTATGAGCAACAGACTCAATGATCATGTCAAAAGCAATCTTTTGCTCTGTATTGAATGTTTGAAGGTTCTTGGCAACAAATTGCTCAAGAGATGGGATATCATAGATCAGTTGTGCAGCTAAAAGAGGATTGCTCTTATAAGCAGCCCAGTTCATAGTAGAGGCAGGCATCTGAGTACATTCTGAAAGACGATGTCCATGTGATTGAAGAAGCTTATCAATAAGATGGAGACTAAAATCATAGAGTTGGGCATCTGTTGGATTTGGAACATCATGTTGGTGGAGCTTATATGCCAAGTCATCACAAATATTTTCCTTAAACCCCTCCCATAGCTCATCTGGTTTTTCTGGATGACAGAAGAGAAGAAGAGTTGCAAACAAAGATCACAGCTGTGCTCCTGACTTCATGACAGCTGCTTCCTCTAAGCATTGCCTCCATTCATTATTGTTTTCCAGCAAACCCATGGCAATGCATGCCTTCTTGAAAGTAGCACACTCTACATTGTTCACTGTCCATAGATGTTGGAAAGATTGAGCACTGGCAACAGCTGTCAAAAGAAGCCGCAGATAGAATTGTTCACCTGATGAAGGAGCAGCTTGATACATTCGACCAATAGTAACACCAATAGTATTAAATCTTTGGCATACTTTCCAACTCTTTTTATTCCAGGTATAATGAGCTGGAGTATCTTGATATAGATATTGGTGTGCATCTGGATCCTTTTTATTGAGCTCAAACCATTGTAAAAGAGTTGTTGTCTTTTCCTCTGCAGCTGCTAACACCTCTGGACTGGCATTCTCATCATATGTAATAAGCTGTTCATCAGGAAGATGGACATGAAGACGAACAATATTTGGCTCCTCTTGATGTAGCCGAAATGAAAAGATCCTCCAACATGATTCAATAGCAGAGATATAGTGTGCATCCAAAAACTCTTTGATCTCATCATGATCCCGAACCTCTAATGTAGTCCTGTCATGGCCCTTGTAGATGTATTTGTGGATATATTTAACAGCCTTGATAGTAACACAAACCTCCACATTGATGTGACAGTTATAACATGCACTGAGATAAGGATTATATGGAATAACATCACAGTTGGTGTAGACAGTGTAGGTTTGACCATTTATCTTAACATACTGATGACCATTGTTAGGACATGCCAGATTGGGATATCCATCATTGGTAAATTCAGTGTGTTCATTGAACTCTTTTGGAAAGTTCTTTGTACAACAACCATCTTTCATGCAACACTGATCACAGGGACCATGCACCATACATCTGGTGACAATCTCATAGAGGATTGGAAATTTTTCAGGATCTGGAATTTGAGCACATGAGACTGAATCAGCATCAGCAGGTGTACGGATCCTATATTCAGGATCTAAAAATATCAGAAGATGCATATGAGGGAGTCCACACTTCTGAAATTCAATGGTATGCACAATAGCTCTGACTTTACCAAATATTCCACCTTTTTTAATTTCATCCAGTAAGGCCTCTTTTTTCAACTGGAAGACTCTTGCCACAATGTCTGGTCAATCCTCTGCCTTTGATCTGGTCCATCCATGCACTTTAAGGCCTCCACAATTTCTGGCCATTTTGGATTGGCTGTCATTGTAAGAAAGATATCTGGCTTTTGCCAAGCTCTGCAAATTGCCATGGAGTCTTGATACAGCTGATACATTGCATGGGGGCTTCCAGTATGTGATGATGGTAAGACAAAACACTTGCTACTATTTTCAACTCCATCTTGATTGGTAGCTGCATCAACCACTCCCTTATACAGATCTGCACGAATAGTTGTCTGGTTCCTCCAAACCCAGCTGAGATCATTTTGTTCAATTGAGGCCCATGCATCCACAAAATACTGTTGTGTCAGTCTTCCTCCTCTGAATAGTGGTACATTTAGTTCAGTGTTTGGACGATGGTGCAGGCGGTAAGCATAATACATATGCTGAGTAAGTCTTTTATGTGTACAGGTGCTGTTTACTCTCTCTTGCAGGACCATATTTGGATTCCAGCCTAATTCTCCATAGGGAAAAAGAAGAACATAATGAAGAGGTTGATAACTTGGATGAAGTTGGCTAATGTGGTAGAGAGAATTATCATGCATGCGTAAAACAATATCTCTATCCTTTTTAACAATCTCAGATCCATCCCCTGGAATAATAGCAGCTAATTCATCTACTGTTGGAAGATTATATCGCCGTCCATCAGTACCATCGCCTACATGCAATCGTACTTCAATATTTGGATACTCTTCATAGGGCTTGTCCTTCATAATCTGATATGCATGGCAATGTAAAGCAACATAAGGATTTACATCTTGTAGTAAATCCTGTAGTTGAGACATGATTTCAGACTTTAGATTAGGATTGCAACAATTGCACATACTTAAAGTCTCTGCTGGATCATGTATATACAGCTGTGCATATGTTGCATTCTCCCCTTCTTTTGCCAGCAGAGATCCCATCCGATGATGAAGCTCCCCAGATGTATGAAAGCAGTATGGTCCAGAAGACCTGGTAATTGCCTGATCAACATTTACAGCTAAAGATGTAAATGCTAATGCTGCATTGTACTGTCTGATATCCTTTAAGAAGTCTTTTGACATTGGATTATTACCACAGAGAAGATCTTGGAGAATAGTAGGAGCTGGACGAAGAGGAGACAATTTGATTTGCCCTTGTAAACAACACATGCCAAAACGGGGTTTTCTCTTGAAAGAATTTTTTATACGCTCATCAAACCAATGTCATGCTTTACAGCATCCACAAAAATGATCCATCTGTCCAAGATTATGCTGAGAGTGGGATTCAACATATGGACATCTGGCCAGAGGAAGAGATGTAGAAATAGGTGGTAATGGTGGCAGTCGTGATTGTGGTGGTGGTGATGGTGATGGGGACCGTGATGGTGGTAGTGATGAGGATTCTGGTGGTGGTGGTGGTGGTGGTGGTGATGAGGATGATGGTGACAGTGTGGAATGAGAATCAGTATTTACATCTGTACTCTGTCTCTGTTCTCTCTGAACATGACCAACTGATGAAACAGAAACAGAGTTATGACTATTTAACTGGATAGGAGCACCACCTCAGGCACTACCATGTGGCCACCCACATTGTCCACGCCTCATAGTGAATACAGGTAGAGATGGGATAGTAGGCATTGGATGCTCTATCGCATGATCTAACTGAGAGGGAATATGTGTCTCTGGTGGTATATACAGCTGTGGAAGGGAAACATCAGGATCAGGACCTGGATGTTGTAATCAACCCTGACAATGAGAGGGTGAAGTCATCTGTAAGCGCTGCAGATGATCATGCTCTCTCTCTGACTGGCGATCACGCTCTGGTGTAACAGGAGGAAAGTGGAAGGCATTGTTCTCACTTGTGGGACTTGAGGGTTCCCTAATAAAGAAGAGAGATTATGAGCATACACTAATAGTAAAAGCTACTTGGAAAAATAAACATACATAGCAGTGCAGAAAGAAATCACTCAATCACAGCAGGAAAACTTAGGCTGAGAGCAATCAAGCACAGGATTCCACAGTGAACTTTAGAAAGCCACCACTGTAAGAGAAAACACAAAGAATAGACAGATATTCCTGAAGAAAAGACATCAGCAAAAACCACAGATTCAATAGAGATAAGAGAGCAGTACTGTGAATACTCCACTAAACAGGGCTATTATGAAGCTATGAGAAGGATATACATGGTAGGAAAAGAAAAGGATACTTACCTGTGCAAGGGGAGACTGGAAATCAGTGGGGAAGATGAGGGGGAGAAGGAAAGGAGGAAAGTGCTGGAAAAGCATGTGTGCAGCATGGCCCAAGGTGTGGCAGTGCTCAGAGGGAAAAGACCGAAAATTAAAAGTCTGCTAATTTTACATAATCAAATCTCATTGGGTGCTTGCATCCTCTAATAATATATAGATAGATATATGTGGTTCAGTTTATGTATAATGGAGATGCAATAAAGGTTTACACATTCAGTTCATTCTAAAGGTGTTCCAGTCATTCAAGTATGCCAATTTCAATGTTCTATGCAATAACAAAAGAGTGATTCCAAGTAAGAGTCCGATATGGGTCCAAGTATGAGTCCGAGTAAGAGTCCTAAGTATGATTAATGCCCCATTCAATGTTCAAAAAAAAAGTGAAAGGCTGCTCCATATGGAGACAGCCTCACTAGTATAGTGACTCACAAGCGACAGCAGAGAACAGGAATGGGGGATATATTGGAGAGTAAACAATGTGTATGTGAGTGTGTAAGTATGCATGAGGGAAAAGTGGGGAAAAAGGAAGGAAGGGAGAAACTAACTACATACTATGGTATATATATGACCTATATATAGATACTAGTCCAAATGCAGCTTGACCTGTTGGATTTGCATCCATGGTGCTATATCACTGTAAGCTGTGCTTACAGCTTTGTTTAACATTAACCATATACTCACAAGATTTTCTAGGCAACTTTCAAGCATATGCACCCAGTCTGCCTTTCCAGGAAGCAGGCCCAACATCAAGCATTTAGCACACCTATTTGGATGAAAGTCAGGAGTGTGACACTGATATGATTGCAAAATTTAAAGGAGAGCTGAACATCCCCCTAGTTTTTGTGAGATGATTTCGTCAAATGTGTCTGAGTCCTATCAATAATTCTTCTCTTATAGGCTGGACTATTCTCCACAGTTGTCACTGCCTTCATTATACAAGTTTCAGCAAATATGAAGCCTGACTATCAGGAAATGGCAGCCCTCCTATTGTTCGATCAGATCAATATTCAATGCACACTAGCAAATGGCACTTCTCTTGATGATATCATCACTTCCAACACTGACCCTACTGCTCCCTTTGCTCCAGACCCAGAGGATACTTTAACATATTGGCTTTTGTTGTTGAGTCTTATTCTCAGTGTTCTAACAGCTTTTTTTTGCCATTATCGTAGATGCATGGTGGTTCCACTATCTGTTGCCCATCGCTGGACAACTCAAATGTTGTGCACATGTCTGACATTTGCATTACAAGTGCATTATCAAGTGGCCCACGATTGGGATCCTACAATTCCTGTTACATTCTTCCCTTATATTGTTTTTGTATGGCCTTTTATACTCTATCTACCCTAACCGCACCCTATCAGGGGTAGGGGTTTGTGGGATAGGCCTCCTCAGGGTGTTTTTTTACAATGGATTCAGTTCTATTGATTATGAAACATTGCCTGTTGAAAATGAAGTTCATGCACTTCATTGGTTATATGAGAGAGCATCAACCCCATCTATCCATTGTCTTGTTATCCAGGCTCTGGCTGGATTGCCCCCATACTACATCATGCATGCCAAGGAGATTTTCCACCCTCACTGGGATGCAATCTGAGAAGAGAAGGACAGAATGTTGATGGATTGTATGGAGCTGTCCAGAGATGGGACTACTCAATGGGTTCCTAGGAATATTGCCAATATTGACCACAGGATCAAGCCACTCCTCTGGCTGGAGATTCTGTTCCCTGATTTGTGCAGGAAGTTCCCTTCCATATTCTTTGGAGAACATAATCTGGATTTCTCCAAGAAGCTTTCCAGCATATTGTCAATAACACTGTCTGCCATCGATGATGCACATGTTCAGAAGCCTATGGAGCAGACACAGGTGGTCTTGGACACTTTAGTGAACAATGATCTCCACCATCCTCTGGTCTGGAAGAGGGTCTTGGAGTGTGATACAGTTCAGAAAAGGCTGTTTGATGACCCAGAGAACTTTCTCACTGATGAACCATGTCAAGGATCATTCATGGAGGTATATTCCTGATCAGATACCCCTTCCACACCATACCCTTGTACCCTGGCTCACACTTCAGCACAATATTTCAAACCAAAGCTTCTCCAAAGTCTTCTATCCATATTCAAGGAACCCCATCCATGTGGAGATGATGATTGTCTCAAATCAACAGTTTTGGGGGAGACCATATGCTACTTCAGGTTTGTGATCAAGCATGCAAACAATTCCAAAATCTCCAAATCTCACAAACAGCATAATGCACAGCATGCTATGAAGAACAGAACTTTTTACTTTGCTCCTTGTTCTTTGAAAAGCCATCAGACATCGATTTTCCAGGAAATACAGTCTTATATTGTGTCTCCTCTATTCAGAGATCCAAAGTTCCTTGAATGTTTTTGGAAATGCTGTGCTTGCACACTTGTATGGCATATTTTGAGGATAGGGCCCCCAAGTACTGTGATGTTGGGCCTCCCACCCAATGGGGGAACAAGTCCTTCTGGTCAAATATTCTTGGTAACATCCGGGACGAATACAGCTCAAGTCCATCCTGTCTATCCTTTGCAGAAGTTATTATCCCTGGAGCTCAATGTTTTCAATCAGTCAAGGGCACAGTTACCAGATTATTGAGTCATGCTTTCTCTCAGAGAGTCAAAGATGCATTCGAAGCATTCTGAGAGAAAGATGGATTTGGTGATATCACAGTACAAAAAAAGCTTCACTCAGAGCTCATCAATGCATTGTGTGGTTACCTCACTGGGATCTTGGAAACCAAGGAAGGGGAGCTACCACAAGATCTTCTTAAATGGCATATCCAAGACCTCCATCAAGTCCATGTTGTTGGTTTCATTTGCACAACAATCACATATAGTGGTGCTCCATGATGCCATATCTTATTGTCCCTGGTATGTTCTCGTGTAATGAACATGGGACTTAGGAAATGAAATGGAGCAGCATTTAGCTTCTGGCCTGTTGACAACATGCAGAATGGCGTATATGCAATCTGTGAGGGAGTGCATGCAGTGGTGAAAAAGTTTGATAGTAGAGACACAGCTGCTCTATATCTGCAGTCATGATTTCTCTCCATATGTGACTATTGAGTTGCATAAGGGGACTTGGTTCATGGGTGGGATGAGGACGAATGAGATGAAGATCTACAAAAGAAAGGTTTGAGTTCCAATAACAGGAATGGAGAAGAAGACATGTACCACAATGCTACACCATATTTCCAGCACTTTTAACATCAACCACAAATTCTTGGTGACACAAAAGCTCCACTGTCTAGGACTTGGTGCAAGGAGCAAAGAGAAGTCAGAGTCAGAGTTGTCGAGGTTAGAACATGTCATGAACCACTGCTCAAAATTGTTAGTGGAATGGGAAAAGAATACATGAACATTGATTGTATTGATTTAGACAAAAACATCTTCACTGAAAGTGGAAGTAGGCATGTGCACCTAACCAGTAAAAATCCTTATGCATATGCAGAGGTCATAGTTCTGTCCACAAAGAATTGTAATTGGGTATAAATCCATGAGTGGGAAAGTGAAGGTAGGTAGGTATAGATACAGATAAAGATATATACAATAATCGAGACCCCAACGATGATGACAGCATCTGTGAGGTAAAATAAGGACCTTCAACAGCAACAAGGGCAAATAAGACACGTACCTATGCTTAGACCAGCGTCATGACCATCTTCCCAGCTCCTTGAACATTTACCTCCACCTGTTCATGACAACCTTGCATTGAACTACTCTCCTTTCACAGACTCGGTTTATAGAAGAGGGAATCATCATTGTCATCGCTATCATTGAGGTCGAAGCACTCCTCTCACTTCATAAATCATTGCTCCATCAAAGGGATGACTTTTCTCAGCAGTGGAGGAGGGACAATGTGTGTTGAGGTTAGGGATTGAAACGAGGGCAGTGTAAAGAGTTGTAGCACACCAATGGCTAGGATAGTGGAATTCAATTATTATTAGCTCGGAAAAATTCTAGGTACTTATATACTGCTAATAGACTATTTCTACAATGTTCTACAACCTTCTGACAATGTCTACAAGTTTCTACACTCAGTCAGCAATGAGCTGAACTTGGAACTTCAATCATCTCGAAGATTCCGGACTTTTCCGGATTGATTGCCAAACCTGGCATGTCCGATTGATCTCGATCTCAACACTCCCCCTCAAGCTGGTAAAGTCCCAATCCCCTCATAAACTTGTCATGCTTGGGTCGATGCAAACCTTTGGTAAAGATATCTGCAATCATATCTTCAGTTGGACAATATTCCAGCTCAATGATATCATTTTCAATCTTTTCCCTGACAAAATGATTCTGCACATCAAAGTGCTTCGATCTAGCATGATATGCTGGATCACATGCAATGGCAATAGCGGATTGGTTGTCCTCATAGACTACAGTAGCTTTGTCTTGAATGTACCCTAGCTCAGCGAATAAATTCTGGTTCCAAATTGCTTGCCTTGTTGCATGTGCAAGGGCTGTATATTCTGCTTCTGTTGAAGAGAGCGCCACAGTAGACTGTTTTTTCGAGCTCCATGCGAAGGCAGCACCTGCTACAAAGTAAGCGTAGCCAGATATCGATTTCCTATCATCTGGATTGCCAGCAAAGTCCGCATCTGTGAAACCATGGCTGATTACTTCATCTCCTTCTTCTGAACAGTATACCAGCTCGTAATTTCGAGTCCCTGCAATGTATTTGAAGATTCTCTTCAAGGCAGTCCAATGGTCTGGTCCTGGGTTCGAAGCAAACTGACTAACAGTCTGTACAGCGCATGCAATGTCCGGTCTAGTCCCAAGTGCTAGGTATAATAAAGAACCTATCATGGACTGAAATCCATGTCTAACTTCGGGATTTTGACACTTTTTGGTGCACTTGTGCAGTATGACATTTGGGTCAAGTGGTGTGGTGACTGGGGATGCATCCTGAAGGCCATAACGAGACAGTATCCCATCTATATACTGTTTCTGGGAGAGGGATATCATCTTCTCCTCGCGATTTCTTCGTATTTCAATGCCTATAATCTTTCCTGGCTCCCCAATGTCCTTCACATCGAATAATCCCTTCAACTGCTGCTTTACTGCCTCGAGTTCTTCAACTGTCTTCGTGAAAATAAGCAAGTCATCAACCCAGACTGTTATTACAGTCCTTTTCCCTTCATTGACTCGATTGTAGACACAATGGTCAGCTTGTAGCTTGGAGAATCCAATTTCCGACATCTTTCTGTCAAATTCTCGGTTCCATTCTTGTCCTGACTGTTTGAGACCATATAGTGTCTTGTGCAGTCGACAAATACGGCCTGTACCATCGTCATATCCATCTGGTTGCCGCATATAAATTTCTTCTTCAAGTCTGCCATTTAAATAGGCTCCTTTGATGTCCATCTGTGCGATTTCAAGGTCCTCTATGGCTGCAATTCCAAATATTGCCCTGATGGATTCTAGGCATACTACTGGTGCAAAAGTCTTGAAATAATCGACTCCTGGGATCTGAGAATATCCCTGTGCTACCAGCCTTGCTTTGTATCTTGAAACATGCCCATTCTCGTCGAACTTCTTTGTGAAAACCCATCTGCTACCTATAGGAGATCTTCCTGAAGGTAAGTCCTCTATGGTGTATGTTTCCATCGCTTCTATGATGCTCATCTCCTCGTCCATGGCTTCCTTCCAATTTGGCCATTCCCTTGATGCTTTGGCTTCGTTTAAGGTGTGAGGTACATCATCAAAGTCAGTTCCTTCTCCAGCTAGGTAACTCCATACTAGATTTGCAAAATGCTGCTCTGGAGTCATCTCTGTACATGTTTTGGGTTCCCTGGGTGCTGGTGGAAGTCTGGAATCAGGATTTCCGAGAGCTCTGTAGTTATGGTCTCGTAAACTTCGGGCTGAATGGCAGGGTCTTTATTCTTGCAAAGTCGTGTCATTAGCTTTAGTGGATCATGCTGATGGTACAGATGGCTTCTGTATCTCGCTTGGATGCTTGGAGCTCGTCTCTGTGGGCCTGGAGTGACTTTCTGTGTCTGGCTGCTGCGTTTCCTCTTCGCTATTTGGTTCTTGAGGTACTCGGGTGAGTTGAGGGTCGTTTTGACTCCTATTCTCCCCCTCGAGCTTCGACTTATCCGTGCTTGCAATATCTGCAGTCTTGGGTGGTTCTGCGAATACAAAGTTCCTTGATACTCGTATGGATCGAGTTCTGGGATCATAATAGCGGATTGCCTTTGGACCATCCAGAAATCCAACAAAGGTGAATTTCTGCGACTTAGACTCGAGTTTTGACAAGTTCTTGCCCTCTGTTAAGACCCAGGCATCGCATCCGAACTCTCTGAGGTGGGAAACATCAGGTTTTTCACCTGTATTCATTTCCTCTGGTGTCTTTCCACCCAGCGCTTGTGACGGTGCTAAATTGCGAATGTAAGCAGCATATTCCACTGCTACTTCCCACAGATATGACGGAAGTCCTTTTCCTATAAGCATGGCTTGTGTAAGCTCCATCAGAGTGCGATTGAATCGTTCTGCTACTCCGTTTGATGAATGCGCATAGGGAGCAGTGGTTTCCAGCTTGATTCCCTTCTCTCTCAGCCAAATCTTCACTTCCTTGCTCACCAGTTCCATCGCATTATCCACCCGAATGACTTTCAGCACTAAACCATACTGCATTTCAATAAAGGTGATATACTCCTTCATTTTACCCAAGGCCTCGCTTTTCTGCTTCATAAACTTCAGAGTACAGTGGCAGATCGCATCATCTGTGAATGCAATGTAGTATTTTGATCCCTGGAGTGAAGCAACTCGTGCAGGTCCCCAAATATCGCAGTGAGTGACCTCTCCATGCTCCTTGCTTCGGTGTTTTGCCTCCTGAGGGTATGGACAATGTGTCTGCTTCGCTTGAATGCATGCTTCGCATTGGGATAGTGGTGGTGAGTCTTTGTCAACAGAGATGATACCTTCCTTCTCTAGTTGCTCCAATCCCTTCTTTCCAAGGTGTCCATATCGAAGATGCCATGAATCCCAAGTGTCTACACTTCCTCTAGCAATGTGTGACTTCTCTGGGTTCGTTTTAGCTCACATCTTCATGAGATAAAGCTGGTTCACCTTCTTCCCTTCTGCAAGCACTGTACCATCCTTTCGATGGAATACCACTTGTCCATCGCCAAATTTCGCTGTCAGGCCTGCGTCGTCGAGTCAGGTAATTGATATGAGGTTGTTTACTGGATTTGGAGCGTATAGGGTGTCCTTGAGGCGATGTATGCGAGTTTCTTTGCCTACCTTTGCTTCCAAAACAACAGTTCCTCATCCTAGGGCTTTAATTGACTGGTTTCCTATCCCACTGATTGAGGATTCCATCAGAGAAGTAAGGTCAATGAATGAATTCATATCATTGCAGATGTGCGACATAGTTCCAGAGTCTGCAAGCCAATCTTCCTTCGAAAATTTCGAGCTGGGCTGCAAGTTATAGCAGTTATCAGTCAAGTCTTGGTTTGTGCTCGCTTCGTTCGCCTGGTTTGACCTATCCTTCTTCTTCTTTCGCCCTCCTAGTCTTCCTGGACCTTTCCCCTCGGATCCACCACCTTTGGACCAGCAATCCTTTGCATAGTGTCCGGGTTTTCCACAATTCCTGCAAGTATCTTGGTCTGAATTGTCACTTCTCTTTGACACATTCGACCCCCTCCATGGATTTTTCCTCCCATGGCTATATAGTGCGTTCTCCTTGCCTCCTGACTTCTCCAATCTATGCCTATTTTCCTCCAAAATGATGGCTATAAATTCATGAAATGTTATAGTCAGATTGTTACCAGTAGAACCGAGATATGCAGTTGTGAATTGGTCCCAAGATTCAGGCAATGAAGTTATCAGCAGCATTAGGAAGTCTTCATCCGAAACAAGACTCCCAAGCATGCCTAACTCCTCCTGGATGCGTCGCATTTCAGTGACATGTTCTACTATGTCAGTAGACTCGTCTGCAGTTGTACGATAGAGGCGACGTCAATATGAGAGTATCCCCAGCTTTCCTCTAGCTTCCTTCACTAACTTCAGCTGCTTCCACATTTCGGCTGCTGTATTGGCTCCAGCGATGTGAATCATCTGTGAATCACTCAATGTAAGCTTGATTTGTGTCTGCGCTTTCCCATCTGTCTCATCCCATGTTTGTATACCCTTCATTTCCTCTGCTGTTAGCTTTTTGGGGTCTACAGGCACTGGCCTCGTCTTTACCCCTTCTGCATACTTCAGGAGACCTCGTTCTCATAGTATAGCTGTCACTCGACGCTTCCACGGAACCCAGTTGTCTTCCCGCAAGAGCTCAATGTGAAATAAGGATGATGGGATTGAATCTGATGATGTAGACATGATGTATGACTAGGAATATATAAGTCATGTAGAGCAGTTGGCTGTGCGTATTAAATCGTCAATAAATGATAGTAGGGTCGGGGCCCATAACCTGTTGAGGTTAGGGATTGAAACGAGGGCAGTGTAAAGAGTTGTAGCACACCAATGGCTAGGATAGTGGAATTCAATTATTATTAGCTCGGAAAAATTCTAGGTACTTATATACTGCTAATAGACTATTTCTACAATGTTCTACAACCTTCTGACAATGTCTACAAGTTTCTACACTCAGTCAGCAATGAGCTGAACTTGGAACTTCAATCATCTCGAAGATTCCGGACTTTTCCAGATTGATTGCCAAACCTGGCATGTCCGATTGATCTCGATCTCAACAATGTGAAAGGCTGCTCCATTTGGAGACAGCCTCACAGGAGGTGTATGACTCACTGACTCATGACAAAACAGAAACAGGGTGTATTGAGGCAACAAGGTGTATCAGGGTGAGTGGTGGTGTCTACATGAAGTGGGGAAAAAGGAAGGAAGGAAGGAACTACGTACAACTACTACTCTATATATAGCCTATTAGTCCTAACTCTCGAGGTATCAGTGGCACTATATAGCTACAAGCTCGGGTGTATCAATGTAAGCATGCTTACACTCTCCCCCTCCCTGAAAAGAGCAGTGACACCCCCAAATTGAGGCCTTCTTTGCGCTCTTTTAACCTGCGAGCTTTTTCAAGGACCTTTTTATGCTTCAGCCAAATGTCCAGAGCTTCACAATCTTCCAAATCAATGTGCTTCAGCCACTTGTTGTGTGAATCGGGGAATCCAGACCAATGGACAAGGTATTGGTATCCACAGCCATGGTGTTGTTCATTGATTATGCAATCAATCAAGTGTTCTTCCAAACCACTGATATGCATGTTGTGTGTCTACCCTTAGATTTTGCGATTTTGTATGAGATATATACATACCAGAAACTAAATCCACTTGAAGATGAGAGCTATTGCTGAGACTTCAAGCAGATAGCTAGGATCCTGTGCAATGAATGAAGATATAGAGTCGAAATACAGGACTTAGGAATGGTACCTTGAAGGGTTGGACCTACTAGCCTGAAATAGTCGATCTGTAATTGGTATAAACAGGCAGATATATGCCACAGCAGCCTATTTGTGCACAATCCACTTAAACCAGAAGTAGCTAGTCCTTTAACGAGGTTGACTAACCCCCAGATGAAAGGAATATTCCCCTAATGTGATTGAATAGCTGTGACTAGTTGTCTATGGTTTGCAGAATATTCCAAGGCAGTTGAAGCTCTAGAAAGAATAGATAGAATAGCTTGTGAAGTTCGCATTCAGCAGCAAGTACTTTCCCTCATATGGTGGAATATTTTCTTTTATATTGAAGAGATGAAGTGACTCGCCAGTACTATCTATTGATAGTAACTTTGGACCTGTAGGTACTCTGCAGACGAGTCAGATTCCAGAATAGTAGGCCTGTAGGCCATGAGGCTCAACATCAGTGATCAGAGTATCCATATTAACAGATCAATTGATCAGGAATATTCCACTGACTGTAGCCTTGACTAGTTGCCTAGAGATAGAGAATGGTGACGCATTCTATGATGCAATAGCCTGGGCAGAGGGTAAATCAACTGGTAACCAAGCTATTCAGCTTTGCAGTTCTAGAATCCTTCCTAGTCTGGCTAAGAATGATAGAATATTTCGATTCAAGTGACCATAGATCATCCTGGAAAGTAGGCTAGAAGGCACCTAGACCATTTCAACCAGGAAACCCTCAACCCAGCAGTATGTAGCCTAGATACAGTCGGATATTAGCTTATACAGTATGACTAGTTATCCGAGATAGATCGGACTATATACAGTATATAAAGGCCTCCTAGATGTAATATACTGGAGGCAACACCCTCCCCACAATTTGGCATTATAAGCGCAGTGCTTGAGTCGATTCAAGGGCCTTGGAGTGAAACCTCAGAGTTGTAAGATAGTTGTTAAGTCCAGGGATTTTGACATCCCTTAGAGTCGCACCTTAGCCAGTGAGCAGGGCGATTTCGAAGGCTTTTGTGTATATTCCTTGGATGAGACGAGTATTTCTCAAGTCCACTATATATAGAAAGAATATATTGATATTATTTGAATATTTTCGAGTTTGAATTGGCCAGTGAGCCATAGCATCAGCCAGTGAGCTGCAGACGTTGGCCAGTGCGCCATAGTAAAGCCAGTGTGCTATATAAATCGGCCTAAGTGCCATTTGATCTCAGAACCCGAAATATTTGAAGTCTCAGGACAAAAAGTTGTCCATAATATATTGTATTTGCCCACAAACCAGTGCTATATTCGCTAAGTCGAATTGAATAGCTTGAATACTCTTTGAAATGAAAGAACAAGTTGTAATAGTCCTGCTTCCTGCTGGAATAGTTGCGCACTTGGCAGAATATTTGATCTTCCAACCAAACTAGTCAGTTTGCAGAGGTCTTCTATCGATCTCGAAACACCCAAACTTATATATTTGGTGATTGTGAAGCGCAAGGATTGCTTTGGGTTGAGTATATACAAGTTTCACTTGTTGTATATTCACTCTAGTTTAGTCTCTGCACTGTTACCAAGCACATCAACGATTAATTCTTTGACTGGTTTTTTTGGATTTCAACTACATATTGGATGTTCACCTCAACTCATCCCTCCTTTGGTCCCAGATTTGTTCACCCTGGGCACTCCTCCTGAAGATATCTGTGTGGCTGAAATCATTGAACACATGTTGAATGACATCTGCACTGCTGGTGGTAACCTTTTGGCATTGAAAGTTGGTATGGCTCACCAGGCAAACAAACATAGGGCCCTGGACTTCCTGCCTGTTGTGGGTGACCATGTACTGCTTAATATGTCGCATTACAGACATGACAATGCCCATGGACATTCCAACCAGGTTGCAAAGTTTATGCCATGGTTTGATGGACTGTACCTTGTTACTCATGCTAACCCTGACCTGTCAAGTTACACTTTGGACTTACCAAACTCACTGGCTTGTTTTAATACCTTCCATGTCTCTATGCTCTGCAAATTTGTTCCCAATGATGACACACTTTTCCCTAATTGTGAGCTGCTTCAATCTGGCCCTGTCATCACTGAAGGTGGTGATGTGCTTGGTAACAGTGCAGAGACTAATCTAGAGTGAATATACAACAAGTGAAACTCATATATACTCAACCCAAAGCAATCCTTGTGCTTCACAATCACCAAATATATAAGTTCAGGTGTTTCAAGATTGATAGAAGACCTCTGCAAACCGACTAGTTTGGTAGGAAGATCAAATATTCTTCCAAGTGTGCAAGCTATTCAATTCAACTTAGCGAATATAGCACTGGTTTGTGGGCAAATACAATATATTATGGACAACTTTTTGTCCTGAGACTTCAAATAGTTTGTGTTCTGAGATTAAATGGCACTTAGGCCGATTTATATAGCACACTGGCTTTACTATAGTGCACTGGCCGACGTCTGCAGCTCACTGGCTGATACTATGGCTCACTGGCCAATTCAAACTCGAAAATATTCAAATAATATCAATATATTCTTTCTATCTTTACTGGACTTGAGAAATACTCATCTCATCCAAGGAATATACACAACAGCCTTCAAAATTGCCCTGCTCATGAGATAAGGTGCGACTCTAAGGGATGTCAAGCTCCCTGGGACTTAACAACTATCCTCTAGCTCTGAGGTCCCACTCCAAGGCCCTTGAATCGACTCAAGCACTGCACTTATAAGGACAAATCATGGGGAGGGTGTTGCCTTCTTCAATATTACATCTAGGAGGCCTCTATATACTGTACATTGTCCGATCTACCTCGGATATATAGTCATACTGTATAAGCTAATATCCGACTGTATCTAGGCTACATACTGCTGGGTTGAGGGTTTCCTGGTTGAAATGGTCTAGGTGCCTTCTAGCCTACTTTCCAGGATGATCTATGGTCACTTGAATCGAAATATTCTATCATTCTTAGCCAGACTAGGAAGGATTCTAGAACTGCAAAGCTGAATAGCTTGGTTACCAGTTGATTTACCCTCTGCCCAGGCTATTGCATCATAGAATGCGTCACCATTCTCTATCTCTAGGCAACTAGTCAAGGCTACAGTCAGTGGAATATTCCTGATCAATTGATCTGTTAATATGGATACTCTGATCACTGATGTTGAGCCTCATGGCCTACAGGCCTACTATTCTGGAATCTGACTCGTCTGCAGAGTACCTACAGGTCCAAAGTTACTATCAATAGATAGTACTGGCGAGTCACTTCATCTCTTCAATATAAAAGAAAATATTCCACCATATGAGGGAAAGTACTTGCTGCTGAATGCGAACTTCACAAGCTATTCTATCTATTCTTTCTAGAGCTTCAACTGCCTTGGAATATTCTGCAAACCATAGACAACTAGTCACAGCTATTCAATCACATTAGGGGAATATTCCTTTCATCTGGGATTTAGTCAACCTCGTTAAAGGACTAGCTACTTCTGGTTTAAGTGGATTGTGCACAAATAGGCTGCTGTGGCATATATCTGCCTGTTTATACCAATTACAGATCGACTATTTCAGGCTAGTAGGTTCAATCCTTCAAGGTATCGTTCCTAAGTCCTGTATTTCGACTCTATATCTTCATTCATTGCACAGGATCCTAGCTATCTGCTCAAAGTCTCAACAATAGCTCTCGTATTCAAGTAGATATTGATTCTGGGATGCATATATCTTATACAAAATCGCAAAACCTAAGGGTAGACATGCAACATGCATATCATCATGTTCATCATATTGAAATGTATATGGGGCAAGGAGGCAACCCATCCTTTCTGTGTACAGTCAACATGGTAATGTATCAATTACATGATCATTTTATTGGATCATTCTGAAGACCCATCAGCCTCAGGATGGAAAGAGGAGCTCATGGACAGCTTAACACCAGTAAGTTTGTAAAGTGCATGCCAGAATTTGGAAATGAAAAGTTTATCCCTATCAGAAATGATTTCGAGGGGAAGACAATTTTCACAATACCAATGGTCAAAGAAAAGTTGCACCATACCTTTGGCAGAATGGTTCACTCTGCAGGGTACAATCTGTATGTCAGAACCCAGGCAATCAGTGAACATAGCAATGCAATTGAAGCCTTCGTCCTCAGGCAGGGGGCTGACAAAGTCAATCACAACACTATTTCCATGTTTACCTGGTACAGGTAAGGGATGTAAAGGACCAGGCACTTTTGATGTACAGAATTTGTTCCACTGGCATTTCTCACAGGAAGGGATATAAGAGACCTTGAGATCTCGACACATGTTGGGCCAATAATACAAATCTCACAGTGCACCATAAGCCTTGTCAGAGCCAAAGTGACCAAGGGAATCATGTGCAAGCTGAAAGAGTTGTTCCCACATGGAGCCTGAGTGTGGGATCAAGAGATGATTCCCAATATACCATAAGCCGTTGACCTCACAGACATTGGGAACAATTTGTTTGCCCATTATGAACTTTTTGCAGAATTCATCTGTTTTATAACCAGCCCTGATCTCTTTCAAGATTTGTTCATCCACAGAGATGACCAAGGAGGACATCATGACTGAAGCAATGTTCTGATTGACAGGCTTTGCCCCCCAAGCCAAGCTTTCCAACAATCTATTTTGGAAGGGTCAACATTGGACACAGGCTCAACCAGATTGTCAGGCAACCTGGAAAGGGCATAGGCTACAGTGTTGTCCTCACCATGGATATAATTTATGGTCATATCAAACTGTGCCATCTCTTCCATCTACCTTGCCTAGTGATGAGACAGAGCTTTCTGGGTTTGAAAAACTTCCAGGGTGTGATGGTCAGTGAACACCTGGAATTTGTTACCTAGCAAGTCCACACACCATTTCTTTAATGCTTAAACAATGCCCAGCAGCTCTTTTTTGTGAACTGGATAATGCAATTGAGCACACTTTAGTTGCATCAAATGGTAAGCCATGGGGCAGGTGGTCTCCCAAGTAGGTCCCCAAGACAGGACAGCACCGGTATGGCAGTCACTCACATTGGTGGTCACAAAAATCTTGTTATCACCTGGGTTCAAGTGATCAATGACAGTTAAACAATCTGTGGAGACAATGTTCTTGGTGTCCCTCTAAGGACTGTGACCAAATGATGATGTTGTCCAAGTAGATGTGGCAGATATGACCAATACGATCACACAGAGTGTTGTTCACCTGGCATTGATGCACTGTGGGCGAGTTCTTCATTCCCTGGGGCATGACAGTCCATTCATACAGACCAAAAGGAGTCCAGACTGCAGTGAGGGGAATGCTATCAGGATGCATGCAGGTATGGAAAAAGCTATCAGTCATGTCAAGTTTACTCCAGATCTTGCCATTCCCAGTGTCTGCCAAAATGACATCTATCTGGTGTAAAGGATACCTGTCAGTTACAATGTTCACATTGAGCTCATGATAGTCATTGAACCAGCAAGGTAGCACCATCAAATTGGGTTTAGGGATCAGAAAGGCAGGTGATGTGTGTGGAGAAGATGATTCACAGATCCTTCCTGCATTGAGATGTTGCTTAATTAAAGTCTTCCAAGTAGCATGGAATTTGCATGGGAAAGCATAGGAATGGGAAGTGATTGTCTTCTCTGCATTCTTGAGCTCAATTTTACAGGTCACCTTGTCAGGCATATCATCAACATGCAGCAACAGCTGAAAATGTCTGCATATGCCTTCTTCACATCAATTTTGAGCTTGCTACAATGGTCCACCAAAGCCAAGCATTCAATCCACTGATGGACAGCACCTACAATGTCAAAAGGTTTCACTGGCTCACAATGGGCCTCAACATTATCATATATGGAAGAACAAAAGGTAGTGAGTTCAGAACAGAGCACAGAGATATTTCTGTGAGTCTGTAGCAAGGAATCTTTTAAACAGGGATCAGGGGCAGCAGGGGCAGGTGGGGCTACAGGATGTAAAAGGTCAAAACTGGAGTGTTCATGTACAGCAGATCTTCGAGCAGAGCTAATGGTAATATCATTGTAGGAGAGAAAAGGAAGACCGAGAATAATGTTAGTACATAAACCAGGAGTGACAATAGCTCGAGTGGAATGTGCAGAGAAAAGATTGTTAGTATCATGAAGCTGAATGTATACATACTCAGTCAAGGCAGATTTCAAAGAGTCTGAGGGCAGAGTGGTATCAATGGTAATGGGGGAATGTAGCAAATATGTCTTCAAGCTGGCCTTGAGGACAACTTCAGGCATAATGAATACAAATGGTGAGCCAATGTCAAGCATCATAGTCACAGGCAAATGAGGGAGCTCAGAAGACACATTATGGTCAGATAAAGTACAATTCCAAAGTAAATGAGGTTCAGCCAAAGGTGAACTGGCATCTGTAGCGATTGCACCAATGTTCAAAGGGATGACACTCACAGGACCATCAGGGACAACAAGGCTCTCGTCTTCAAACTCATCTTCAGGCACAGGGTGATCACTGGTGAGGTTGTAATCAACATGGTCCTCAATGTCAGGAGAACAGGATGGTCATGGAGAGTGAGAACAATTCTTAGACCTGGAAGCATGTAGCAAGTGCATGGCTAAGGGATCAGTCTCAGCATGACAGCCACAGGTTTCTTGGGCTACTACGGATGAAACTTGAGAGTGATGAGGGCAAACATTACAAGCAGGGGGTGACAACAGTTCATTGTAGTCACCTGAGTTGACATCTTCATAGTCTGAGTCATCATTCTCGACACCCACAATGGCACAATTGGAGAATGGAGGCATAAGTGCAGTACAAGAAGAAGGGTGAGAGAAAGAATGAGAATGGGGAAAGGCATGAGAATGTAAGATAGGTGTGATGTAGTTCTGGGGAACTGATTGTAAAGGGGCAACATGGGCAATCGGAATACTGTTCAAGGAAGAAGCAGGGGTCAAGTTCTAGTTCTGAGTAAAAGAGAGGTAATAAGGGGGAATGGAACCACCATTACAAAGGACACATTGTATGGCATGAACAATGTCCTTGGAGGTAATGATATGAGGAGTGCCCAGTTTAATGGCAGGGTTTGGCACATGATGATTTTCAAAGCCCAGAGGGTGAGCCTGGACCCAATGGTTAATGAAGTTGATGTCCCTGACTTTGTAGTTGGCCACAGGGCAGGGGTTGCAAACATTGTCCTTGCTAACATGCTGCTGGAAAGGGAACTTGCAACAGATGCAAAAATGTGCAAGGTAGAACATCAACCACCTTTCATTTTCATTGTAGTGTGGACCACTACCACTGGGAAGAAGAGCAAAGTTATTTGCATTGACTGGAGGGTTTGGAAGGTAATGGTTTGAGGGACCTAGGGCACCTACATTAAGGGAAGGATTTCTGTAAGAGGGAGGGGCGACGTAGGGAGCTGTGGAAAAGATCTGAGCTGTGTTTGAAGCATTCAACTGGAAGGTGTTTGTGTACATCCATTTCAGGCCCAAAGTGTTCACTGTGTTATGGGCATCATGTTGGTTCCATATATGCTCTCTCCATAATTTATCATCTATGACTCCAACTAACTTCACCCAGCTTGCTATGGTCTCATCTTTATTGGCCAATGCGGTCCTGTTTGCAATAGCAGACAAGAGTCATGAAATCTCCATGTCAGGTTCAGAACAACACTTGGACAAATCCACATGCATCCCCTTCTTCAATGTGGAGATCAACAGTGCATCCTTCACATGTTCCTGGTTCCCTTCCAGGTAGTGATTGTGGGTCAACACAGCATTGTGGAAATCTGTGAACAGTCCTTCACCCTGGGTGAGACTGTCCAGTGTATGATGAACATCCAGATGCCAAGTGGTTGCAAAGAACCATTTATGTGCTGTGTTCTGAAACTCTGAGGGTGTATATTTATTATACTGGTCTGAGTTCTGCTAGTAGAAGTCATTGAGGCGAGCATTGTCACATAGACTGGGAGTGAGGTAGGTCATGATTTTGTCCTCTGCTACAGTGGGATGGTACATCATCCTCCAGTTCTGTGCAGCAGTGAGGAAAGGATAAAGAGTTCCATGGGTGACCTTGCCAGCTGAGACCTTAGGACAGTTCTTCCAAGATGTGCCTGCCATTACACATGTGTCACCATTAGGTGCAGCAGATGATGCCATAGGTTTGTTGTCTGAATCAGAATTGATAGGGATACAGGCAGGTGGTGTTGGGGAAGGAGGAGCAGGAGGAATGTGAGAAGGATGATTCATTGTGTTGTTTATTGCGGGACATGTACATGAAGTGTTTGTGCTGGGGTTCTTAGGCATGTTGGGACTGGTTCTGTTCGATGGGGGAAGGACACACTCAGGGAGTTTAGTAGATTTCTGTGATGTATCCACATTGGCTTATTCAGAAGCTGTTTGTATGATTCAAATGTGTGTAAGAAGTGAATGGAAGACATTTACAAGTTCAAAGTTCAAAGGTTCAAAAGTTCAAAAGTATGAGTTCAAAGGTTTGAGAGTGAGTGTGACATTCAAGTTAAATATCAGGAAGGGTGATTAACTATTGGAATCAATGTTCATTTAGTACCTCATTCAATGTTTAAAAAAAAAGTGAAAGGCTGCTCCATTTGGAGACAGCCTCACAGGAGGTGTATGACTCACTGACTCATGACAAAACAGAAACAGGGTGTGTTGAGGCAACAAGGCATATCAGGGTGAGTGGTGGTGTCTATGTGAAGTGGGGAAAAAGGAAGGAAGGAAGGAACTAGGTACAACTACTACTCTATGTTGGAATTTGGCAATCTGGCATCATGCTGATCTGTCTTATTAAGGAAGAAGATTGAGGAAAAGTATAGAAGGTTCTAGTAAATAGTCCTTTAGTATATAAGTAGGTACTGTAGTGTAGATCCTCATGCATTTGCAGAGCTCAGCCAAGCGCAATGCTATTGGCTTGAATATTGTGCATACATACTGGAAATGAACTTGATCCCCCATTTCACAACACTATATATATATAGTAAAATCTATATATAGCCTATAAGTCCTAACTCTTGAGGTGTCAATGGCACTCTATAGCTACAAGCTTGGGTGTATTGATGTAAGCATGCTTACACAATGTCATGATTGATCTTCTTTATGGAGAGGTCATGGAATGGGAGAGAGGGCAAGGATTGGGAGTGGGGGAGAGGCAGTAGTGAGGGTAAGAGTCATCGCCATTGGACCCTGTTTGGGAAGATGACACATTGAAGGGCAGGGCAGGAATTTGCTAGATGAGCTGTGCATGCTCATTTGCTGATGACCATGGAGTGGCCAGAGTGACTGATAGTAGACAAGGTTGAGCATGTCCTTGCTTGCTTCAGTTGAGTTCTTCCCTCACTGTTTTGACCTGTGCTGTCCCAGGCTTACACATGATGAGGACACAAAGTGATTTGAAGTGAGGTATGATTGAACACCAGCATGCCTTGCCAGTGTTGCCCTCTATTTCAAGCTCTTCAATAGTGGGGCATATGACAACAGTGCTACAGAGAGTCTTTTCTTCAGTATGTTTCCCAATGGACTTGAATGTGAAGCAGAGGTGACAAATGGAGGTAGGAAGAGACTCAAGTGTGGTTTTTGGACAGAATCCATCATATATCAGCATAGAGATGGTGATAGACACATCAATTAGGGGTCAAGATGGAGCAGGGAGGATTATAAGTTGTGGAGGATTAGCACAAGTCATGAAATTACAAGGACAATATATAGAGTTGGGGTTGATTTGAGAATCAGGATTTCTGGCATCAAGGCTACCAGAAGTAGCATTATGCGATTCAGGATCACAGTCGGATTCTTGAAGCAGATGATCCCTGTGTTATGACAAACCTAGAATTTGACATTCAATTATACAGATACAGATGCACCCAGAAACTGAAGAACTGACCAGTATGGTCCCACTTTCTTAGGAGAAGAGAAAGTGTATGGAGTTCCCATTGCCTGAATTTCCAGAGGTGAATCTTTGCTGAATGGGTGGGAGCTTATCTGAGCCATTGACCCATGTTGTGCCATGGTCAAGGATATCACGGCAGAGTGACATGCATGCAAAACATTGTATTTGCTGTGATGCAAGATGATGTAAGTAGTAAAGTAGAAACAGAAAATTTCCAGGAAATCTAAGCACTTGTCTGCTCTCATGTAATGAACATAGGACTTATGAAATGAAATGGAGCATCTAGCATCTAGCCTGTTGACAATGCAGGGAATGGGATATAGGGAATCTGTGTGGGAGCATATGCTGTGGTCAAAAGATAAGGACAAATGATATATGTCCTGTAGAAAAATATCTACGAAAGACAGCTCTGAGTTTTGAAAGCAAAAATGGAGAAGAAGAAATTACCCTAACACTATACAATCTTTCTAGCACTTTGAATGTCAACCTAGATTTGATACTCTGCTTTCTAGGACTCAACATAAAGAGCTGGAAGGAGTCAGAGTCATTGAGGTCAAAGCACATCATGAAGTATTGCTTGAAAACTCTAATCGGACATGAAAAGAATACATGAATGACACCTGTGCTGATAGAGGAGAAAACACCTTCACTGGAAGGGGAAGTAAGAACATTCACCTAATCCACAATTATTCTCATGTGTATGTAGATGCCAGCCATTGTTCTGTCCATGAAGAATTGCAATTGGGTATAAATCCATGACTGGGAGAGTGAAGGAAAGTATAGATACAGATAAGGATATATACAATAATTGGGATCCTAATGATGACAATGGCATCTGTGAGGTCAAATAAGGACTTTGAACAGCAACAATGGCAAATAAGACATGTACCTATGCTTACACTAACACCCTTACCATCTTCCCAGCTCCTCAAACATTTACCTCCACCTGTTTGTGACAACCCTGTAGCAAACTACAGTCCTTTCACAGACTCGGCTTATAGAAGAGGGAATCTTCATCATTGTCACTGTTGTTGAGGTCGAAGCACTCCTCGCACTTCATAAATCATTGCTCTGTCAAAGGGATGCCTTTTGTAGGCAGTGGAAGAGGGACAACATTGCGATTGATCTTCTTCATGAAGAGGCCATCAAATGGGAGACATGGTGAGGATTGGGTGCAGGGGAGAGGTGGTAGCGAGGGAGAGGGGCATTGCCACTGGACTCCGTTCAGGAAGATGACATGTTGGAGGGCAGGGCATGCATTGGCGGGATGAGCTGCACATGCTCATTCACTGATGACCATTGAGTGGCCAGAATGACTGATAGTAGACAATGTTGAGCATGTCCTTGCTTGTTTTGGGAGAGGGAACCTCTCATTGAGTTCTTCCCTTGCTGCTTTCACTTGTGCTGTCCCAGGTTTACGCATGATCAAGACACACAGTGATTTGAAGTGAAGTACAATTGAACACCAGCATGCCTTGCCAGCATCACCCTCAATTTCAAGCTCTTCAATAGTGGGGCATACAGCAACAGCACTACAGAGTGTTTTTCTTTGGTACATTTCCCACCAGACTTGAATGCGAAGTGGAGGTGATGAATGGAGGTAGGAAGGGACTCAAGCATGGTCATTGGACAGAATCCATCATAAATTGGTGTAGAGATAGTGATAGACACATCGATTAGAGGTCGAGATGGAGCAAGGAGGATTATAAGTCATGGAGGGCCTTGGAGGGTGGTAAGATTTGGGAGCAAAGTTTTGGTAGTGTGACTAAATGTGTCTTGCATCAGGGTTGGAGTAGGTGGGAGCAGCGATAGCAGAGGCATCAGGAAGAGAAATGGTTTGCTCAGTGTTGTTGGTGTGGAGAGAAGTCAGATACACATAGGGGTTGAGGGAAGTGGTGTAGGTGGTGACATGTCATCATCATCATTGTCAGTGAGGGATGGGAAGCAAAGTGAGAGGACATTGGTCTGGCCATTGAGCCACATAAGGAGCTCAGCCTCGGTTTTCTCCAAGAGACATGTGTTGCCAAACTTGATCTGATGGAGACCAAAGGTGGAGTGGTGGCATAGGATGTGGAGATCAAAGGAGGGGAGCAATAACAAGCAGAGGTTGTCCATGTGGGGTATGAGATATGCATGAGTCTGGGCAGAGGGCCATGCAGGGACATGCAGGATGTGTGTGAGAGACATAAGATCTCATCATGTCACCAGGTATATCCACAGTGTATCAGGGTTTCAGACATCCTGCATATTGAGGTTGCCATATAAGATCACCTGTGCTGCTGAGAGAAAGTTGCATGAGAGCAGCACCAGTGCAGGCAATGATGTTCATGGAATCAAGGAGAGAATTGTGGTGAGGATCTCAATGGGCAAAGGCAGGATTTCAAGCAGTGACTTGGGCAGGTGGTAGGGAGGGAGAGGAGGGAGAGGAGGGACTTGAACACAGTATGCACACATCACACTTGCATGCTCCTCGATCATCAGCCCAAGTCCAGATGGCCTGTGAATGTCATCCATTGATGACTGACTGGACGAAACCGACAACTAAACACAATTCACCCAGCAAATCTCAGATGACATAAGCATTCAGCAATGTCTGAAACAAACTTGTGCATGTAGTATCAAAGTCTATTTTGGTTGACTTTTTTCACAACTCCCACCACCTGTCCCCTATTATTCTATTTAAGACATGAATTCTACATGTATTTTAATGGAATAACAATGCGACACATATCTGAACTTTTGTCCCTTAATGATTCCTTTTTTAGCATATCTGTCAAACATCTAAAACAAATGTAGGGCATGCTCAACACATCCTTGACATGTTGCCTTTAATGCATCATCAGCTTCACAACTTTGTACCCAGAATGGATGCACAGCCCAGGTTATCTGAGAGCAAGCCAAATTTATGAATCCAGCTTGGTTCCAGAGCTTGGCTCAGAGGGATATTGGCAAGGATGTCAGTGACCTTGTACAGGACATACAAGGCCATGATGCTGGGAGAGTCAGGAAGATGATGTGGGTCCAAAATGGTAGCCAGAAGGAGCAAAGAGGAGTGGCAAATACAATGGGTTATACATTTAGAGAACTTCAAGAATAGTATCTCATGTTGTGTTTCATTTGTTAAATTGTGATATAAACAGCTATACTGGGCACTATATATCGCAAATAGATTGAGAAATATGAAGCAGGTGGCAGGAGTTATGAAACAAGTCAGCAAGATAGACTTCAATACACATGCAAGTTTGTTTCAGACATTGCCAAATGCTTATGTCATCTGAGATTTGCTGGGTGCATAACATTTAGTAAACCGACACCTTAAACTTCTCCTCATCCTCCTCTTCCACCATCTCTGTGACCCTCTCCACCACTCATTGTGACGCCGGCTTGAACATCATTGACATCCTCTTGATCAGATTTCCTCCCAATTTTACAGGCAATGCTGAGGCTGTATGCCACCATTGAAGGAACATTGTCATCATCGTTGTTTCCAAGGCCCTGCATGAAAAATTTGAGGTGGGAGAAATAGAAATCTAGAGTTTTTTGCTAGCCCTTGACGACAATTGATGCTGTTGTGTGGACCATGATGTCACTTTCATTTAGACCTGTGGGTGCTTCCGAGCATTAACTTCCATGGATGCTGATTACCTCCTGCACTCATCATCTTGGTCTCTTCATGGTCTCTGCCTGTTCTCTGGTCCTTGGCTGTCAAATTCTTGTAACTATCACAGAACAAATGTGTACTGTCTTCACAATCTGAAAAAATATTCTGCTTTGTTCTCAATGTGGTCCACCTTTATAACAACTATGACAAGCGATGTTCTGAACATTCAGATGCAAATCCCAGTCTCTCATTTTTTTTTTGGTTACTGTCTCAGGACAGGAAGTGGGCCACCTAAGGCCATATGTGATTGCATGAGAGATATATACACTTATCTAATGATATTATGTGCTACAATGAAGCACTAGGATGTTTAGAATCCTATAGTGAAGCATCAGATTTTTAATTGATGTTGTTGATGAGTACTGAATATTTTCCTGGAGAGTGTCCCAAATCAGGATGATCTATGATCTGGGCCACCCATGGGAAAATTTGCTGTCAGCCATCTCCTCAACTTTGCTGCCTCACTGTGAAGGAATGTGAGCACATACACACTTGAAACTTTAGGTTAATATTAATATATATGTGTACTACCTACAGACTAAGTTTTATACTAACAGAACATGCAGAACACCTAGGATTTTGATGTATAACCTTATTATCCAGATTCAAAACATCCCCATGGCCTGTTGGCTCTAGACCCTTAACAACTCTATTCTGCATGCTATAATGACTCCCATGTGTCTCTGGCACCTCAATATTCTCAGCTGTGGATGTCTCATCCTCTTCATGGACTGCTGCATCTTGTATAGCCTCTGGGTCACCTCTGTGAGCTGCAGTATCATTTTGGGCATTGTTTGAATGGGCTATGTGCTGGGGCTTTGGACAAGGTCATTGTGGGATTGGAGCTAGAGTTTCTGGGATTTGAGAAGAAGGTTGACCAGCTATCTCTGTCTGGGTCTTTGCAGGATGCTTTTTTGTTTGAGGGCATGGAGGAGGTGGTTGTTGAATGTTAGGAGGGCATTCAGGCTGTTCTTCATATGAAGAAGAATGCATTGCAGCTGGTTCTATGTACTGAACATGTGGTATATGCAATGGTGGATAATGAAGAAAATATGAAGAAATGGTAGAAAGTAGTAAATAAGTAGTAAATGGTAACAACAGTAAATTTATGATGTAGTGTCTTGTGAGTGCCCATGTATTGTAAACAAAGGTCCAAAGTATGCACCTGAACCATAACTTCCACTACTCGATACTTCCAGAACACAGTATAACCTCTGCACAGTGAGATGCTTGAAAACCATGGTCAAACGTAATGGCCAGTGGCAACATGGCATTAAATTTGCTAAAAATCTATAAGAGTCCTAGAATGATAGCTGAGGTTAGGGCAAAGTGAATGATTCAAGTTTTGGGAGCATACCATTTGATCCAAGGGAACAAGACATTAATTAAAATAGCTCATATAATTGTCAAACAGGACAGATTACAAAACTCAAGGAGCACAGCATGGGCCCTATATGTGGAATTATAACTAGATGGTCAGTCATGATGCTTTACTAGTGTGAAAGAACAAATGTGCAAAGTTTTGAAGCAGATGGTTGAGAAACAGGGCTTTGGTATATGCATTACCACATTTGGACCAGCTATCCCCTTAAGGAATTGGCCAAATTGCTGGTTAACTGGCACTCATGGCACCATTACTCAGCAATACATAGCCAATGAGCTCCCAAATTTGGTACATAGCACAACTGATCTATATTCTAATTGTACAACATAGGTAAGTGTACACTTGTACTCTACAATACCTGAAAAATCATGAATGGCCCACTACCCAGGGTGGCCCACTTCCTGACCCAGAACAGTATGTGACCTACAAATTATGCTAGCCTTCAACAATGGTTCGATACAGCCTGTCCTGCTCTCAAACAAGGACTCACTAAAACTATCCCCAATGCAGTGCTCATTCTCACAGATTAGGGTTAATCTCAAGGCTCTAGCTCAGAACATAAGCTAGATTCCTGACAAAAACATCATCTGCAAAAATTAACAGACTTTCATAGATCTACCATTTCAAATGCCCACATATCTTGCAATTAAATGCCCATCAATGAATGCCATGATAATATTTTCAGGGTTAGCATGAGGTTACCATCAGATGTGAGTACTTAATGATCCCCCACATGCATAATGGGTCGGATCAGAGGCTTCTCCCTCAAGGATTTCCTTACAGAGCTCATACACTGGTGACCACTCTCTGAACCCTGTATATCCTGGCTCATGAGTGTTTAATCTGGGCCTCAAGTCACTGCCTCATACACAGTGAAGCAATTTCTGGCTCATGGTAATGATTGAGATCCATAATGAACCAGATAGGCTCACCCAAGCATGGGTAGTGGATGAGTATATTCACACATTTTCTTCTCAAATCATTCTCTTCCTTCCCCTCTCAGTGCCAGCCATCATACCTGCCCATATAACCACCCCCAATCAAGGATCTTGTGTGTATCTCACTGTAGGACTCTCAGAAGACCTTCATATGTTTGCTTCCTGGGTATTAAACCAAATTGTCTAGCTCACATCTAATTGACCACTACATTCATCGAGCCTTTTGGGGATGTACATTATTGCTTATTCTGTATTTCTTGTGCTTACCAGGGTTTTGGTCAATATGTGTAGGGATCCTTGTACATCATGAATTGCTGCTTAGATGGTGAGGAACAAGTGCTCTGTGCTCCACAACATGAAGGGGTGATGTCAGCATCTCAAGGAAGATCCCACTGACATGCATGTTAAGAACTGACATACTATGTCCTTTGTTCTTTGGTGGCCTTCTCACAGGCACAAGAGCACAATGGCATCTGCCTTCACTAGATGTGGTATTTCCACATATGTCAGTTGTTAAAACAGTGCTAAGTACACAGTCCTCTTCTTTGCTTGGTGTGATGATCTAGATTGATTAAGAGTTGAAGTATTATACATCAATGACCTACACAATGATGACAATGACACATATGCCTTTCTCATCTCACAATCTTTTGACATCTATTCAACCATAACACAAGCTGAATGCAGTTACATGCAACTGTCAGGCTCTGCATATATGACCAAGCAGGCTCAAGGCATCCATACAAAATGATATATCAAAGATGGATCCAAACTGTTGATCATGATATATTAAAATATGTTTCCTACTACATGACAGAGTGATATATCACTACTGTCTGACTGTCATGTGATTGTTCATTTGGTGAATACCTTGCTTGTTGTTGTGTCCATCGCTCACAATAGTGGCCACCCTCAGTCTCCCCCTGCCCTTCCCAAATTATGCAAGCCTATAAATAACATTATTATAGTCTAGATCTTTGATCAATATTGATTGTGCAGCTGTTCACCCAATGTTGACACACTGCCTCATCCACAACTAGTGCCTGGATCCATCCCTGGCACATCATCAAAGCAACCCCACTCAATAGGGCTGTTTTATTTATTTCTGTTATCTCTGCCTGTGTTCTATGCAATTTTATGTTTGTTATTTTGTACACAAATAATAGCAAATATATTGGAATTACTACAGTACTGTTTATTGATGAAGCCCAGATTAAGAGAAGACAGCAAGAGTCACTAAAAGTGCAGCAAAAAAGCAAAAAAGAGAAATTTGAACATAGGTTGGTCAGTGGCAGACAATGATTTTGGATTGATCAGAAGAAGCCAATAAATCCCATTGGTTCAGTGAACCAGGTATCAACTCAACTAGATGCTTGCCCTAACATATTTACTCATTTTTATTCCTTTCTTCAGGTCCTCTGTGTGCTAAAAAAAGATGTAAACCATTTACACAAATACTATTGGGTTCAATTTCTCGGTTATAGCTCCCCTAAGCCTATAGCCATGACATTAATGCAAAAGTTCTGCATAATATTGTAGTATTACTACTGTATGTACTGTAGAAAGACACTGGCATGGAATCAATGTATACTTTTAGTCAAACAATGATCTTATATCATAACTGAACATATTCTTTGTAGACCATGAAGGTGCCAGAGAGCCCTGGAGCAAGATATTAATTTTTGTCAGACCATGCTCCAAAAGTTAGCAAATGCATTCCAAATGCACCTAAGCAACAATGATCTCAGTGTCACATTGGGATACAGCATGAGTATAAACAATTACACATCTATTGTGACATGCTCTACAAGTCTCATATGCATTAAGAAGCTTTGAAATATTACTGCTTTTCACTAACTTTTGGGCCTTTTCTTCCAAAAATGAATTCTGACATACAATCTGAGAAACATTTCTGTACAAGAATTCAAAAGCTTACAGCAGTTGAAAACCAGTGATTGTGTCAGACATTGTGCAATAGCCTTTTTTGGGATTTTGAGCGAATAAAATTGTCATAATCCCCAAATTGGAATAGGCACAATAAATGACATTTTGATAAAAGAGTCCAAGAATTTTATGGGATGATGATATCACCTCAAGAACATAAAAGAGCAATAAAAGACCGACTATATCCCTCTAAAAAGGGGTCTTTAAATGACTATTGAAAATTTTGCAATTAGGCATTTAATCTATTGTTCGAGAGGAGTTGAGGCTTTAAAAGACCCAATTTTAGGTCATTGTTTTGAGTAAGCAAACCCTTTTTTGGGATTTTAATCGCAGCACGATCACACCAATGGATAAATTATAAGATGTATTACAATGACTGGGCAGAATTTTCTATGACAAAAGATTTGGCTCCCTCTGGGATTACAATTTGGCTCAGTCTAGAATCTTTGTCATACTGCTGAGAGGAATTCTAAGTTCTAATTGTAAATCTATATTCTGTATTACATAAGCAATGAAGGCAAATGACTTTAAATAATATGTTACAACTAGGGTTCAAACCAGCGAACAAATACAAATACAATACACATATACAAATATACAGACAATATAACCAATACACTAAGATGTCTTATATATATAGTGCAATGAGGTTAGTATGACAGAAACATAGTTATGACCAGCAGAACAACTCATCAATTCTTCTCTTTAACTCACAGCTTGTGCACACAGATTTGAGACACAACTTGGCAAGGATATTATACTGAGCAATACTACTAAAGTATCTATGATCTAACAGACACTGGTTGTGTTATACTCCAAATCCTCCTCAATGCTTTCATCCAAATTTACATTGTCTGCAATACTTTCAGCCACAAGGAGAGGGCTGGAATTCTGGATGTTCTGTTTATTACCACCTCTATCATGAAGCTGGCGACCACCCAGGGCTTTCAACACTGTAGGAACAATACTGGGTCCTTTGACAGGTGTTCCTGCACCACAGCCTTTAGCACCTCGACTTGCCTTGCCTCACCCCAAAGTATTCTTGCTGCCTCAACTTTGACCTCTAGCAGGCTTAGTGATAGTCTCTTGAGCGGGTGGACCCACAGAGACAGCTGAGACCCCAATGCCAGGAGCCAGATCAACTTCATTGTTCTGAGCGGCAGGTTCTTCATCATCAGATACATCGACATAGGTGGGGTCAGAAGTAATGGGAACAGCATGATCTTTGGCCTGCAGCAGTGGCATGAGTGTAGCCGATGGCATCAATGTCACTGACAAATTCCCCTCATCAACAGAGGTGTTTGCCTTGGTTTCACGATCAAGCTCTGGTTGCCATAGAGCATGCAAAATATCTTCTTCGCCATCTGAATCATCTGAGTTATTTCCACCATCAGCCATGAAGCCCAAGTGATTCTTCTTGGCTGAAAAGAGATTTTCGTTACAGTACTCGAACATTTTGATGGTTGAGTTGAATGTGAGAGTTGATTCAATCATGCATATATAGAATTCGCAGTCTTTCTCATAGGAAATGTGAGTTTTATCGCCTTGCATCGTAAAGCTAATGTCATGGGACAGTAAATATCGGGCCTAGACATGGATGTCAGTAAGTGCTACTAGGTGATACCTGATGGATGAGAGCTCACTACAGTAGCTGCAGAAGCAATGGCACCAGCCAAGATGGAGGTTACTTCCCAGAGGTCCCCATTGGTAGTCTTGGTTGGCTTAGTGATGACTGGCCATGTAAAGTGACACTAAGAAGCTGGAATACATCATTGAGACTGTGATACATGTGCAGGTATAAAGAGACTGCTATCATACCTTGACTAAAGCTGGAGCTCAGAAGATATTAGAATGGGCCTTGCCCCCTTGGCCAACAGGATAGAGAATCTCAGGGCACTGAACATATCGCTGCTTCTTCTTGTTGTATCCTAAAAGGTGCAAGCAGAGCTCATCGCCAACGCAATTGTATTTAGGGCTGAAGGTTGTATGGGGGATAGGGATATTGTCAAAGATATCAGTTGCTGAGCATTTCCCAAAGTAAACAAAGTTTGCCCTCATGGCCTTTGCTGCTGCTTTCATCTGACATTGCATCATTAATATTTTGTGACAACAAAATTCAATAAATAAATGTACTGTCTCTCTTATATCTTGATAATCATACTCAAGCATCTCATGGAATTTTGCAGGAACACACTTGTAAAGAGCGGCAACAATTCTTAAGAGAGAAATTCTTTGCTCAACTTGTTGCTTTCGGTTTTTGAAGGCAGCCCCCATGTCTTTCCTTTTGTCATCATCCATCCCATCCAGGAGATCGAGTTTCTCATGAACATGAGTCAGTTCTTCAGCAGCTTTTTCCTGCAAAAAAATGAAAACATGTTTCTTCTCCCAAAATAAATTGCAGAAGACAGTAAGAAACTTCATGCAGTGCTGAAGCTTCTTCACATCTTCAACTGAGAGAAGGCCCATTTGGTCTTTTACATCAGACACTGTCAGAGAGGATCCACCTTGAACTGAGGGTGTTGAGGAGTTGGCACCCTGAGACACTGTTTTGGAACAAGCCAGTGCTACCTGAGTCACCTTGAGTGTTCTATTTTCCACAGCTAAGGCCTGATTCTTTAGCTCAAGAGCTTGGATGGCCTGGTTGTAAGACAGCAATATCAGTAAAGCTCAGTTCAACATAAAGAATGCAGATTTGTAACTCATACCTGAAGTAATACATCCATCGAGACATTTTGAGGAACAGATGAGTTATTGGAAGAGTTTGACATGGCAAGAAATGTGAATAAACAGTGGTTGTTGCAGAAAAAGATGCATTGATGAGGTGAGCAGAAAATTGTTGGAGAAATTGCAGGAACCTTAAATAAAAGGCACCATAAAAGTGTTCTAGGGTAGGCTGACATTGATTTAAATAAGGCAAGTTAAATAGGTAGAAGAGGCTAAAGAAAAAGGCAAAAGAGAAGTTACAAATATTACAGTATTCCAGTTGACTGTGCCCTACCAAATGTGCAGAAGTTAAAGTTGTGACTGCTTTACTGCCTCTCAGCCTCCCTTGCCTTCTCCTCCTGCCTTGCCTCCACAGCTTCTTGCTGGATCTGAAGGAGAATGGCAGTCAGGTGATCAAAGAATGGTGCCAATCCCTTTACCACACCTGTTATGATGCTGTCAATAATCTGCAAACAAAAAAAAAGTAAGACTCCAACAAGTGAACAAGATCAATTTCATTACTAAATTCATCGCAATAGATGATATATGGGGTGCTGGGCCAGCAGCAGGATTGGGAGGAAGGATGGGAGTAGGAGCTGGTGCCGGTGCTGGTGCCAGTGCTGAAGAAGGGCTAAACAGATAATTAGATAGATAAAATTTATTGAAAGAATGGATAAATATGCAGTGCCATGATCTTTGCCAATGGGCAGGGCAGAAAGGAGATCAGTTGCGTTGTTGGCCAGGGGAGGAGGGGAGCCTTCTTGAGGCACAAATTGAAGGGCAACGGACAGCACAGATCTCTGGCTTTGTGACAGGGTGGAAGGTCTGCCAGAGGGTCCTGGGGGTGCTATAACAGCACAAAGAGCAGCAGGAGGGAAATCAATGTTTATGTCTGATCCTGATGAATATTTGAGTGAAGATGGACCTGATCCTGAAAATGCTGTGTGTGAACTGTGTGGCAAACTTGGGGAGGACATGGTGCGATGGAAAAACTTTTTTTCGCTTTGTTGGTAGATCAAGTTTCTTGAGGGCCTTGGCAGGCAGCTTTTTAAGGATTGTAGAGGTGAGGGGTGATATGATATAGTATAAAATCAGGGCAAGAAAACTGCGACATTGAAGAAGACAAAAATTGGGGATGACAACAAAGTGAGCAATGTCATTGTGTGAATCACATGACACTACCTTTCTGATCCACGTGTTAAAAGTTGTCACACAATGCGCAATGACCAACATCCAACTGAAGGATCAAACATTAATATATTTACCTGTCTCCCCCTCATATTCACCCCTCTGATCCTTGTCTTCTATTGAGTTTGTAGATCCTAAGTGAAAACATCATCAATTGGGAGAATCAGAAGCATTGCAGTTTTACGGTACTTATCTGTGAGTAACAAGCTGATAGCACCCTCATTCACATGGCTCTCATTCAAACTCTCAAACCCCATATTCATGACAACAGTTTGCCACCAAACAACTTCGACAATTTCTGATGACTACTGCAATCATAGGCATTTGTATTTAAACGTTAAGCTTCTAAGTTTCTTGATTGTTCGAGACATTGCATCAAGCGCATCAACCATAAAGAGGGTGAAATAAAACTGAATTGAATGTAATCAGAACACTCTTTGCCCTTGAATTTATCCTATGTAAGTGAGCCATTGAAACATGCATCAACCAAGTCAACAACCAAGTGTTCTTGCCTTGCTTGCACACTCTGTTTTCTCAGAATTGTAGCCCAGAATTTCGATCAAAGGCACTTCCCAAATGATTAGGTGAATCAGGGTTTGGGGATAGTGGCAAAGAACCCTCGTTCTGCCCGATATTCAGTAAGTGTATCAGTGATATTTTAATTGTAAGCACATACAGATGGCAATACTACCAGAAGTTTCTCTATAGTGTGAAATTGATTGTTATTCAGTCACTTCAATGAGGAATACTTGCACAGTGAGTGCTCAACCACGAATATATTGAATTTCATCTGCTGTTGTTGTTGTAATGGTATCACCTGTGAGAGATATTCATGAACATATTGAAAAGAAGATGTGATTTCCTCATCACTCAAACAGGGCAGATTGAGAAGATGCAAGCCCTTGATACCTCCAGCATTGACTGTCCGAAGAACTACTGCCATTTCTGCATATGTTGGAGTTGTTGCCAAGCCAGCAATTGCATAGTCTGAGGCCAATAGATACACCTGTAAATCCCCAATCTTGGGGAAAACTTTCACCCAGTGGTGTTCCCGGTCAGGGTCTTGTAATTTGGTGCTTCAGAAGTGATTCCAGAGCCTGAGGAAGGGTGTTGGTTCTTCGGTGGTTAGAAACCAGTTGTATTGAACATCAGAGGCAGCATTCCAATACTGTGATGCATTGGTTGATGTTCGCTTGGCACTGGGAGCTTTGCTGTGGCCTTTCGATTGCAGAAATATTGTTCTTCTTGGTGATGCTGCAAGTCATATCAAATGAGGTTCCAAGCATTTTCATCAGAAAAAAAAACAGGGTTATTGGGGTCCTCTAAATATGCAGTGCAATGAATGATTCCTCGACATATAAGTGCGCTGAAAAATCCAGCACATGTATGCAAATTATCTGAATCCCATGGGCCACCAGGCTGTAATGACTGGAAACGGCTACTGGCTAGATCTCGAAAGATGCTTAGCCTATCTGTGTCAGCATTGACGTAGTCCAGGAAGTTGTGAACGGCAGCAGTAAGCTCTGGTGTCTCATTGAAGGGTGGATAAGGCTCTGAAAGTCCATCCAGTAGTGGATACAATACTTCATACATCAGTTGAAGTTGTTTTACATTGCCATGAGTTCCATTCATAAGTGCATTTGAATGTAGGGATTGGGATGAGGATGACAGTGATAGCGAGCCTTGGTTGGAAGAGACTGATGGTAGGACACCAGAGAACACTCTTGCCAATTCCGATATTGTCAATCTTTCAGGGCAGAGGAAGAACAGCAACAATGACCCAAAATCTAATGCATCGCACCAAGGTGTTTTAGACTAAAACATAGAAGTAAATCTTAGCCCATAAAAATGAACAAATACATACCAGGACTAACATCAGTTTGACTTGGTCAGGTGCACCTGAGATGCTAGCAATCTTTCGTAGAAGGGTCCTCCCAATACTGTCTTGATTAATTATCATTACTTTCTCAAGTTGAGCTTGCAAATCCACCATTTTGGTAGGAGTTGATACATTGAACTTTCAAAGATCAAGCAAAGTAACCTCTGCACTGAGTCAGTCAACAAAGAATTGCACAACCTGTGCGCTCTTGTATGTTGCCTCAGAGCCCAAACTTAACCATTGTGACATCAACTCTCAGCAGATGTGGATGATAGCCTGGCTAGTTGGGTCAATGCAGGGAATCCTTGGTCGGAAATTGGCCATACAATCTTTGGGCCAATCAAAAAGATAATCTGTCATGCAAATGCTTTGGCCTTGATTGATTGTTATCAGTGAAGAAACACGACAAAAAAGATTGCATAGAGGGTTGAAGAAGTCATCGTGAGATTCCCAAGCTTCCTTCAACAACTGATCTACACAGCCCCATAAAGCCATTTTAGCAAGCTGTTCTTGCTGTCAGTAAACAATTTTAGTTCAAGTAGCAAAAGCACGTTGATGGATACCGCCCATCCAATGAGAGAAACAGTTCTGAATCGGCTTGAAGGATGGTCCTTCTTGCTCTGAGATGTGGAATAAATCTTTTATACAGGTATCATTGTAATCTTTGTCAAGGCGGTAATTGATCAAGGTGCTAGCAGGAGATTCTACTTTTGCAAGTATAGCTTCCAAATTCTGCCGATAAATAATTTCTATTGCTAACATACTATGAGCCGATGGCAGAGGCACAATGCAAGCTTACGGTCTTTAGCCACTACAATTTGTTTCTCAACTTGTTTCTCCACTGTTGGTTTTTCCACCAGATTTTGTTGTTTAGGTGATGGACCACAATCCTGATCAGCCACTTTGCGCTCTAGAACAAATTAGCATACCATATAGCCATTTAAAGAATCTGCTTACTTTGTTTCAGTGCCAGCGAATCCTTTTTTGCATTATTGTTCCGAGTCTGCAGAACATATTCTGTTGGTGACAGTCAATGCAATATCCAAGGATAATATGTTAAAACTTACTTCGTTTACCCTGAGGGTCTGCAATATGAGGTCTTCATCCTAAAGGTCATTCCATCTTATGGAGGGTGCCAACATTAAGAGGAATTGTTTGGCCCATCTCCTCAGCAAGCGTGTAGAATGCTTCCTCAACCTTTTTGATGTTGGTGTTGCCATAAGGTGCCAGATTGCCACAGTCATTAGTATTCCATCATTGAGCAATTTGCTGGCGTGACATAGATTCGATGGAGACATCAGACTTTGATCCAATCTGAACATTGTCCCCAGTCCATCCTGGACCTAGATCCCAAGGCTCTGCAGCCAAATGCACACCATCTAGCTCCATGGAAAATGTGCTGAGGAGATCTTTGTCAAAGTGTACAAAATAATGAGGGGGGAACTGCTGGATTATGCCATTGATCCATTGAAGAAGGGAGCAAATGCTATGGTTGAAGTGATCTTGTGGTGCAAGAAAGCTTCCACCATCACTGACATAGGTTGCTTGTTCAGTGTACTTTCTACTGACAGATAATTGATGCATACTGAGGAAAGAGTCAGAAAATGTGTATTAAGTAAGGTATTGAATAGACAACACACCCACATTGACACCACTCCATCGGTAACTTCAAAAGAGATGTCTTCAGAGTGTCACACTTCTGTAGCACTTTCACATTTTCTGCAAATTCTTCATCTCCTTCTTCATCTTCATCCTTGTTGTCATTAGGGGTAAGATTTTCCATGTCTCTACACATCTGATGGTCCTTTCTAACCCACTTTTGACAAGCCTGACAAGGATCTGGAGGGTAGGGCAAGGCAGCGAAAGCGAGTGCAGATTCTCCACTCAAGATGGCTTGAGGAGGATACAGAATGACAGTCACATGAGTGTAGATGGAATCAACAGTGTGAAGAGGTCTGTATTGGGCCAACCCTCCGCCATGCATATGAAAGCCTGAGAAAAACAGTGTACAAAACTCTTCAAGTACCCAGACAATACCAAATTCCATCAGGCAGAAACACTCCTCCAGAACATCAGGATGGGGATGCATAAAATTGGTCATTGCCATAGGAATGACAGTATGATCACCACCATTGCTATGGTTGCCACCATATTTTCCTAGGCATTTTTTTAAGCTTCCCTGAGTGTCTGCATCTGCAAAAGAATCAGATAGTCGCTGGATTTATTAGAAATGTAAGCATACCTTCATCAGTGGGAGGTAACCTTTCGTTTCCATCTGCATAACACTCACCTACATAAATATTAGACGAGATGAAGCTTATGATAGAAGTTGGACTGACCTCTGCGGGCAGATGCTAAATGTATCTGTGAGGCCGGCCAGAAATTGACACTACTGCTGAAACCCACATAGCGATCAAAACCTCCAGTCTTAGGGAAATTGGCGAGATCAGCCCACTGCATCATGATTCCAGACACATGGGGTGCTCCTTTGCAAAATCCTTCATTTGCCACACAAATGGCAAGCTGAAATTACCAATGAGAAATATTACAAGAAAAACCAGGACAAATTATACCTCATTTACCCACTGGTGCAGTACATTCTCATAATCTGTTTCCTTCAAATTGTCTGATTTGTTTGACTGATGAGGCACCTCCAATCCTCATGCCTCCTGAAAACTTGTAGTGAGATGGTATGCACATTGTGCATTTCTAATGTGAAATCGAGAATGAAATGTTTGTTCAATAGCAATGCCTCCACGAAAATTTCCATCAATTGCAATAGCTTTGGAATCTGACATTAATTTGTCTTTGCCATAGATATCATCTTGCAATTTCTGAAGCTGTTCCAAAACTGGAATCAGAAATTCTTTTCTGAAAATAAACTCAGTCCTAAACTCGATGAAAACTACAGGTAGACGTACTTCGCATGACTCCAAGATTTTACTGCATCTTTACTATCCCCATCCTCTTCTCTTCCATACTTGTCACAAACGACAAGGAAGTTGTTGAGACTAGGCTGCAATGCAGGCATGCCTGCACACAAGGTTAATTGTATGATATAGTTCAAGGAATTGCAACAAACGAACCTTTGGTGGCTGATTCCTCTAAACTGCAGAAGGAGGAAAGACTGGCCCCATGAGCAAAGGTTTCATGAAGGTCTTCTGGGTCCATACTAACAACAATGACATAGATGTTTCCATGAACGGCAGGTACTCTGGAGTGGGATGGGGCAATGTAAACGTCAGGGAAACGAGGACTATGATTTGTTAAATCAAGCTTAGTCCATTGGCTGGGGATCAACCTGGGCAAATGATGTGTTTGGGTAGAAGGCGCAGATGGATCTGAATGCGTTCCACAAGCAGTCGTCTTCCGAGGTAAACTATGAATAATGCAAGGGGTTGAGGGAGGCTCGGAATCACTATCTCTGGAGGGAGAGCTTGCAGTCATATACATCTTGAAGGGGTAAAAGAAAGAAGCCAAATGAAAGGAGATGAAAGCTAGCTGGAGTTTTATTGACTGCCTGAATCTCTGTATGATGCCATCCCTGGTATTCTGAATTCACATATCTCAACTATGATGTCACCAAATCCTCCTAAAACAGGCGTAGGAGTCAACTCCTGGAGTGACTTAAGACCTGCTCTAAGACCTAAGACTTAATATTGAGTCTCACTGCATCTGAGTCGCTCCACTAGTCTCATTACAATATGAAGGAAGATGAGTCAACTCCCGACATGATTTGAGACCTGCTTGAAGACCTGAGGCTTGATGTTCGGTCTCGCTGTGTCTGAGTCACTCCATGAGTCTCATTACAACATGAAAGAATAATGAGACTCATGAAGGTTTTATGGCACTCCTGAGAATGCTGTACAAGGAATATTGCATCAAAATGAATTGTCTTGTCCTTCGGCCACCCCCTACATGAAGGTGCCCCGAGTTTTTTGCCTATAGTGAGCCTACTCCATCATGCATGTCCATCGGTGGGCATGTAAACAAATATTACGATATACTACGAAGACAAATTAATGATCGTAATCCACAAATATTAAAGCTCACCCAAAGACACAGTATAAGAGGTGAGATCTGTAAAGGTATGTGCTCTAATCTTCAATAAGTTTGGGTTTGTTTGAAGGCGAGCATAGATACAGAGGCTTGAGGACAGATTGAATGAAGTAGTGGGGCTATCCAACATCACATCAGACAACCTGAGTCCATTTTGCTTCATGCAAAACAGTCCTACCACATCAACATCTCATTGATGTGGACACACTAAGTGCCAGGGATGAGAAGTAAGGTGAGAGGATAGCAGTAGTATTGGTAGAAGAGGAAGCCATGGTGAGACATGTGACTGCCAGGTCCAGTTGCAAAGTTGAAGTTTTTCTCGGCTATCAAAACCTACTCCTCCTCCTGTCAGCTTTTTATTCAATCCCCTATCCAACTTGATCTGAGGTAGCTTCTGCTGGATAACCAGCTCATTGTGTAAGTTCATTTCTGCTCTGCTTTATTGTTACTAAAATCACAAAATTCTTTTAGCCTTAATCACAACCTTCACTATTTACACCTCAAGTGCAAAATATGAGAGTATTCTTTACAGTGCAGCCAATATACGAGACGTGTATTGGCAGGTGCAGAGGAAATTTATATGTGACGTATAAATTCTTGGACCTCAAGAACATCTACTCAATCTTATTGGCCACCAAAGAGCAAAGGACCTGAAGTTTGTGTTCTTGCCAGTAGATTCAAGCTGATTCTGATGAAGTTATGTGGTACAGTGAACCTAATGCAAGGCCATACAAAATTTACACTCGGTGATATCACCAAGTTCTCTCAGAATTACAAAGGTAACTACTCTCATTTGTTTTTGGTGTGAGGCTGATAAGAGTTGTATCAGGACAATTAGGTGTAAATGATGGTCGTGTTGGGACTTATATTGAGGAGGATCAGATTTTCATCATGACTACCAATAGCAAATTCATCCCACACCCTCCGAACTCACAAGAAATACATTTGTATGAGGATGGGCGATTTGGAGACCATGACCCCACTCGTGTTCCTCAATTCTTTGAGGAAAAATTCTGTCATTTCTCTGCTATTCCCCTTCAACCCCTTGTTTTTGATTTGAACCACCCTTACTATCAGTGGCTCAACAAAATCTGGTACAATGTTGCTGATAGTGATATCATATTCTCGACAGGATACCTGTCGCACATAGGTTTACTGCACCCATTTATCCATAAGTGTTTCCAGCATGCATGGGATTACATCAAAGGGCGATGTTCTAGGATACAAAATACCAAAATGTTTTCTGAGGAATTCTCAGAATTCCTCAGTATCAGGTGCACTCGTCTGGAAGCCTTGCCCAATCAAACCGAGTCAGTAATGGCAGACACCATGAGCATTCACATCCAGGTAGCAGCAATGCAGTGATACTGGCTGGAGCTTGTTGCTGGGGTGGATTATATGCAGATTCATCAGCCAGTCATGAATGGAAAAGTTCAACACAATGAAACTTTTGACTTTAATTGTCTCATGGGTGTATTTACCCTCAGTTTGGATGTTGCTGAACAGCACATGAAGGCTGGCATACCAGTCTACCTCTTCAGACCAATTGAGCAGTTCACAAATCAAATCATACTGAAAGCGGAACAACCAACTGTTTTCAGGGTAAACAAAACTCTTCCCCAGCCCTCGTTTCCTGTCATGTTCAGTGGAGACCCATCTCATCCCAAGAAATTTGATGCCATGCATCATTTCATGCGAATCTTTCATACATATTGTAATCCTTTCAATTTTCCTACTGTGTCTTCTCCTCCTCCTCCTGCCATTCCCTTGATATCTGCATCACCTTCTCCTTCTGTCCCTCCTTCAACCTCGGGCGCTCCAGTGCATAACCAGAGATCCAAGACCCGAGCATCTGGACCTCTGGACAAGGGATCATTGCAAAGAAGCAAGACTAGTAAGGAAATTTATCTATGTTGTAGTTTCAAAGGCTCATATATATATCTTTGGTTAGAAAATCTGCAACTTATGAGAGATAAATTTGCAGACTTGTGTGGGAGATACGCTCCACTGACTATACCTGCATGGGTTGGTGTCAATGTCAAAATTGATAAGGATTCTGAACATTCTCAGCAACGTGAAGCTCAAACTCGACGCATTCAGAGCCAACATGATGCCGCTGGTGAGAAGAACTACAATGTCCAAATGGGATATGCTTTCCCTGATCCTGGACTATTTGTGTATGCTTCTGCCACTCAGAAAAGCATCTACTTCCACCAATGGGAGCATTTCCAAGACGCTCTTATCTATTGTGTGGCCTCATCGACTTCAAATGCTATGCCAGTCTGCCCACAAGTGTGGAGAGAGCTGCTTGCCATGCCCTTCAAGAAAGAGCATACTAAAACCACCAAAGCTCACGACACCATGTTAGATATGATGGGGACTGCACTTCAGATATCTGGACCAGATGTACGAAACCCAACAGCACATACAGACCAGCCATTTGATGACAACTGGGGTTGTTACCTTGTTTGGGAGCTTTGCAAACTCAACTTCCGGCTAGAGCTTCTAGCACTCGATACACACCTTACACGCTCCCTGGTTTCTGACACTGCTGACTTCCAGCTCAAATGTCAGAGTGCGATACTAAACCTGTTTCTGGGAGAATCACTTGTCCCATTGCCATCACATTCTGTCACTTCTTCAGTTAGCTTTCAATCAACAAGTTGGAAAGAATGACGCATTGCCCTTGAAGCATTCAGAAAAATTATGTTGGAATGGGAGGTACTGCTGGTGTTTGAGGTGAAGGGTCTTTTAGACCCTTCGGGTGATGAAACATCTTTGGGAGTTGAGAAAGCCTTGGTAAAGCATTATGTTCAGACATTCTTTGATTCTTTTGGTCAGCCTCCTGTACTGCCTTGTATACCTCATCAAAACGCACCGATAAATCAATTGGAGGGGTTGGAAACAGAAAAATAGACCATTGATATTCATAAGGTATGCAATATTTTTTTCTGATGCTGAGCAACTCTTTCTAACTTCTATCACCCAAGCTTGTAATTTTATTTGTATCAATAAAACTTTTGTTTAACAACATGAAACAAACATGTTATGATGTCAGGTCCGGTTTGGAGTAGATTTTCCTCATGTGATGATGTCATAGCAACCCCAAGATATGGGCACTACTGTTTTCAGAATATATTCTCGAAAGTGAACTTGTGGCAGCGGTGAAACAGCTATTTCCTTATTTTCCTTTCTCACCACTACCAAGGGACAGCTGCTTTCTCCTACACGTTTCCCTTCTCTCTGGGTGAGGATCCTCATTCATATTCTGCCTCTATTGTTGATGACCTTTCCTGACAGTCTCCTGGAGCGATGCCACTCAATAGCTCTTCAAACATGCAGAATAAAGAGAAAACCTGCCCTATCTGTGGAAAGACTTTCAATGTTTGGGGCTTTAAAACACACAAGACAGCTTGTTCTAGGAAGGCTGAGGACCGCAGGTGCAAAATTGCATATGAGAGACAACCCAGAGGCCATTTGCCAGGTCAGCCATCCAATATGGTCAGAAGGTCTCTCATACTGACGCTGATGAGCCTCTAGGCTCTGTACGCTCAGAATTCGCGATTTTTGTCATTTCTAAGTGACAACGACTTAGCACCGGTTATAACAATAACACCGGTGTGCACGCACTATTATAGGACCTCTTTGACACTTCAACGGCCGGTTATAACAAAGAATAACCATCCCAACTTGTTTTGCGACCTAGCTCGTATGCCATTATGAATAGGCACAATATTGACCGATCAGGCAACCACCAGTGATAAGCAAACTATGCATCACTGACACATCAGGACCACATCACCAGCGCATCACGGTGTAATGGACCGGTGTTGATCCTTTCATTATATGAGGTCATACCCGCCGACAATTGTCCTACTACAATAATCATCGAGTTCTTGTCATCCAAACGACTGGCATTGATAATATCACCATGCCCAGCTCACTAGAAGGCGTTATTCCTTTTGTTCACCTCAGTAATTCCACCGTACCCTCACAGTCCGCAGTTCAAACAGCACCCCAATAACCCTGCTGTGACAACCCATGATATAACGAATTTATCTGTCTTCAGTACCGCTAAGGATTAGCTGTTACAAGAGACTACGGAGATTCATATGGCCGATTGACTCGTTACAAAGCTGCAGCCTTACAGCTTTACTAAGTCTTTCTATTAATAAATATCTCTAGTAGTATAAAATCCTCGTAGAAGTAAGAGAGACATAACTACCTGCTACTTTGCTATTAGCACTCGCTATACTGCTCACGACCGGCTATATTCTCATCGCTACACTCTTGCTATGCTCATTAGCACTGGTTTAACGACCATATTTCTCACATAGCACAGTACACGAACAATAACATTTGTTTGCATCCCATATGCTCACTATAAGCAATGGACTGGTTTCGCACCGTCTTTAGCTTCGCACCCCCTTTGTTCTCTTTGAGAAACACGCTCTACACCGTGATCGACCGACGTTAGCATTATCTTCAGTCGCCCGTCGCACCTTTGATTGCACCCTGTCATTATTGGTTTAATACTCGCATCTAGCACGTAACCCTGTACGCTCGCGTCGTACATCGCCTCTTTGTGTTTTATAGGATCGGATCGTCTTCATCTTCGTACCATAGGAGTTTTATTCAGCTTTACTTTCAACATCGTTCATTGCAGTCCACTTGGGTAGTCTCTGGCAGACTTATAGGAATCAACATCGTCACATAGGATCGTATTGGACTCAACACCGGTTTACACTGTCATAGGATAGGATAGGATTGGATAGGATTGGATAGGATAGGTTTGCACGCATAGGATTGACATTGACATAGGATAGGACCGTCTCCGAGTAGACTCAGTTTTCAACATCGCCCTCAGTATATTTTGTCTCGTATAGGATCAGCACTTGTCATCGCCGCGTCCCACCGGACATAAACACATTTTCACACTCTTGCCACCATTAACTGGCATTATTAGGATCGCCCCCTTCAGTATTTCGACACTACACCAGTTATAAACCATCTACCGCACACATAGCTTCATTATCACCGTTATTTTCATAGGACCTTCATCTAGAGACCTCGTCTAGTCGTTTCTCCTTCTTTTACACCGGACCTGTGGTATTCATGTCATACCCTCTTCCGTTCTATCTCGTTATCAAGATTATCACCAGCCTACAGCCAAAACCTTTTAGTACTCGATCACTTGAGTGCTACTTGCTTGACTGAAAAGTCGCAGTATAAACTCACGTCTAGAAGAAGTGATTAGGTCGCACGGAGGTGCCCCGAACAACTTGCACAACACAGTACCTTTATAACCAGTTGTCACCGTCATTAACCATTACTCTTCGAGTTTTTGGTGTGCCGTTGCCATGGAAGTTTAGGTTCATCAACGCTTCATAGGGCAACAGTCTCGTAATCCCTCTTCCTCTCTCGAGCCAGATGAAGTGACAATATCTTCTTTGGTAGACTCCTTCGATTGATTTTACAAATGTAGATACATCAAAAGACATAAGTTGTTTATCCTTCTGCCACAGCATGTCTGGCCGGCTGATGCTGTTTAATTTCTGACAATCGATTTGACATTCTAGAGGATGATAGGACTAGGACTCCGACGCCACCTATCCCAGCTGCCTCTGACCAACCAAGACCTGATGTGACTTATATCCACACTGAGTATCACCCATCCAGTGGGCAAGACTCAAGAGAAGATTTGCTACAAGAGTATCAAGCTTGCGAAGAGAAGCCCAAAGTTGACTTGAATGATTCACCTTGATACCCATTTAAATCAAAGATCGACTTTGAGCTGGCAGAGTTTATTCTCCAGTCTGCTTTAAATGGAGGTGAAATTGACGGCCTTCTGAAAAATATGGCACAATGAGGAGGAGAGCTACCATCATTCCAAAACCACCAAGAGTTAATTTTCTTGTGGGAGAAAGGAGCCGATCTTCGCACCCAGGTTCATATTGTCCCTATCTGATCCAGACTTGAAACTAAATTTTGATATAGTTTACAAAGACAACCTTCAGTGTGCCATTGGGAAAGCAAAATTACGAGTTTGATGTATATCACCAAGATCTGTAGTCCTGGACTTTGGACATTCTTCAAGACCCTGTTGTCACTCCTTACATTATCTGGGATGCTCAACAACTTTTTAAATACAAAGGCGATGGCACATCTGAATGGTTCTATACTGAGCCTTGGACGGGTAACATCTTTTGGGAAGTGCAGGTTCGCATTTTTTTGTCACATTCAAACCACAAGACATTGATTGAAAGAATAGTCAACTCTTCCAGTTAATGGAAAACCTATATGCTGCATCATTTATGCAGACAAGACATGACTTTATTCATTTGGCACTGTTCAGGTTTATCCTGTTATTGTTAGACTAGGAAACCTTCTGGCTCATATTCGTAATGGACAAGGTGTTGGAGGTGGGCGGGTTATCGGATGGTTACCTATAGTACATTTTCATATCAAGATTGACAACCTTACTCAAATCGTTTTTGCTAGGTACCCAAGGAGTCTCAGCACCACGATAAGTCATATTATGCTGATTTCAAGAGGGCCATATGGCATAAAGCATTTGAGATCATTCTGTCATCCATCAAGAATAGGTCAAAGATTGGGGCTTGGGTGCAATCCTTCGATCCAGATGTTGCGCCCTGGTATCTCTTTCCTACCATCATGATTTTATCTGCAGATTATGAAGAGCAGTAAGCCATCCTTTACGTGTCTTTCAAGGACTAATGTTTCTAACAGATGTGTGATGGCTCTGACTCGGGGGGTCCAATCCAAATTTCCCTGTAATATATGTCTTGTTCCCAAAGGACATCTGCTCAAGATGGAGGAGACATATAACCTTCAAACTATGCCTTGGGCCCAAGACATATTCAAACAGGCTAAAGAAATATCTAACGCTACAGATCAAAACAAATTCCTCAAGAAGTTCGGTCTCCAGTTTATAGAAGTAGGTTTTTTATTCCAGTTTAATGACCTGTATTAATCCTGGACTTAGAACATTTTTTGGAGCATTGAACATTGCGATGTCTATTGGGCTCTCTCGTTTGATCAATTGCATGCTTTCAATCATGGTCTTTTTGCACTGCATTTATTGAAAGAAGTAATTTGAAGAATTGAGAAGTTGAAGCATTCAAACACTTTCACCCAACAAGTAGATGAACAGTATGTCTACCTGATTGCCATGACACTTTTCCTTTAGTACTAATTCTTACACCAAGATTGAGTGCTTTTCCTCGTTGGAAGGATCTGTATCATTTTGCCCAAGGATTCATGCATGTTACATACACGGATGGGCTGAAATTTGAGATGCTCTCAAAGGTATCTACAGAATCAAGTTCTTATCTCTGTTAGCTAATCCTCATCCATAGCAGCTAATTTTCATTGCCCATAATATCCTCACTAAAGAAAGAGACCCTGTTGGATATATTCTTCTCTGCGTCTTATGAGTGTACATGGAGTTTGATATGTATGCCAGCTTTTCTCTTCATACATCTAGTTCTCTCCAAGCTGGATGAGCAAGGCTGCCAATACTTGCTGCCCTAATTGCGGTATGTCTATATTCCGCTTTCTGAACTTGAGCTCATTGTATGCCAGGAGTATGAGAAGGCTTCTCAAGAAGAGTACAAGAAGATCAAACAAGCTGCATTGGCTGCTGGAAAAAAACCACCCAAGAACTTGATGTTCAAGGTCTGGGATTTTCCCCAAGTCCACATGTACAAACATCTCTTTGATGATATTGAAGCCAAAGGTGTCACGCTTAATTACAATACAAAGCCAAATGAAAGCATGCATGGAACATTCAAAGAATCTTATCAACGATGTACCAATTTCAAGGACTATGACAAACAGATCAATGTTACAACCTCTCTTACCATTTGTTAAATTGACTGACATCGCATTTACTCAGATTCTTCAGATTGATCAATGGTTTAATGCTATGTCATTCATTTGTCAACAAATTGATGTGCAGGAAGAATGGTTGGCCACCTCTGCAGAGGAAAAGGACCCAGATGAAATCGACAACTCCAGGCAGCCAGAAACTGCCGATAGTCAACCGGACTATGTTTCAGCTGCTTCAGTGCATGGCAATCAAGGAAAGGGAGGAGGCAGACTAACATTTCCAGAGGTAGAAGCAAAAGCTGCAGATAATCCTGATTTTTCTAAATTTCAGAAACACCTGTCACAATACATGATGAAACATTTCAAGAGTCATCCAGAGGAGCTTCCTTTGATTAATGGGGCTGAGGTAGCATTTGAGGGCTTTGCACTTGAGGATTGGGTACATCTTCCTTCTCAAATTATGTGACATGTCTCACTAGTTATCACAGATATCATTATATGGAATGCTAAAGTCATACTACCCTAGTCTTGCCGACTGGCGGCTTGCCACAGATATCCTGCGATGTTCACCCAACTTCAACCATTGTCCTCATTATGACTTTGTTCTCCTTGACACTGTTGGTGGCCCCCTGTTTGCACAGCTAGTTATGGTATTCAAATGCACCATACATGAGAAAACCTTTCCCCTCATGTTGGTTTGGCCATTCGATCAACCCACAGAAGGATATAGCGCACAAAAGGACCAAGATTTAGGATTCTATTGTGTCAGAACGGACATGAAAAAGAGTGAACCCTGTCTAGTTTCTATATATTCGGTCCTATGGGGTGCCTTACTGATTGAAGATCATGATTTCAGTTCCCAAGATAAAGATGTGAAGGAATACCTTGTGGTTGATGTGGTTGATGCAGATATGTTTCTGAGGATGCAGTCTCTCTCTTATGTAGGAAAATCAACCATTCAATGATTCTATTGGCTGGAGAGTGCGTCCAGACTTCCCTTGCTGCTAACCTATTTGACTTCCTCACTTAGATAAGGCAGTAGTGTACACTGCCTTGGTTTGACAGTCATCTTGAGGTATTGGCAGTTCAAGGTCAGTCACCCCATCAATTCCTGTGCGTACTACTTAAACCTATGTAGAGTTTATACCCCAGCTGGCATAACACTTTGACCGACATTTTATGACATCTACACCTGATGAATGTGCTCAAGGACAAATGCAACATGGCAGTACTCACAGAAACTGAATGCAATGCCAACAATCATAAACATCTAGAGCAACTTCAAACACACTACAAGGAATGTGAAGCGGCATATGGAGTACATTGCTTCACATAGCTTGTCTTAGCATGGTTCTGACTTCTTTGAAGGAGGTCCAAAAAGCAGCTGCCACTGCAAACAAGGATCTGTGGAGCACAAAAAATGCGAGATTGGCCTTAAGGAACATAGGAAACATGCAAATACCAAGCTGAAGAAGGTGACAAAGACCATCACAGAAGTACGTGGTAGTGCTTTTTGTTGCTCTCTATTCCTAATATGTTGGACTAGGAAACAGCTGCAAAGGCCAGTGCAAGTCATGCTATTGAGGAGAGTGGCCAGAAGATGAAGAAAGAGGAGAGCAATGTGGAGAAGTATGAGGCATCATTGCTCGAGGAAGAGAGTGTCCTTGAAAGCTTACCGAAGGACTCAAAGGTATGCCACTTTTCCCATCTCTTTTCTCCCCTCATTTCTGATATATGTAATTACTAGACAAGACCCAGGTTTTCCACAATCAGATTGAGGTGAAGCAGAAGGAACTCCAACCTTGGACAACCAAATTCAATGTCAAACAAGCCAAAATTGACGTTGCCACGAGCGAGTGGGACACCCTTGTCCAGAAGGCTGAATGTATCAAGGATCTTAGCAAGGATGCAGAGAACTCCCTAGAAGAATTGTGCTCCAATCAAACCATGAAGGTACAGTCTCACTTTATTCTATTCTAGACCTTCAGTGACCTGATTTCCTTTCAAACCAGGTCCAAGAGCAAGGTCAATTGTGTCAATGTAAGGCTCAGGCCCAGAATGAGCTTCAAGCTGCAGAGAAACGCCATCAGGTATGTTGAACTTGCATGAGGAATAGTGTCACCTAACCATCTATTTAGGATGCGCAAGCCAATATACAGTCTTGTCAAGCCAAGGCAACCAATAGTCATCGAAAGGTTGACGAAGTGAAGTCATCTCAAGCTGAAATTCAGACCCAGAATTGAGTGCTTGAGTGTCTAACCTGATTCTTGGAGCAAGGACATGTTCAGGGTTTCCATGTAAGATGTAATGTCCTGTTTCCCTTCTGCAACTTTGTTCATTGTGGTGTTGTAGGGCCAACTAGGACATCTTGGCAAGATTGCAGATGATAAATATGATGTTGCTGTCACTACCGCCTGTGGCAACTTAAACTTCATGGTCGTCGACAAGGTTGAACAAGGTCAAGCCTGTATTAAGCATCTACAATCACAAAATGCAGGTCATACTTCAATCCTGGTACTGGAGAAACTTGGCAAACCCGACATGAGTCAAAAGTCAATGCCCGAGAATGTGTCAAGGCTATTTGACCTCATCACTCCCAAGGATCTGAAATTCGCACCTGCATTTTACAAAGGCATAGGCAAGACACTCATAGTGAAGGACATGGAACAGGCCAACCACATCACCTTTGGTAGCAGACAATACCAAGTGGTTACTTTGTCTGGTCAACTCATAGATGTGAGTGGTGCCATGGGGGGAAGAGGCCAGCCAGCCTGAGGTGGGATGAGCTCCAAATTCACTGCCAAAGCAGTCCACCCAGAGGTTCTCAAAAATTATGAACATGAAAGCGAGGAAGCAAGGAAGTGGCTAGAACTTGCTACTCAAGAAAGCCATGAAGCAGAGGCTGATCGCAACCATCTGCTAAAGGTGGGACCAGAGGTTGACTGGTCCTTTGAGAAGTTGGGCATGGATATCAAGAATGGGAAGAAGTGTATAGCTGATGCGGAGAAATGCATTCGTGAGCTAAAGTGCATAAGACATCCGACCTGAGTGGATACCATGCTGACAGTTTTCTTTCCAAAGGGCCCAGAGCAAACCTGATGATGGTGACATGACTCGCATCACCAAACTCGAGAAGGACATTGGTACCTACACCATGGACCTTAAAAAGTTGCAACAACAAATGAGCACGATCGAAGCAGCTATCAAAGACCTTGAAAAGAAGATTCTCAAGATAGGAGGGGTGAAACTCCTTGTGCAATGCTCCAAGGTTGATGGCATTAAACTTCACCTCTGCCTTGCCAATGACAAGATCACCAAAGGCGAGGTTGCCAAGAAGAGAGTGCAGAACAATATTACTAGATTGATGGCATCGCTCGATGCGAATCTTGTTACACAGAAAGAGCTCCAGGAGGAGTTGGAGAAACTGGACGGTGAGCTCAAGGAAGTGAGGGAGTATGTGGCTAACCTGAGCACCAACGTTGCAAAGGCCAAGGAGGCTGAAGAGACCATGGCAGAGGATCTTCAGAAACTCAAAGAAGAGCTGGATGAGATGCTTGAGTTGGTACAGGGCTTCATTCAATGAGAGGTATGATCTCTGTCTCATCAGGTTTCTATTGGCACTGAGAAATAAATCTTCCTTTACAGGCTGAATTGAAGCACAAGGCCCAGGTTGCAAAGGAAGCCTTCCAAGAGAAGCACAATGAACTCCAGCTGGAAGAAATTGAGTCCATTGCTCTTCATCTCTTACTGTGGTGTGATTCTGACATTTGCTCTAGTGATTACAATGATGACAATGAGAATGATGACAATGACGAGAATGAGGAGGGCAACAGCAAAGCTGACAAGAGTCACAAAGGTTCTCAGCAGCTGACCTCAAATCACCGCAGCAGCAGTCCCAGTGTTAAGCCTGATCCTGAAGGCAGTGATAATGGTGACAAGGATCCCAGGACCCAACTCCATATCTACAGCAACAAGGAGCTGGTTCAATTCTGTTAGTGGGATATGGTCACTGATATACAGTTGCTTGAGGGTCAGTACAATGAAACCTTTTTGGGTATCTGCTGATGGAGAATCGCTGTAGAGAAACTCTTGAAGCCCCAGCCCAGTCTGAGTGTCCTAGATGGGTACAAAGAGAAGGAAGAGGAGTTCTTCTCTTGTGCTAGCGATGTTGAACTTGTCACCCAAGATCGTGACAAGCAAAAGGCTGAGTATGATCGTCTATGGAAGCAGCGACTTGACGAGTTTATGTCAGGGTTCAATCTGATCTCTTTGAAGTTAAAAGAGATGTATCATGTGAATTCTTTTCTTTTCTTTTCAGGGCCTCTATTTACCTTGAACCATCCATAGATCATCACTATTAGAGGCAATGCCAAGCTGGAGCTAGTGGACAGCATGGATCCTTTCTCTGAGGGCATCATTTTCAGTGTCACACCTCCTAAAAAGAGCTGAAAGAATATATCCAACTTGTCTGGCGGTGAGAAGATGCTGAGTTCACTTGCCTTGGTGTCCGCACTCCATGTATTCAAAGTATGTTGCTCTTCATGACTTTTCACATGAGCTGACAGTATATGTAGCTTACACCATTATATTTCATGGATGAAATTGATGCTGTGCTTGACTTCCATAATGTATCTATAGTTGCCAATCATATCAAAGACCAGATGAAGAATGTGCATAAACTCATGTGAGGAATACTGTCACCAAACCATCTACTTGGGATGCACAAGCCAATATACAGTCTTGTTGAGCCAAGGCAACTGATAATTGTCGAAGGGTTGATGAAGCCAAGACAATTCTGCACCCTGCCTTTGCAATTGATCCAAGCCCTCAATGTACACATCCTCGAGCATCCCCTTCTCATGTCAACACCCAGCCAAGCCTATGTCTCTGAAAGTCTAGAGCATGGATGCATTCGTCAGATGTTTTGGGGGTGGCATTGGCAGTATTGGAGGTGGTGTCATGTGCTGAACTTCGACTTTGCCTCCCTGTCAATGAGACTAGCTCTGAACTAAAGTTTACCCAAATATGTATACTTGCTCGCCGTTTGCACCAACTACTGCCTGCCATAGCACACTCTGCAGACTCACAACCAGCACCCTTGGCCCCTACAGAGTGCCATAGATAGTTGTGCCCCCATATCTCGTGAGCCGCATTGCATCAATGCGTGCTTCCATCGGACTCTTCAGGCTCTTGCTGCCTTTAAATTCAATGCCATTGTCAAGGATATCTTGTATTGAGAGGGCACTCCTTGGTAGTCTGCATTTGGGATTCTAACAGCATATGCCTCTGAATGAAATTAAACGTCCAGTTCTGTATCTGCCTCTCAGGAAGGACCTCAAAGAAGGACTCATACTACCACTTGACAACATCGAGGACTTTCTCAAACATTCAACTACGCTTCACTTGGTGTGGTACACGAGACTTGGGAATCATAGTGAAGGAAGTTCAAATCATGACGTGGGGACAAAGAACAGGAGTCGGGCCTACAAATCGATAGAATTTCATTCCAAAGATGAGAGAGAGCGATGTACATGAAGAAGCTCGTCGTTGAGCCATTTATTCCTGACCCAGACATTCGCAAGAAGAGACACAGCATGAACTTTGTGGCAGTTGATTCAGAGCACTCATTCTGCATGCAATATCCCTTTCTTCATGTAGAGTTGCCTCAAAAGCAAATAATTATGGGTTCAATAACAAAATTCCACCATTGATGTGTAGGATGGCTCCATCAGAGGCAGCTGAAAGCCTCATGGTCGTGCCCACCTCAGCTGAGATAAGTTTGAACTTTGGTGCTTTGTGTGACACTTGCTAACATGTATCTATCTGCCTACCAGTCTTGAGGCAGTGCTGTGTTTGTGCCTGTGATAGTCAGGTGCCATTGACTTCAAAAGATTTTGCCTTTCTTCAGTCATCCACTCTGCTGTTTTCACTGATTCTTAAAATTCACTCTCTACTCTATTTCTCATCCCTCTCTCAATTCCAATAGCCTTTCCTGCAGCCTTTCAACTGTAAGTACTCTTGAGCAAATCATGTTCTTGATCTTTACTGATCATATCTTTATAGATGAAGATTGAAATCTATACAACAGGCAAAACAGAGATGGCCTTCTACTTGTATCATGAGGACAAACTTGAAGACTTACAGGCAGCATTTGAGCATAGCAAGCATGACATTCATAGGGCGATCTTTAATGACGTTATTGGGAGGAGACATTTGTCCTGGTTGACCAGTGTTATCCTGTAAGTTCCATTCAAACGTTCAAAGGTGAAAAAAAATTGGCTAACTCACTAGCAGCAACTTAGAACTCAAAGGTGCCACTCAAAATGCCATCACAATCTTCCTGCACTACCAATTCCTTGGCATCCTGGGCTACTCGCAAGGCACCAATGCTGTATTTGTGTGCCGCCACTTAGCTGACCATGTGGTTTCTTGGGAATTCGACGGAAGAATTGCTGTCAATGATATCCCAGGCATTGAAATCCAGTATGCCTGTGACTGGTATGCATGTTCTCTTGTTTTTTTAGCTCAAAATAATAAAATATCGCAGTACCTTCTCCTAAAGCTGAATTTCACACCTGTTTGACAATACCACCTCTGTACACATACCATATATATGATGTATATACTCACAACAGTTCATTTCTTGGTCTAAATACAGATAGCTATCTTGACTTTAAAATTTCACCCACAAGAAAAAAATCCCAACTTAATCTTATCTTATCCTTTTTATCTGATAATCCGTTCATCAAGACCATTTAAATCTTATCTCATCTTATTAAAGACCCTTAAAAATCAATCTGTATTTTAAGGGTCATGTCAATTCTCTGACATGGGAGTTGTAGTGATATTTTTACTCTAAGTAGAAGCCGTGACAATCTACTGTACATTCTGCACCAGAAGAAAACAAAACATGGTCATCAAGAATTTGTCAATGAACTAGATCCCTGCTCTGTTTTTTGGCCAAGTCCTTCTTAATTTGGATTAATGTCTGAGGTACATGTAGTGTTGCTGCAACTTGGCTTAAAGTCACTTAGCCAGTCAGCTGAGTCTTAATAAGATGAGTCTGAGTCTTGATTTTGGCCCAGACTCATTCTAGGCTCAAGCTCAAATAGGAGCTGGCTCAAGTTGGGCTTGAGTCACTTTAGTCTGAATGACAGTGCCTGATTTGGCCAGTGTGCTCTTGACCTTTATTGTCCCTCAGGACCACATAGACTCCTGCTCTGTAAATGTAAATAAGCTTACAAAATGTATATAGGCAAGAAAACACTCAAAATTTCCATGAAATCATAAAACAGAACAACTAAGGTTCAAGCCTTATAAATGCTGAGATCAAGCCTATGTTTTTCCTAAAATGGTGAAGAGGCTGCAGTTCATGGCTATACTGAGGAGGCACTAACATATTTGCAAGTTAGACACCTAAATATTGTCAGGTATTCATTTTGAACAATTTACAAGCCATCTTGCCTCACAAATAGCATCTTAACCTAGAAACTCCCTTTTTGGATCATTAGTTTGAGCTCAAGCTGACTTGAGCTGAAGTCTATCTTAGCTGATATAATGGCAACAGACTCAAGCCGACTTGGCTCAAGGCAATTACCAAAGTCAGTGTAGGCTTAGCCAAGCTGAGTCTAGCTGAGTCATGGCAACACTAGGTACATGTGGCCACATTGCCTGGAGCCAGCCTGGAAGGAGCAAAGTGAACTATTAAAATTTCCACAGAAATGGCACTATGTATGTCAAAGAATGATTTATTTTAGAGGGAAAAAATGTTAGTGTTCAATGTAGCAGTAGATAGCAAAAATCCTTTTGTTTGAGATGTCAGATGTTTTATGTAGAAATGAAAGATTTTGATTAAACATAGCACTGAGTATTGAGAACTAATGAGCACAGTCAGGTATTATCGACATCATCGTCATGTTGCCATGTGTATCTGGGCAGGCAAGTAGAAGCATGAGCCTGCATCTCCAACCAAGATCAGAAATTCATGCCTGACCTGCCAACCCAATCTAGCCAGCCTTGGCATGATCCCATGGTCAGTTTGGGGAGCAGTTGGGGACAAAGGCATGAGAGATACAAGCTCATCATCATCAACATTGACAACAACAACTATAGTAATACATGACAAATGACAACCTATTTTGCAAGGCACAGCAGCAGATATATCAAGGTGTCATGGTAGAATATGTTGATTAATACATCTTGATTTACAGTTTGAGACTGTCAATGGTATATCATTCTGCCATGGGCTGGTGGCAGGCCATGTAGTGTTACACATTTACTGGTTGTCATGCTTCAATATTCATGTTGTCATGTTAAAGGGGAGAGCCAAGTAGGAAGTTGGGAGGTACTCATATTCATATCATCATAAGGAGGAAAAACCCAGTGCTCTGTACACTCAGCTGCAGAATTCAAATATGACAGCATTTATGGCCCACTCTTCAATTCCCGATCTGTGTGGGCTTAATTCTCATTCATGATCTTAAATTTTCTCTAGCTTCTCAATTCATTTAAATGCCAAGTACCACTCACCCACAAGAATCCCATCCTGGAAAGGATTCAATCATGTTTCAGTGCTATCTGTTCTCAAAGCAATAGTTCACTGAAGGGATAAAATTGTATGAGACAAGTATTGTGTGTTACAACAAAGTGGCATGAGAGCAGTCCTATCTTTTTCAGCTGCAACTCTCCTCTTATCTTCCACCTCCTCCAACACCTGGGGATCATAAAACAAATCATAATTTGTCTTTGACAGTCAGCTTGTCATGTCAAACAATGACTTTGAAGTTCACTGGGAAGGACACTGGATCTTGCTCAAGACATCACTATTTTGTTGTTAGGGAGGCATGAACAGCCCCATGATGCCATGCACTGGGTTGTTGAAAGTCATTGACAAGCCTATAATATGGGGACCTATGTGTCAGACACAAAATATTATGTTACCAAATGAACCTAAAGTTGGCTCGGGTACCCAGACATGAGCAATATTGAGAAAGATCCAGCCTGAAAGTTGACACTCATTCCTAGGCTTCACTTGAATAAACTTCTTTCATTTATTTACAAATCAAAAATACAAAATTTAAGTTAAATAATTGTGTTGACACAGTCTTAAGCTTGACAGCTATGACTGTCTTTTACCTGATCAGATATTTGAGTCTCTGTGAGAAGAATGTTGACACCCTACATCAAGGAATTCAGTATGCACAAAAATTCAGCCATACAGAACACACACCTGCTCTCCAGTATCTCCCAAAAAGATTTTAAGTGCAATCCTCATGAGATGAGATTCACCATGGTTAGATTTATGGCCCTCCTGTGAATTCAATCTGGACAATGATCCATATCAGTTTCAACTACAGTTACCAACACAGAGCACATATTCACAATCACTGCATGGAGAATTCAATATTCTGGGCTGAAATATTGAATTCTATAACTGTATATTTTTTCAAGAATCTTGGCCAAAATAGAAAAACATTATTCTTAACTAGTGTTGCCATGGCTTGACTCAGCTTGACTCTGAGGGGCTCGGCTTGTGATCGGCTTTGAAGTCAAAATGATCAATGACTTTGGCTCGACTTGGCTTCAAGTTGATGAGTCAGACCAAGTCGTTAGCATATTCTAAATTAGGAAATAATTTCAATTACAATTATTCTTCAACATCAATAACTGCCTCAAAGGCATCTAGTGAACAAACAAACTCATTAATTTCATCTGGAACAGCTGTTTCATCATCCATCAAGACTTCCAAGGCAGCCACCTGTGCCTCTTTATCATATTGTTGTGTGAAATTCAGTGTAGCCACATCCTGCTTCAGGCCGAACTTCAACATTTGAAGTGCTTCCATCAATTCAGGTGTAATACGGGATCAGCAATCTGTAGTTGTTTGCTTTCCAGATGAGAATACTTGCTCACATGGTACAGATGATCCCTGTATCGGAAGAATATCCATAGCCATCAAAAACATGTTTGGATAGTGGGTGCGATTTTCCTGTGAGAGTATACAGTTAACCACCAGAACCAAGGAGGGTAAATGTGTATCCACCTGCCAAAACAATAGTGTACTTGATAGAACTTGTTGATCAAGAAGGTATGCGTTGAACTCTTGTTCGATCGTACTCTGATTTCTAGCTGGAACATCAAGCCCGAGGACCTCATCAGTCCAGTCACATGTTTGTAATGGGAGAGCATTGGATATTGGAGGAGCTGAGGAGTAGTGTTCAAGCTATATTTGAATATCAGCCTGATATCAAAGGGAGAGCACAAAAAAGTACCTCTTGAATGAATAGATTTTTAACCCATTCAAGTCTTAGTGGGTCTTCGCACTCATGCCAACATAGCTTCATCTTTGGATTTAAGACTACAGGAGGTGTTAGAGGTGCAACAAGAGCCAAATGTGACCTACTCATAGCAAACTTATATGCTGGAATGTTCATAACCTTAAGGAAATAGTCTTCAAGCTTATCGAGACCAGATTAAATGACCTCTTTCATTTCAGGTATCTGATCTTGAAGTAAACACCACCATAGAAGAAATGCAGAGAAAGATGGCAGGGCATCACAAAGGGTTGGTGTTTTCTCAGCTGACAGCCTCTGTTGAAAAGCATGAGGAACCTTGATGATCATCAGTTCAGAATGGTCGACACAGGTGAATAAATGGGTATTACACATAATATTTCATGGAACCGACCAAGAACTGTCCATTCATTATCACTTAGCCAGTATTTTTGGAGTTCACGTTGTTCATGACCCTCAAGGAATGTTAAAATTGGGTGCAGATACACATCATTTAGTAGTAGAATAAGCTTGATATATAGTACCATACCTGGCGCAGAAGAATTGCTTGTTCAATCATGATGTCTGTCAAAGACCAATGAACATCTACATCTCGGAGCAACAGAAGAGAGCCAAGTTTGGCATCTGCAACCTTTTCAGCAAAAACCTCACAATGAAGTGATGAAGAGCAAATCTAAACAGTTATTTTAGTACCTTTCCCATGAAAAAATGACAATCCACTCACCGATTTGATTAGTGTGCACAGGGTGGCAATAGGATTTCAATCTATATTAGCTAAGGCACCCTGATTTGTAGAACTGTATCGCAATTGATCAATTGCTCGCTCAACGTCGTGACAGGCAAGATTCACAATGTGAGGAAAATACCTGTTGAAGCCAGTTGAGCAACAGACTGCACACAATACTTATATGATATGGACACCTACCGAATTTGATTATCTATGTGATCAAACACCATATTTGGATACCTCTTTATCAATAGGAGTTCCAAATGATCCATCATTGTGTCGTTGTTTGATGCATTATCGCAAGTAATCCAACCAAGCCTGGTGGTGATGTGAAGGCGATCTACAATATATAAAAATACCTCAGCTAGATGCTCTCCTGTATGCTTTCCTGGAACCCAGTGGAAGCCTATCAAATCAGAGCGCAGGTGTAATGTAGCACGACTATCAACAATCTTGTTTTCAATCCAATGACAAGTTATTGCCATGAAAGGATGCATATTGATGTCTGTCCAAAGATCAGTTGTGAAAGATATCAATCCCATCAATCCCTGGTGTTTTAAATCAGTCAATTCAATCCTGAAACCCATAAGCAGTCCTACCTTCAATTCTGATGCCAGATGATCAATATATTCATCCCACATTTGAAGAATATGGGCCCACAGGTGAGACCAATGTGGTATGTCAGAGTCTTTAATCCCTTCCCATAGCATCAAAAATATGGCATGGAGGTGCGTATTCTCAATGACATTGATAGACTGAAAATTCATCAGTGATGCAGATATAATTGAAGTGAGAAACATCACAAACTTGGTCATCAGCAATAATCCAGCTGATCAGTGCATCAAGGAATGCACTGTTTGAAAATGGATGTGGTGCAGAACCATGAGACGATGGTGGCTGCTTCCCTTGTCAAAGTCAAAAGTTGTAGACAGCATCCTTGTATGCTTTTTGTTTTGCACGAATTTTGAGACTCATCTGGTCACACTTTGTCAACCATGTGGTGACATGAAAATCTAGCAAATGCCATCATAAGACATCTGTGCTAGTCTTGATGCCAAAATTGGACTGCTTTGGAGTGTTTTTGCTGTCCTCAAAATCTCTCGCACTAAAATCAATGGGTTACTATGCTGTTTGTAGCAGACAGTTTCATATACACATGTGCAAAAGGTGCAATGATGGTGTTCCTCCATCTTCAAAAAAAAGGACCATATATCACAAGCTGCACGGTGGTTTTTATTCTTCTGGATAACAGCAGCTGTGTGAGTGAGGCGTCGTGGTGTACCTGAAGTTCTAGGTAGGTGCCATGATAAGGCTACAGGGCCACATTGAGCTGTAGGTGTGGTCATCTGTGGAGTTTGGTGAGATACTGATGGTCCTGAAGGTGTCTTAGGAGGATCAGATGCAGAGTCTGAGGGTGATGGTGATGGAACCTGAATAAATTCATTGTCGGAGCTTTCCCAGTCATCTTCAAAGTGTGCATGCCTAGCTGGACATAGTTCTTGCGATGGTTCAACAGGATGATGAATCTGGGGAGGTTGGGAGTTGGCAGATTGTCTAGGGGAGTGGGGAAGCATTGAAAGAGGCAAATTTATTAGATTGATTGAGTCCTTGGCTGTTGGAGCTGGATGACGATGGTTGTACCCTGATGCAACAGAGGAGTATAATAAGTAAGAGAAGTAAGTACAAAGAGTGCATACACTTACCCTGGATGCAAAATGTAGCTTGCATACCAGGCCTTGGCACTGCTGGTGGGGGTGTAGAAGGTTGTACAGATGATTGTGGTGGTGCCAGATGAGATTCTGACTGCAATGAAGTACCAGGATGGACAGTATCAGGTTCATTGTGTGGAGGAGAATGGGAATGAGAAGAGACAGGTGGTTGTATGTTGGCTGCAGTCGATGATGGTGCAGTTTCAACCTGAGGCTGTCTTCGAGAGCTTCTGTGAGGGGCATCTCGAGAGGGTGCTCCAGTATTGGTGCTTCGTCCACTCTGCTTTCTTGTAGCCATTAGTTGGGTGAAAATACTTTGCTTCAATTTACAAGTCTTATATATGCCCAAGAAATTGTATTTATAACCTAGCTGAGCAAAAGAAAAAAGGGTAGCTCTCAAGATAAGTAATAATGACTAAAGCAACATGAGTACAGGCTCTTCAAATAGATATGAAGCACATACCATGTATCCATCCATTCTGATGACCGATGATTGTCTATCATGAAGTTGTTGTGTGATGTCAAATACCCTCAATTATGTGCAATATGAGCTGTGGCCACCCTAAGAGAGTAAGGAAGTAGAGAAGAAATTTATTGGGGCCACAATGTGTACCATGGTTGAGCAATTAGACGTAACAAATTTGATTCACCACACCACTAAGCTGGTCTTGCAATTAAAATTTGACACAGTGCCCCAGAGAGAAAGAGACAGAACAGAAGTGGAGAAAAGGAAGTAAAAGCAGTTGACATGAAGTAAAAACTGCAGGCATGACTGCATAGCACCGAGGGTGAAAGGTTGAACAGCGGGAAGGACAGGTGGTGCCAATTACAGGATTCTTTGATGGAATTAATTGGTTGCTCTCTAGTTCTCTACTTACATGGGTATACTTCTTTTTCATTCCATTTGACTTTTTAAGACTGATGTCTGTTCTGTAGAACTATGAGGTTCCCCCCCAAAAAATGAAAAAGGGTCCCAAGTGCCTACTTTGCAAAAAGAACCTTGAGATGTGCACCATACTGTTATGAGTATGACTGTAGTGATGCCAGCACCAATTTATCAAGACTGACAGACATTGGACAGAGAGTGAAGGGGTATGAGCAAATAGACAGTGAAATTCTGCATTTGATAGAAGGAAAACAACTCACAATAGGGTAGATAAACGTCACCTTTAACCTCCCCCATGCTTCTGTATCAGCTGGTGAAGTGCCAGCTATCAAAGTTTCCTTCTGCATCTGAATTCAGAGATTGCATGGCCTATGATGTGGCTGTCAAACACAGATAAGGACAAGTGCTAGTGACAAAGATGCTGAAGGTGCTTGATGTGACATCCTCTCCTCATCAAAACAAGTGGTAGTTCAAGGGAAGAAGACAGTGAGACAAAATACTGTAATCTCTACCATCATGGTGAAAAGATAGAGCTCGCTGGTGATGTGATGAACCTATAGGTGTGATGTGATGAGCCTGTAGGTTTGGGGTCTTTATCCTTGGACATCCTTGGTGGGGCACTTTTGTTCATGAGTACTATCTTTGCTCCTGTCAATAAGATATTATGGTCATACAGATTCAGCAATGGTTCCCCAGGCTGTTTATATTTGCTGAGAGTTTTGGTGTTGCAGTCTGAGGGCAGGGATGATCTCATCATGTATAGTATTAAGGTATTGGGGAAGAATTAGTAATTACATTGTTGTCTATCATAATAGGACACGTTCCCTCACTTGCAGAGGGCATGTATCTTCACTCAAGTCTCTAATGCCAGATTCAAAATATAGTTGCCCGATTAGGAATTGTTAATGACTTGGTCAGCTTGTAGCTGGCAAAGTCAAGTTGGAGCTGAGTGAAGCCATTCTAGACCTGAGTCATTGCCATGACTTGGCTCAACCAATTTTTGGCTTGACTCAATGACTCGGCGACTTTGAGTCGAGCTGTGGCAACACTATTCTTAACATTATTTCAGTAATCCTGTATATGAAAAAAAATTAAGAAATTCCCAAATATTGAAAGAATATCAAAAATATGATTTCAATATTTTTGTGTAATATATGAAATTAATATACAGTTATAAATTTTAATATTACAGGCCAGAATATTAAATTCTTCATACAGTGAATGCAAGCAATGAATTGACATAAACTGATTAACTGTTGTCAGTGATGGACTAAAGATGAAATATTGCAAGGTGAGTCTCACATTTTGGGACAATGAAGTTGATTCCCATGAATATAAAAGAGTTGGGCCAGATGAAGAACTGGGGAAGGATGTTGGTACCTGGAACAAAGGAAAAAGGATGACATGCTATAATAAGGCATAGCAACAAGCATATACTGATTCAATTCAGCTTCCACATCAATATATAAATACTTGCTGCCTTACCTTGTTGCTAAACCAGAAATCACAACCAGGTGCATGAGATTCAGAAGTTTTTTCAAGGTGCTGATGAAAATCAAGGATGTACTCAGTGCCATATGAGTTCAAGTTTGAATAGATTTAACCTACCCACAGAAAGTGGTGACTGATCTGCTCTTGTGCAGGTAATGTTGTGAAATGGGGGATCAAGTTCATTCCCAGTATGTATGCACAGTGTTCAAGCCAATAGTATTGTGCTTGGCTGAGCTCTGCAAACACATGAGGATGTACACTACAGTACCTACTTATATACTAAAGGACTATTTACTAGAAATTTCTATACCTTTCCTCAATCTTCTTCCTTGATAAGACAGATCAGCATGATGCTGGATTGCCATATTCCAACAGGTAATAGCACATTGAGATGGCAATAGCAAAGTCAGATACCACTGAAGCAGTAAAGACAGTCCAAATTGATGTCTGATTGGGTGTTGAGGATGAGTCACCATGTGGAGCATGTAAATAGTGCCTACCTTTATTTGTTCTATGAACAGGAAGTTTGAGATAGAATATCTGCAACACAATTGAGTTGAGATTGAATGACAACAGTGGGCTTACATATTGACCATAATATCTGATGTTCAAAGATGTCGGCACAAGTAGACTCCAGAATAGGGCAAGAAAAAATTACATATTCCACAACCTGTTGCAGAGGAATAACACTATTGAGTACATTGTTATTATTGACTGAATTACTCACTGAAATCAGCTGTCACAGCCAAAATCTATGAATGAATGCTTCATCAAGCACAGAAAGCTAAGAAAGAATGATGCATACCACGAACAACAGAACAGCTTTGTAAGAGTTCTGGCTGACTATTAGCCAGTATATGTTATTCTTTAGAATGGATAGAATAGAAGGAATGAGAATGTTTCCATAAGCGGATAGTATACATGCTATAGGACATCAGTAAATGAATATTCTGAGTAAAAGGTAAGAATCTACACTTGGACTTCCAGGATTAGGACAACCTGAGAAGGTACCAATTTCAGAGACATGGACTGTGTAAGGAACATAAATAGTACATGTACATTGAAAAGGACTTGAAGCTGTTGAATTGTGATCTTCTCAGTCTTCGCTAAAAAATAATATCCTGCAGAACAAAATACCTTGAAACTCCTAGAACAGAAAATCAGCTGGACCACAAGTATGTTATTTCTAGTTCTGCTTACTATATAATATTATAAATGGCCATTAAGTTCCCGAAGAGATTAATGAGGTAGTAATACAATGCATGAGTGCTGAGAGTGACATGAAGGGCATCGAGTATCCTAGATAGACATCTCACCATACTGAAACATCAATGCAAGGAGATCTGACACACCAAAGTGTTGCAACCTGTCAGATGAAAATCATTAAGCTGAAGTACATCTACAGATGAGTATTGACATATGGCATATTTGTATACCCACCAGTCATCTGGGTGGTTTTTGTAATAAGTGACTGCTTGGAAGTTCACTATACCAAGAGGCTATTGACTCATCAGTAAAGAAGAAGAAAGCTGCTTGGACAGCAGTGCATGTGGCATACATTGCAGCCACCATAGCCCCAATGTACAGTACACTGAGTGTCATTCCTAATGATGCAGTCTCAGGTGAATCCATTGTAGAATCCAGGGTTTGAAGTTTGAGAGGGAGATGCATATCTGAATTTGTAAGGCTAGCTATTATATAGCATTCATTCCGAAGTGGACAACTTTGAAAAGGATCATATGCTCAGAAAAGGTGCTGTCAAAAAGTGATTTCATGTTGGTGACTGATTCCTGCATATGAAACAGATGTATTTGCGTCTCCTGGGGTAGTTCTGGAAGTTCTGAGAGATGAGTACTGATTTTAATGGAATCTTATTGATGCCATGGTGAACTTTGATACAGAATGAACAAATGCGCATGTAACTTCCCATTCACGAGATGTTCTATGTGGAAACTATTCCATCATGCCACATATTGATAACAACACAAACATTCATTCATGGGTAGCAATCAGTGCTGCTTGTTGGATAATGAGGACTTCAGTGTCATGGGATTCAAAGGTGACTGCCCTTGCTTGTGATGCATGATGTATAGCCCGGGGTAGGCCCTCTGCTAAAGACTAGCAGATGTGGTAATATTTTTGTAGGTCTTCCTATCATCTACAGTTTAGTAGTGAAAGATACTTCTGACTAATGATGTCAGAGGTCCAATGAGGAGGACATTTTGAAGGTGATAACCATCCTGTTGAGTCCAACTGAGTGATCGCCCATCAAAAATGAATGATACTTCGATCAAAGTGTACATCCACTAAGCCTATTTAGGTGTGGCTGTGAAAACTCACATCTTGATGTGGCAACACATTCCAGTGCCTGCCTCGAAATTTTATAAAAGGAGAATCCTCTTGAGCATGAGTGAACCACATCTAACTGGCCATTACTTTCTATGGTTTTCAGTGACCGAGCCTTCGGATAACATTGCAATATCAGAGAGCAGAAATCAAAGATCACAGAGTATAACTTTCCATCATGTCAGACAGAGTGTTCATTCAAAAAATGGGCCAAATCAACCACAGAAGCCACAGATCATGCACTCAATTACTATTTATAGCTGCAATGAGTAAAGGTCTTCATTATCGGTCGCAGTTCAGACTTATATATCTACACCAATATTGACTAGACAATACATCAAATCACCTCAGTTTTCATGTATGCTGACTAAATGTGAGCAAAGTGCAAAGCTGGGGCAGGAATAAATATCGGCTTTGGGAAGAATCCCATACCCAACAAACATCACTGATCACTACCTATGAACGAATGTGTACATGGGCATTGATCTGTGGGATGGCAAAATAATTGCCGCCAGACAAGATGTCATGATAGGGAAATGATATGAGTGTTTGCCCTATCTGTATCAAAGGTGGCGGTATCCTACATAGAAAGCCATTCTAGATTGGTACTCGTCTCCTGGAACTCAGAGAATTATTCTAGGAGATGCAAACAGATCTCTTTCAACCCAAAAATCAGTCACCAAAGTTATGAAATCACTCTTTGACAGTGCCTTGTCTGAATTTATGATCCCGTTCAAAGTTATCCACCTTTAAATGAACACTGTATAATGGGTGGCCTTACAAGTTCAGATACACATCTCCCTCTCCAACCCTTGAACCCCAGACTCCCCCAGACTATACATTGAATTCACTTGATATTCCATCACTAGGAATGAGCCTCAGTGCAGTATACATACAGGCCATGGTGGCTGCTGATACACATGTTGCCTGTCTACCCTTAGATTTTGTGATTTTGTATAAGATATATACATCCCAGAATCAATATCTACTTGAATACGAGAGCTATTGTTGAGGCTTCGAGCAGATAGCTAGGATCCTGTGCAATGAATGAAGATATAGAGTCACAATACAGGACTTAGGAACAGTACCTTGAAGGATTGGACCTACCAGCCTGAAATAGTTGATTTCTAATAGGTCTAAACAAGTAGATATATGCTATAATGTCCTATTCATGCACAATCCACTTAAACCAGAAGTAGCTAGTCCCTTAACAAGGTTGACTAGCCCCCAGATGAAGGGAATATTCCCTTAATGCAATTGAATAGCTGTGACTAGTTGTCTATGGTTTGCAGAATTATTCTGAGGCAGTTCAAGCTCTGGAAAGAATAGATAGAAGAACTTCCCAAATTCGCATTCAGCAGCAAGTACTTTCCCTCATATGGTGGAATATTTGCTTTTATGTTGAAGATATGAAGTGACCTGCCAGTACTATGTATTGATAGTGGCTTTGGACCTGTAGATACTCTGCAGACGAGTCGGATTCCAGAACAGTAGGCCTGTAGGCCATGAGGCTCACATCAGTGATTGGAGTATCCATATTAACAGATCAATTGATCAGGAATATTCCACTGACTGTAGCCTTGACTAGTTGCCTAGAGATAGAGAATGGTGACGCATTCTATGATGCAATAGCCTGGGCAGAGGGTAAATCAACTAGTAACCAAGCTATTCAGCTTTGCAGTTCTAGAATCCTTCCTAGTCTGGCAAAGAATGCTAGAATATTTCGATTCAAGTGACCATAGATCATCCTGGAAAGTAGGCTAGAAGGCACCTAGACCATTTTGACCAGGAAACCCTCAACCCAGCAGTATGTAGCCTAGATACAGTCGGATATTAGCTTATACAGTATGACTAGTTATCTGAGATAGATCGGACTATGTACAGTATATAAAGGCCTCCTAGATGTAATATACAGGAGGCAACACCCTCCTCATGATTTGTCCTTATAAGTGCAGTGCTTGAGGCGATTCAATGGCCTTGGAGTGGGACCTCGGAGCTAGAGGATAGTTGTTAAGTCCCAGGGAGCTTGCCATCCCTTAGAGTCACACCTTAGCCCATGAGCAGGGCAATTTGAAGGCTTTTGTGTATATTCCTTGGACAAGATGGGTGTTTCTTGAGTCCACTAAAGATAGAAAGAATATATTGATATTTATTTGAATATTTTCGAGTTTGAATCAGCCAGTGAGCTGCAGACATCGGCCAGTGCACCATAGTAAAGCCAGTGGGCTATATAAATCGGCCTAAGTGCCATTTAATCTCAGAACACAAAATATTTGAAGTTTCAGGATGAAAAGCTGTCCTTAATATCTTGTGTTTGATCACAAACCAGTGCTATATTCACTAAGTCAAATTGAATAGCTTGAATACCTTTTGAAATGAAGGAACAAGTTGTAATAGTTATGCTTCCTGCTGGGATAGTTGCACACTTGGCAGAATATTTGATCTTCCAACCAAACTAGTCAGTTTGCAGAGGTCTTCTATCGATCTCGAAACACCCAAACTTATATATTTGGTGATTGTGAAGCACAAGGATTGCTTTGGGTTGAGTATATACAAGTTTCACTTGTTGTATATTCACTCTAGTTTAGTCTCTGCACTGTTACCAAGCACATCACTGCAATGTCATAATCCTCATCTTCATTTGTTCCTGTCTCCACTATGTGTTATCATTCAAGTCAAATATCCATGAGATAAGCATCATCGGTGCTGTTGTTGACAATTCAAGACAGGTCCCTGCAGTGGTCTGTGGCAGTAGTGTCTGGGAAATACAGCAGAGAGAAATTATACCAAAATCATGAGCCATGATATGTCAGCAGTCGGAATTGCCAGACCAATTCTGTCACATTTGAACTTTAGGGCAGGCAGTGATCATTTCATGATCTCTTTCATCCCACCATTCCCATCAGAGATCTGTTGGAATTTTTAAGCCTAAAAATTCCAGGCTACTACTCATGCATTTGGCTTGGACTATGTTTTCATAAACATCAGGTCCCTTTGAGCTGCATACATCCATTTTGGGCTCTCAAGTGGAAACAATGGTGACAACGAGGCTCCTCCAGCAGCAGCACTCAGCTGGGGCATTGGCAATGAAAGGAGGAGAAGGCTGATGAAGAGGATGGGAGCTATTTTCAAGCAAGCATCACAACAGGTGGTGGAGAGAGTTGCAGAGATCATGGAGAAGAGAACAAAGAGAAGATTAAGGTGTTGCTGTTGTCAAGCCAGTTGTCGTTGGATGATATTTGCAGGCCATCTGGACTTGGGCCAACAATCGAGGGGCATGCAAGTGTCATGTGTATCTACCACATTCAAATCCTGCCTCTCGCTCCCTACCACCCACCTAAGCCACTTCATGAAATCCCACCCTTGCCAGTGGAGATTCTTGCTGCAATGCTCTTGTTGATGCCACAGATGTCAGTGCCTGCACTGGTGCTACTTGTCCATAAATTCCTCTCTGCAGCGTAGACTGTGTCAAATGGTGACCTCTACATGCAGGTCATTTGGAATCCCGACAGGCTGTGGATATTCCTGGTCACATGACCAGATCTTACTTCTGTCTTGTGCACCCCCCATGTCCCTGCACCACTATCTACCCAGACCCATGCACCTGCATGGACAACCTCCACTCTTTACCGCTCCCTTATTTTGATCTCCACATCCTACAGCACCACTCTACCTTTGCACTATGTGATATTGAGTTCAGGAACATATGCCTCTCAGAGTAAGCCAGAGCTCCTCACATGGCTCCATGGCCAGACCAGCATTGTCTCTCTGTGGTTCCCATTCCTCGCTGATGATCATGATGAGGATGCATCACCATGTAAACCACTTTCCACCACCCCTATGTGTATCCATCTTCTCTCTGCACCCACCACACCAAGGGTAGAGGGTTTTCTCCTCATCCCTATCAAATCCTTCTCTTGATTTGGTGAGTGCTCCAACAGCTATCAATGCTATCAATGCAACAAAGCCTAGATATTCCACTCTAGCACATTTGATTCCTTCTGTTAGAGCAGTTCAAAATAGCAACTGATGCGACTAGGCTTTGCAGAGATGCTGAGGCTGAGCTTTGTTTCCATCTCAATGACCAAAGTAGTGTTGTTTTCATCCATTTTCCATCATTCTTCTACGACAAAGATGCCTCGACACCACTGATGCCACCATCCAACAATTCTGCCCTTGTGTGACTTCTCTGAGTGCTTATCCTGCAACATGAACATTCTCTATTTCCTGCACCTCTATTGTTGCCCACTCTGATGCTAACTGAAGATTTCTTAACACATACAGCTACCACTGTGCTTTCCAAAAATACTGTCTGCTGATCAACGAAGGCAAAGCAGTCCTTCGACAGTGATGATAGTGATGGCTCTCTGCTCTTGAAATCGAGCCCAAGTATGCATAGTAATTCTATACACTGCTGCCATGAGTAGGTCAAGGTTGAGGTTCAAGGGACTTGAAAGACGGTGATGGTGCTGGTATAGCATCAGGTATGCATCTTGTTCTCAGTTCTTGCTATTCGAACTTATGATTTTTCTTCATAGATTGCTCTGCTATTGCCATCAAGAACAAATTGACTCATGTGTATATTATTATCATTGTGTACCCTGAAACTTGTGAATCTATACCCAAATATATTCATTGCTCCCCCTTTGTGGCTTTGGACCTCAGTACCCTTCGACAACTCAACTAGTTGCAGGATACTCATGCTTGTTTTGCCATCATTCAAGGATTTCTTTTGCTGCTCCCCATTGTGTATGGACAGGTTTGAAGATTTGCATGTCAGCTTGTCATTAATCTGTCTGAATGACTTGGCTAGGCTCAGATCCATCTACATTGTCTGAGTGCTTGATTGGAGTTCCTGAGGACTTCCCTCTATGACTACTATCATAGGCAACAATGATGGTGGTATCAACTACCTGTCTTCTTTTCCCACCTACTCCAAGTGTTGATGCCCATATTGGGACTGCAGCATGACCCAAGCCCATATTTCTTTCTTTTGGGTGTTCTTCCTTACTCCTGCTTATCATCTTTCTAATAATCATAGTACAGCAGCTTCATTTGAACATGCATTGAATATTGTACATTTCTTTGACTGTGACTTTTCATGTTCCCTTTCCTCCAATGTTCTGGCAAGTCTGGCTTCCATCATGAGTATGAATCAAGTACAAAATTTTGTGTAACTATTTATACTAATATGATCTCGTATTTGCAGGTATCGACTTGACATTTTTTCAGGAGCCATTCTTTCAACCTGTATGCTTTGCACCTAGATGTGTTATGTCACACTGACATGAAGGATATGCACTAATTCCTCTGGCTTCAAGTTTACCCTGCAGTAGACTGTTACAATTCCCATTTGCACTTGCTATCTACAAGCTTATAACAGGAAGCAAATCATGCCAAGGGATGTATCACTCCTTTTATCTACAAAGTGTTGTGTTTGGTTGCTGCCATATCAGGATGGACATCCATTCATCTGTTTGAGTGGCAACATAGCAACATGGACACCATTGACCTCAGTGTTTCACCACTGATGACAATAACTTCCACTGTCCATTCACCGTTTTTCATAGATACTGGAGCTCCTACAGTGATATGGTTCCTTGACACTTTTGCAATCATGGTGTGAGGAGTCATTATCGTCAAGTCATCCTGTCAAGAGCCACAATTGCAAGGATGACCTCCATCCAATCTCACTATGTTGTGAAGACAAACACCTTTGGATTCACACAACACTCTGCTCATGATCCTTAGGACCTCTGCCTGAGTAACCTGATGTCAAGGCCTATCAACACATCCAATCATGTGACTTGATTGTTCATTGGCTCTCTCTCTTGTACAACATACCCTTATGTTTGCCATCAGCAAATACCTCAGTAATGGCCTTCCTCTGCACCTCTTTCTGCTAAGTTCTTGTTTCTTGTTTCTTGATGCTTCCGGATCCAGAATGGATACTCAACCTCCACCACCTCCCATCCATACTGCTACCAGACACTGTTAGCAATCCCAATATGCTCTACTTCCTGAATGCCCACTTTGAATTATACTCCTTCTCACCCCCACAACCACATATACACTGAAGAATCCCTCCTCCTCAAGAAAACCTCTGGCTTCTACCTCACTTCCTTCTCCTTCATTGTCCCCCTCCTCTCCTCCACCCAGCCTCCATTCATGCTAACACTACACAAAAAGCCAAGATATTTGATCCCTTATGCTTCATTGACCCCTACAAAGATATAGACCCTTTCCACCTCCTCAACCTCTCCATATCTCCTGAAGCTGGATCTTACCACCAGCTTGCCCCTTTCAAGAGTATCCAAATTCTGAGGTGCATTGGTCTCTTCATCTTACCATTACTTTCTTGACTACATTGTGGGCCAGGATGTCAGCTACCTTGTCCCAGCCACCCTCCCTCTGTCTTCTCCATTGCACCACATTGTCAATGCAGCCATTGCTGTCTTCTAAAATATTGTCATGTGTGGGGTCAACCAGCACACCTGGCTCCCATCAATCTCATCATATGGTGTCCTCAATATGGTGGCTCTCCTGTCTGTGACAAGGAAGACTGTCCTGTGCACTGTACAGTTGACATGGATAATGTCAAGAGTGTGATGATGGACATTGAGGGATCAGAGCCTTGGGATTTGGATCACAATGAGCAGACGGGGGAGAGGAAGATGCATGCTCTCAGGGAGGATTACATGGAGGATTAGTGGTATAGGAAGTACTGGACAAAGATCATGTTGGTTGTATATATTGTGAGTAGCATATTTTGCTCTGGGCCTGAATTATGCTGACCAAGTTTTCCATGTAGACCTCCATCACTCATTAACAGCTTTTCATTGCAATTATCCACAGCCTATTTAATAACAACTGCTGCTGTCAACATAACAAAAGTTTGCACATTACTCATACCACTTGAGCTGCCATACAAGAATGACTCAATATACAAACAATCCAGCTTGCAGCTACCTCCCAAGCATATTGTCACATCCACAGCCTACACCATATCAATCAATGTTGCTGCTGAAGTGAGTCCTTGTCAAAATGGAGGCTGTGCCTGAACTGAAAAACACCACACAGACCATGGCCCCATGCCTTGGCTTTTACCAACATCATCATACCTGCCAGTTCAGAGTCAAATTTAACATATATATGTAGGGTGTGAAATATGATGAGAAATGGAACCAAGGAAATTGACCAGTGGATTGGGATGCAATGATATGCTGAATCATATCATTCTAAATTTCAGGAGCTCATTCCACCATGTAGCCCATTTTGATACTGACATCCAACAAGCTCCTACAATCTGTTCTGGTGCCATAACCAGGACATCATCAGAAACCTGCCATTCAGTGTTTGGCATACAAGCTCCTCATGCCAACATCCTCACCTCAAGTGTGAAACTCCTTCATCATGGGAATAGCCTGGCTTTTCTCAGAGGAAGGAACATTATGTTGAGGAACTGTATTTTTGAGATAGCCCCTAGCAACAGTCACCTTTCTCCACCAGAAAATAACAAACAGGAATGGTATGAAACTTTGTGGTCTGGCATGAATTAGAAAGATGGCTTGACCAGGTGTGCAAGAGATCTTGATGAAGTAGAAGGTGGTATGCAGTCTGGCATTGTGAGGCTGCTCATTGTTGAAGGAGAATCAGAATGGGTTCAAGGAAATCTGCCATCTGAGATCATGGCTACCTCTCTGGTATATTGTTTGCAGCCTATGCATACTGAGCTGTCATTGGTTTTAATAAGGCAAGTCATTGGCACTAGCTCCCATAAACCATATCATGGCTTAATTTAGGATCGCTATCCAGCAAATAATTGAATATGCTTCTTTCCACCATCACCATAGTCAATGATTTAATGCTCACACAATAGTACATTTAACATCAAAGGAACCTGTATGTCATGATTTACTTCCGGTATTACTTGAAATGGACACCTGAAGCAAGACTGCATAATCAGCATGCAATCATACTTTGATAAATCTAAATCTTGGATTAAAGGTTCAAATTCCTCATGTTTGCTATGAGGTAAGTTCATATGATTCTTGCCTATTCTACTAGATAACCTGATCACTAGATTTCTTACTATAGGTACTACAATTGTACTTGAATGTGAAACACAATTTTATATGATTTATTCATGTATGCTTTGCTGGCACCTCAATACATAAGTAAAATGTTAAGAAATTTCCTCAAACTACATCAACATAGGCAAGCTCTTCTGACTCATCCTCCTGTCCACCAACTCCCAAACCTTGTTCACCACTATCTGCAGGAATGACTGAGGACTGCTGTCTTTCACTGAATCCAGTTCCACCTTCCAAATCTGAGTTTATGGTACCTTGGCTTTGGTCAGCAGAGTGATGTCCAAAGTGAAGGAAGGAAGCAATGCTTCCTTCCTAAGACTTGTCAGGCTGAGAATGTCCTGCAGCAACTCATCCAACAATCAGTGTAGGAGCAATTCCTTATATTGATAAAAGCACTTGGAAAGAGGTGTAAACAAATAAAAAAATAAAACATACTTGTGCAGAAGATGCTAGAATATCAATATAGAGCCCTATCTCACTATTACAGGCAATAAGAACAGTATACCCCAGTAAAGTGATAGAATAAATCAAGGCAGATTCTACAATAATCCTAATAATACCTCTAAATGTCTGAATACCTTTTCCTCTGTGACTGACAGTGACTATCTGAAATAAAATCAATATTGTACATAGAACTGTTCTTGCCAAAGCAAAGGATATATATAGAATGAGCCATATAATGACAGCTCCATAGGAAGATGGTCCCTGTATGCCATTTGAGGTAATATAGAAAAAATAATATGTTTCAGCAGCCTTCATAGCTAGGTATTTTGTGAGTGCTAAGTAAAGCAGGATATATATTGATGTACCTGTTGCTGTAAAAAGACATTGAATATGCAAGAGGACAATTCTCCAATGCTGTCTCCAGACAATCCAGCATCTCCATATCTAAGGATGTTCATATGATTAATTTAATTTTCAATGAAAAGTTATAAGTTGACAAACCAAGGATGAATCTGCAGCCAGTGTGCTGACCAAACCAGAGACACTTAACAGCCATTGTGTCCTCTTGTATTCAGGCAAAGGAGCAGACAATGCTGAAAACACTGTCCAAAAATTCTGCCCATTGTCTATGAAGGCCTGTTCTTGAAATGACCAATCAAATGCAGTGCTCACTATATCAAGAACATAAAGACACAGAATGACAAAGACCATAGCATGATTAGCTAGCCCTTGATTTCTATCTTTTGCAGAGACTGTGTGATGGGCATTAAGCATATGTTCACATTCAAAGTAAGCATCACACACCAATAGTCCACATTGTGATTGCAAATATCCCACTATAAACTCCTGTTCAAGGTTCAAGGTTAATATGGAATATAAAGCATTGCAGCTGTAAGTATTCATGCCTTTGCAGAATATCTCCAAAATTATCAAATTGAGGCTGGTGTTATTTAATTTGAATGTGAGCTGTATGTCTGTGACATATGGGAGGTCTACAGAGATTTTTGTCATTGATACCTGTCAGGATTGGAAGAGTGAGTTTTGGATGAGGATTAGAAAACACAGACATGCCTCTTTAATACTAAGTAGAGTTACATCTTGATTGAATGATGCATATCATAAAGGGGCCATAAAACTTCCAGAGCAGTTGGCATCACAGATATGCCAATATTGAAATGCATCATGTATTGATCTGAGGCAGCTCCTCAATTATGCCTACTGTTGTAATGCCATGTGCACATCATATAACTACATAAGGACTGTTTATCATGAACTCTTGTCTCACACATCGAGAGTAATCAGATGAATTACAAAAGACCAAGAGTCATCATAAAAATACCCAACAGTGCTGCACCCACAGGAACCCCCCTACTCTGCCCATCCCCACTTCAAAGACACCTTCCATCAGCCTTCTTCCCCCCACCATCTGCCATCCTAGCCAGTAATACAACCTCTGTTGTCCCACTTGGCACTACTCTCTCCTCTGTTAACACATACACCAGTCCTACAATAGCTGAAGTGTACCTCACAGTATACTCCTCATGGCATGGCACCTGGATGGGGTTAGATATAGGGAGAGTCATCAGGTTTCCCATGGCTGCTGCCATGTTTAGGTTAAGGAAGGGAAGGAAGAACAGATACATGCTGATCTCACCAGTGGTATTTGAAATGAAACACCTTGTGGCTTTGTCAATCATGAACATCCCCACCATGACACAACATGAAGGGTTGCCATATGGTTGGCAGTAGCACTCATTGATGGTTCTCTGTAGGATGCCAGATTACCAGCCATTGAAGAAGTCCACATGGTAGCCATACCCCATAGGATTGTTGTTTGAAAACCTATGAGCTTCATCAGAGCAAGAACCACAGAAAGAGGGTAATGTGAGGCTCACATGAAGGCTGTCATGGTGTCATAGCCTTGTTGTGCTGGTCCTGGAATCCCTGTGTGCCCCAGTACACCTTCAAAGTTTTGGATTACACAACAAACAAACAAAGGAGGGTGCACACCTCCATGAATATCTGAGGAATCATCACAGGGTAATTCAGGTCATCGCATACCCCATTGTTCAGACCCATCAAAGGAAATGCAGGAGCTATGACTCTCCGAATACATGTTTTGTGACACCATCAGTCAAGTATTATTCTGTGGATGGAGCACACATGCCTTTCTGTCCCAACAGTTTGGAAAGTTCTGCTTGCAGATTAGTGGGATTGCATATTGATTGTAAATACAGGACATACAATTTGTGATTGTATACCAGACAAGCAGTCTTGGTAACAGGGAGCTCATCATACTTCATTGACATGGCATGAAAGTTGAGGCAGAGGAAGGTTATGGCTTACTGTGTGAAGCTTGATGTGTTTGAGGCAAAAAGATGAGGGTCACCTACATGTACCATCAAGAGATGGGTCCTAGAGAAGGAATGTGGTGTGAACCAGGTACCATCCTAAACTGAGCTGTCATGTTAGTGAAAGCTGAGTGAGCAGAAAGATGTGGCTGACATCATTGGGGAGGGGTTTTGTCAAGGAGGCATTGTTGTCAAATAGGTCTGCACACATCTCTGCAGGAAATTTTTCATGAGGAGAAATTGACTACATCTAGATGAGGTGTGAAAAGAAAGTTATAGTACAATCAAGACATGCATTCACTTGCCCAAAGTTCTGCCATCAACAAATTCAGGCCAAATCCACTCCCTAACAGCACTGCACAACTTTATAAACACAAGCATGAAACAAAGAATGTGAAACCACACCAGAATGATCATAGAAGCAAGTGATACATGGATATTGTATAGGATCCATCTGTTGTATCAGAACATTATGTGTAGTCATAAAATGAGCATGCAGCACATCAAAAATGCAATATCAAAACATACTTGTGGCCATCAACCAGTATGAGGAGACATTTCGGATCCACTGGCAAAGTGTCAGGATAAAGAGTGAGAAAAATGACCTGGACATGACAAAGCAGGTGAGGAAGAGTAGAGCAGAGTACAAAGCAGTGCTGTCAAGCCATCCTTTGCGACTGACACTCTCCAGCATGACCTTACACTGAAGAAACTAGCATTCCACCTTTTGAATCTCACTATGTTACAATGACAACCAACATTGGATTTGGACAATATCCTGCTTGAGATCCTTGTCACCTTGGACTGCATGATAGGATGCCAAGGACTACCAAGGCCAACACTTTCAATCATGCGACTTCATTGTACATCGTCACTCTCTTCCCTGAGCAACATACCCTCACATTTGCCACTACCTAATACCCCAGTAAAACCCTTCCTCTCCATCTCTTTGTGTTAAGTTCTAATTTCCCTTTCTAGATGGCATCTAATCCAGAATGAATGCACAAGCTCTACCATCTCCCTTCCATATCACTTCTAGACAATGTCAGTGAACCCAATACTCTGTACTGTGCCAACACCCACTTCAATTTGTACCCTTGCTGCCCTCCACAACTGCCTGCACACAAGCAATGCATGTACACCCAATAATCCCTCCTCCTCAAGAAAACCTCTGGTCTCTAGCTTGCTTCCCTCACCCACACCATTCCCCTGCCTCCCTCCACCCAACTTCCATCCATGCTCACATTGCATGAAAAACTGTGTGGGGGCTCCCATGAAGAACATCTGACCCATGTCTGGACTGCTACTGTTAACTCCCAATGCCCTGTCATTGCTAAAATATTTGATGCCCTATGTTTCATTGATACAAAGGCACAGACCCTTTCCCCTTCCTCAACCTCTCTGTGTCCTGCAAAGCCGAGGCATACCACTGGCTTGCTCCTCTCCAGGTTACACCAGTCCCATGGTGCCTCAGGCTCTTCATCTCACCACTATCCTTGCAGGGAGACCATACCATGTACATCCTCCTCATTAAGCATGTCACTGGCCACGATGTGTGCCACCTCATCCCAGACTCCACAATTCCCTCCCTCTGTCTTGCTCATTGCATGGCCATTGTCAATGTGGCTGTCACTGTCTTTTATGACATCCTTATGTGCAGTGTCAAGCAGCATGATATGGCTCCCTGCAATCTCATCATATGGCTTCCCAAGAACTGCAGTAGTGCTCCTTTCTGTCAACAGGAACAATGTCCCATACACTGTTCAGTTGACCCAGATAATGCCAAGAGTGTGATGATAGACATTGAGGAATCCAGACCACAAGTCTTACAATGAGCAGATGAGAGAGAGGGGGATGCATGTGCTGAGGGAGGTTTACATAGAGGATTGGTGGTACAGAACGTATGGGATATACACCATGTTGGCTGCATGCATCATGAGTAAAAATTGTTGCTATGGGCCAGAATTGTGATAACCAAGTCTTCTGCATAGACTTGTCCTGCTTGCCTACATTTCATTGTTGTGACTATCCAAAACCTCCTTGTGAATGGCTGTCAGCGGTTGCTGACAACACCAAGAAATTTTGTGCTATCAATGCAGCTGTCATGTAAGAATGATGGCATGTGAGTCACTCCAGCTTGCAGCTACTTGCCTGGAACATTATCACACCTGAAATCTCCACTGCATTAATTGATACAGAATCACTACATTGTAGTTGCTGCTTTGAACAAAGCAAGTCATTGACATAAATCTTGAGTGTGCTTGACTTTATTACAGACTACACTCCAACAACTTTGCCTCTTCCCACCATCGTCATACTCATCAATTCAAAGTTAACTTGGTATGCCTAATGAAAAATCTTCATACACTTTAATGGAATAGTATGTAGAATCCAACCATCCTAAAATTTCTAGAGCTCTTCCACCAATCCTGTAGAAACCCATATCTGTTATCATGGAAAATTGAAATGGCATTTTTTTATAATGACACATCCAATGAAGGAAATTTATGATCTTGACAATGAAGGCAGCACCTTGGAGGATAAAGATAATCTGTAAGACCTCCAACAATACACAATATTGAATACACCAAATAGTGAGCTCCCCATGAGCCTGTTCATCTGCAAGCATTGCTGCATTTTATATCCCAGACAGTATGCAGGAGAGTGGTATTACCAAACCTGGATCCTTTGCATGCCAAAAAAAAGTTGTGGGATATGTATTCACTGAGTTGATGTCCACATCCAGAGAGCTCGTCTTATCAGTCATGGCACTGGATCCACCTGCAGCACATAAGCCTGCTTGGCATACATGATAAGGAAGGTGTACATGTGTACACACATATCCCTCCATTCTGATGAAGCTCAGGATGACATCAAAAATTTTGCAGCCATTTTCACTATCACCCAGTTGTTCTATTTCCAGACACTTCCTCAATGTCACTGTTTTCTGCGACCTCATTACCTCTCTTGAATGACTGAGAGAATCTCACTCCAAACTTCCAAAACTCTGTGCTAGTTACTACAAACACCCACTAAATGACCTTGGGGATGTCTCATCCTCATCGGAGGTGGAACTTTTCCTTGCATCTGTTGATGACAGCCAAAGCCACATAATATTCTGCCCAACACCAAGATAGCTTGGCAACAATGAGCACCATAACTCTCTCCACTAGCTGCAAAATAAAACAACACACCCATTTCTTTGGAGAATGGTACAAAATTTGGTGGACAGACATGAGTCAGATAGAGCAGAGAAAGATGGCTTGACAGGACATGCAAGAGATTTCAATGGATATGAAGTTTGAGGTGGGTAATATGCAGTCAGGCATTTTCATTGAAGGAGAAACAGAGTGAGTTCAAGCTGGGCCAAGAGAATTCTGCATGAGACACATGCAAGGATGCATTCAACTGCATTTGCATGAGTTCAACTTTCATGTGTTTTGATGTCCATTGATGTGTTTAGATGCAGGGTATCCTGATAACTGGTGCGATTCAATGATACCAATGTATTATGTTTTCTGTTGACAATTGACTTACTTTTCTGAGCAATTTCTAAGTTTGCTGGGGGTCTCTCCATGACTTATCACAGCTCAAGTATGAAGGGAAATGACCTAGAAAGGCTATAAACACATGTATGTTAGGTAGTTCTGGTATCATGAATGATATAGTACCATCTGATGTTGAGAGACTTATGATCTCTTTACTTTTCTTGACTTTGAGAAAATCAAGCACCTCTAAAATCAATGCAAACATCAAATAACTCATGCATCTTCAAGAAATAACTCTTGCATTTGTCTAAACATTGAACACAGATACTAAGATAATGCATCCACACATTCCTTTTGAAAATGCATGCATTTGAGATTGAATGCAAGTGTTGATGAACCTAGAGACTCCTGTGGGCAGAGACCACAACACCTGAATGGCAAGTATAATAAATTACAGAATATGAAGGCAGGTTCTTAGTGAGTCTAGTCAGGCACCTTCATGCAGTGACATCTGATGTGTGTAGAAATCCTGGTTATGGATTCAGTGGGAAGACTCTATATGAGTCTATGAAGCTCTTCCTCTATGTGCAAGCAAGATGGAGTTCTCAAACTTATAAAGCTCAAGAAGGTTCTAATATCAAGCAAGTCAGCACCAATCTTGAGTTGAACTTAACTGGACAAGCTTTGCGAACTTCTCCTGCTATAGGAAAGGTAGCTAAGGTCCCAAGGTGTCTAACTCAATGAGAGTTAAGTGGTGTCATTTCCTAGACTAGGAAACAGTAGTAGTAGGTGTTAGTGGCTAAAGACTTCAATCCTAGCTGCGGATTTCTCTTTGAAGCGCACAGGTGTGTTCTCGAACTTAAATTGAAGAGAATGCCATGTGAGGGTAACCAGTAAAGGTTTCCTGATGAGGTTTTTGGAGCAGAGGAAGGCTTTGCAAAGTTATAAGTGACTTTTAGTGAATATTGGTTCACTAAGTGTTATTTCTCTGATGGGCAGCAGAGAATTCCACCTTCAAGAATGTATATCGGATGTAGGAGGTACAGAAAGCAAGGAACAAATTCGAGTACTTTCTCTGCAGCTTGTGTCCTAGTATCTCCTCTGTGGTCTCTGTGGTTCTCCCTCTATGTATCTATTTCGAATTTCTACTTCTATTACTGAAGAAATACTTGTATGCAAGCTACATTTGTCCTTGCCTGGTTGTTTCACAACACAAGCAAACTATTAATCATCTAATGAAGTATTATTAGCCATTCCTTACTACTGCTGTGTTGAAGACAGTCAGCAATCAGTCAGCAGCTGTGAACATCCAACTGTGCATTGCTGTGCATAGCATGTGCAAATAACTGTGCATTACTGAGAAAAGTGGATGCTGCACAAACTTTCTGAGTAATTCTGAGTGTTTCTAAGCCTCCTTGCTCCATGAAGCAAATGGCCTTGGTAATATCCTGATTGCTGCTGACAGTAGCAATGAATAAGTTTGCAAACTTTGTCATTTAACTTGTGTAAGAGCTCTGCAGCCATTCCAATTGATCTGGCATAGCCATAGGCTATTTCTGAGGCATGTTTTAAATAGGATTGATGATCAAGGTGCCTGCAGATCATGGCTGCAGCTTGATATGGAGTTTAAAGGGGTGTAGTATTCTTAGATCTTTACAGATCTGTGAATTTATGAGTGCACAGAGCTGCAAGGCTCATCAGCATGTGACACAGTTGTGACACATCTGCATTTGGTGCATTTGATGCATTCTTGTCTGAGTTGAAGTTATTGACTTATGATCGCTACAGTTTCCCCTGCCTATTTTTGCTTCCAGATGTTTGTTCTAAGTAGGAATCACATCTTATGATGTGTTCTGGTGATACACTTGGTACCATACCAGGAAATGCAGGAATGGTAGTCTATAGCAACCAAGGACTACTGGCATCTATACCTAATGCAATCCTTGTGTTCAACATGATCACCAAATTTTAGTTTCAGGTTTTGAGACTGGTAGAAGGTCTCTACTGAACAAAATAGTCTTTTGTTTACACAGGCACAATGGTGAACTACTGTCTGCAAGGGACACATCAATTTGAATCCACTCGCACACAGCAGGTATAGTTGGATAGGGTAGAGGTATAGGTTGTTCAAGAGAATGTATATTGTAGTTGGAGTCTAAATAAATGTCGGAACCTCGAGTGACTTGCACAATGTTTCAATGATCCATGCAATGGCAAGGTTAGCATGCAGGCTATTTCCTGAAGACATGTTGGTCTTGAAGGTACACTGACCTCATTAGCAAAATAGCTAATTTATGTGAAGGCTCTGTGCCTTGATGACCACTTGGTCTCATGATGCCATTGGTACTTTTTACTGGAGTCTCATGATGGTTTTTTACAACTTCAAATATACTCTCTATGCTTTCAAAGTGAACTTAGTATCTGGCAGATCAGTTTGAGGATCACACAAAGCTGTCAATACAAATGAAGCTAACTGCAAAGTGGTCAAATCTCAGGGATGGCAAAGCCTCCTGTTTATTACTACCTACTGGACTTATATACTGTCATACATCCATGTGACATTGGCATGGTGGTCATATCCTACTGGTAAGTGGCATACAGTTATAGGTCTATCTACCATTGGGTACAGGGTTAGCTATGTCTGGTTACTGGGTTACACTACTGGGTTGAGGGCATGCAGGCCTAGAGCTGGTCTTGATGCATAATATCACCTATCTAGTTGCATATCTCCTCCTAAACTGAACTGTTGGTTGTCAGGCTGCTCAGATGGATGTGCTGGCCTGAGTGTCATGCCAGGAGGCAATACCACCATTGGATCCCCTCCATGTCTCAACACTCCACCCAGGGTGGTGCCACCTAGTGCTATTCTGTGGGAATGGTTGTTGATTACCAGAGTGGCCTGATCCACTGATGTGAACTTGCATACTGATCCAATTGTGTTTGGCTAGATCACACATGAATGATGTGAACTGCATGTGTTATCACATGGCCTCGCTAATCAAAAGGAAACAATGTTTACTTCTTCTTGCATGTCTGGGAGGGAGCACCTTCCTGCAGACTCATCAGAGATGGGTCATCACCTGAACCTTCCTTTTACTTCTTGTTTTTATGTGACCTGACATGTATACACTGCTTATAAGGCCATGTCACTGGTTACTTTCCTAGTGTGCATAGACAGAGCCTGTAGTATTGCACCATGGAGGTTGCGCCACTAACAGCACTCAATAATTATCCCCTAGTATTGTTCAGCCAGTCACTATTATCTTAGTTAGCAACACAAAGTCTCTGTCCTAACTCTGATGTTGATGTGTCAAGTGATAATCAGTATTATGGCTCTTTCTGGCACAAAATGCTAAAATTATTGGGTGAATACACATCATGTGTATCACTGGTTTTTATATTCTGGCACTTAGCTTGTAACTTTGTGATTTGGCAACAATTTTGGGTCAATATGTTAAGCTTATTCCTGGATGAAGTTATAGTATAAGCAACATATTTGATGCAGTTTAAGTTTATCATATCTCATTGTCTCCAGTACCTCTAAATGACTCTGAGCAGTCTAATATTCAAAATCTCAGCTTGAACACCAGTGTATTCCACCATAGTGTCTGCACAAAGACTCTACCCTGACAACAAGAGCTAATTATGGCTGGCACTGATAGCATAGTGCATATTAATTTTACACAAAGTACACTTTAATTACATTACAGGTAACAATGCCATATACTGGATGTTCTTGAACCCAAACACATAGGATGCCAAAGAAACACATCTCTGTCATGCTCCTGCAGGTATGTCAATGCATGCATTAAAAATGTGAATACACTCATGCACCTGGATCACACAGAATTCTATGTGCCCATTCAAACCTATGGCCTGGACAGGTATATGTACACATTTTGCTGGGTCCAATAGCTTCAAAGGCTTCAAGTCTTTTATGCCTTTCTGGAGCTGAACTCAAGCTCAGCTGGAGATGCATACCAAGAAGTGTACACTCATTTCTATGTATCTCATAAACTGCCCTGAAATTTTGATCCCAGCCTCAAAGTCAGAAAGATGTACTCCACCTTACATGTCCAACATCTCTTGCTCAATATCCAAACCAGAATGAAATGTATTGCTGATACTGTAAGCATGTTATCCAATGGGGTAGCTACCATCTGCATGAACAAGCTAACATAGAACTTGTGAGCATGCTTCTTCACATTCATGGCTATTTGTATCAGACATACATGCCTGAGCTAGAGCCACATGTTTTCAGTGATGGAATACCTCAAGGATCTAGAATTGCGGTTATCATAATCCTAAGTGTGAGCTGCTGCTGCACACCCATAAAATCTCACACATCATACCATCCACCACCACCATGCAAGATATAAGCCACCTGAGCTCATGGCTATCTCTCAGGCATATCATTTGCAGCCTATGCATATGGAGCAGTCATTGGTTGGAATGAAGCAAGTCATTGCTACTGGCTCTTGCCCTGGGTGGGCCAAATGTGGCAAGGTTCCAATTGAACATGTTTTTTTCCTCCATCACTGTAGTTGTCAATTCTGTTCTTATGCAATGCCCATTCGACATCAAAGAACCCTGTATTTTGTGATTCCTCCACAGTATAACTTGAGACAGATGCCAGAACAAGAATCCATAATTGTCATGCAATATTACCCTTGTATATGTAACATTTGTATGCAGTAGCCTTCATGAATGCTCAGCAATACATCACTGTTCCAAAGCTTCAGTGTTTACATTGCCTTGTAGGACATGTCAAGTAGGGATTGAACTGTATCACTCAACCAACAGGAGATTTATTTCTTGAACATGCCTTCATCTGAGAAAGGAGGAAATTCATGATCTTGATGATGACAGCAATGATAGTGATAGCTTAGACACCACATATCATCTGGATGCAGATGCCAATGACACTCTGAATAGTCATATCATGACAAGCTCCTTAGGAAGAATCTCAGGACTTTGTATGGTATGAAATCAATACAGGGGGCATCTTTATGATCAAAACCAACTGTACTCTGTACCCGTCTCAATGATGAAGCAAAAATTCATGAATTTGAATATGAAGTGGGCAGTTCCTGTACTTGTCAATCTAAGGCAAAGCAAAAATGGAGTGTCAAAGCCAAGGCCAAGAACAGAATAAGATTAGACTCATGTAGGAGGGTCAACTTTAGTTTGTCCATTTATAGTTCACAGGCTGGCTGATCATATAAATCAATAGGGACTTTTCTCAAGTATTTGTGGTCTCAACCAGGGGTCCCACTTGAGCAAGTGCTTAAGTGATTCAAACTTCCCACACTTCTTCAGGCACTACATATACTTTGTAAATCACAATCAAGTATTACATACTTAAGTGTGATGCTTAAGTAGCCATTTACTTCAGTGCATCCCAAACACTCAAATGGAGCTGCTTGAGTAAACATCACTTGAGTACACCCTAAATATACAAGCAGAGCCACTTGAGTGGCCTACTTGAGCACATCCCTGATGCTCAAGCAAATTTTCTTCAGTGGCTAATGATGCGCTTGGAAAATGTACACCATTGTAAATCTTATAAATTTTGCATTCTGTAACTACTGCAGCTAGTAGTATACCAAGTAAGAACCCTATAGTAAGCAACACCAGTTCCCAGTTAAGGATAATAGACAGGCAAGAGTCATTAGTGCTTACCTAGTGAATAACATGAAAGAACTTAGCAAGAATTCATAGAAGCACCCTCATGCCTGGAGAACTTAGCCGTGAATGACAGAATGGCAGTACCAGGAACTGAGCTGCATGTATCTAAATTGCTGGGCTTGGCCACATGTCCATATGCTACTGACTCCCAAAACAGTAAGACCACAGCATTTACTGGTAGCTGGGCTAAGTCTGTAAGCAGACTTACCAGGTTAACTATGGAGTGCCACCAGTAATATATGACAGTGTAGGTATTGGTGCCTGGGCCCACATTGCATTTCTGGTAAAAGGATAACCCCACCAGCACAAGGATATCTTGCCCAGAAAGGAATCATACCCTGATCGGAGATGTGATCATGAGCTATGACCAAGTGTTAGTCAGCCTCCTTAGGAGAGCTTAGGTGAGATCAAGTAATCCAAGTATAATTAGATTTCACTGTAAATAGAATAACCCAGTAGTATAACAGTAGGTAGAAAACGATAGCCAGGCAAGTTTTCTGGTCCCCAGCTACAGTAGTATTACCTGCAGGAATTAGGTTAGAGCTTCAAGTCATAGACTTACCAGAATTGAAAGTATTTTGACGATTAAGTTTGCATTTTGCAAGAACCCATAAGAAAGAACCAGTATTAGCATTGTGTCAGTGTCCCAGAATCAGTCAGTCAGTCAGAGCAGTCAGTCAGTCAGCCCAGTCCAGAGATTCTTGCAACTCAGTGCAGAATCTGGTATCTCAGTGGATACTTGTGTTGTTTGTTTGAAGTTTAGAGTCCAGGACTCATAGTAAATTTTACCCAGACAGATCAAGACCTTTAAAATCTTTATATTGCATTCCCAGAAAACTATCTAAGTACAAAAGCCTACATAACAGATGTTCCTCTGCCCCCATGAACTTACCGGGTTAGTGTTTTTAGTGTAGTGGTTTGTGTTAATGTTTCACTTGCACACCTGCACCATCACCAGCCCTTTCACTAACTTGAGTAGCAGCTCCAGTGGCTTGCCCAAAGTCTTATCATACCTACACTGCACTGCATGATGGTCTTGATATTTGAACCTCAAATATGGAATTTGAAAGATATTTATTTTAATCATGTTTGAGTCTAGAATACATTAAAGAAACTTTGAATATATTTTCAGTATTTGGGAAAACTGCCTCAAAACTCAAGAAAAACAGGAATACTGAAAATATATTTCAACTATTACATCAATATTTTGGGTTGAAACTTTGCTAAAAATGAATATCTTTCAATTTCAATATTTTAATCTTAAATATCAAAGCTATCATGCAGTGCTGATAGCATAATTTTGACTCTTGTTAATAACAATACATTGTTGCACAAGTGCTAACAGCAGAATTTGTAGTCAATATATGTGTTTCTTTATTTGAGATGCACCTGAAGACAAACTCTATCAAATTTGCACATACAACCAAAAGCTTGTATTCTATTCCCCAGCTTTCTTCCTCTATCTTAAACAAGGTTTTGGGAAAGTAGTATCTGGCAACTGATCTAGAGAACCTTTGGGCATCACATATGTTGGTGATACATAGCTCCAACCAGGTGCACATCATCTAAAGAAATGGTCAGTAAAGGGAAGATACCTTCACTGTGAAATTACTTACTTGAGAGGTGTTTCCAGTCACTTGATTTGAGCAACAGAACCTGTGCTCTGTTCAACCATGCCTTCGCCTATAGATCTCACTTTCTTAGTGACACAAGCTTTCTTGGTCACTGGCTTGGTCATTGTGATCTCAATGTCCTTACCACTGTGTTTCTGCTTCTTCTTTGACTGCATATGCTCCTCTATATCATTTGCTGGGTTTGAATGGTTTTGCATCTGGTCAGTGACACCAAGAAATGCCTCCAAGTCATCCTCTGGCATCAGAGGATCCAGTCCAACATTGTCCCACTTTGGTGTCTGCAGAGTGATATTGGAATCAAAGGCAAGTCTTGTTGGGGTCAGTGGGCTAGCTGGAGAACCCATAGGAGACTCAGTACAAGGATGAGGAAATCATTGTGGGCTATGATATGGAGGGGAGCATGGAGATTCAGGGAGTGGTGACAGGAGTGGATTATTATGAAAAGTGGGAGATGCAGAAGGGAGGGGGGATGGAGTACAAGACATAGTCCCTAGTGGCACTGCAGTAGCATCAGATGACAGTTGGCATGACTTCAAAGTTGAGGCATAGAATTGGAATGGATGATCACTCCCTGCAATACACTCCTTCTCAAGATACTCCAGCAGCATGATGCACTCACTAATATTGTAGGTGTAATGAGCATGCCATGGATGCCACGGACTGCAACCTTCAACCCATCCAACCAGCTCCAATGCACTTATTGGAATCCAATGGATTCCATTTCCTGGTTTCTATTCCATATTTCATATCTCTATTTCACATACTAATTTCACATATTCATTTATCACACCTAGAATCCATCAATGGTACTGAGTAGGTGTTACATTGGAGTCCATGGAATACTTGACTCCTCTAGATACAGAATATTCCAGACTTATATTATTCCAGCCATGTCCATACTTATTCTAGCCTCCATCTGTCAGACTCTGCTCTAGTATATAAACTGTACAACTAGTAGTACATCCCTCAGTTCAAATATCAACTTGGTTTAGCCCAATACTCTCGCACTCACTTCTACTTGGCCTTCAAGCCTAATCTCAATCTCTTCTACAAGTCCACAGCTTCCAACTCTGTGCGACTTCATCCTAATCCTTACTTGTCTTACTCCGCGGACTCTGTCCGTATTCATCTTAGGGCTTCAACCCAGGGGTGATGTTGCTAATAGCTTCGCCAAGCCCATGTGCATTCTGCAGGCTCCATGGCATGCATTCCGCTTCATCTCTTCCTCTATTGGCATGATCCTAACAGTAGGGAGCAACAGTATAATCACATAAGGTGACCAGGAACTTGTATGTTTGTTGGTTGTAGAACTTGTCCAGTGTGACAGATAGCTCCTGCCATGGTAGTGCAGCGGTGGGGTTTGAGTGGTCTACAAACATGTTTGGACCTTTCTATGAGTAGGACACAAAGCACTCACTCATACTGTCTGGAAAAAAGTATGAATATATTTGCCCCACTGATCAGGGGAGCACTTTGTCCTGTCAAAAGGAACAAAATGTGGAGGAGCATCAGTCTTGGACTGTGTGGCAGCCAATGAGCCTTGTCCATGCATTAATACTCATTACTTTATGCATAGCTTTGGGATCCTACCTGGTAATAACATGGCCACCTCTTTCTCCAGATAAGAGCCCCAAGCATATGTGTGCTCCTCTGAAGTTTCTCCCACTTCTTAACTGGTCACCACATCTTGTAAAGGTCTTCTATTGATCTTGTTTGTGCATCTTTTGAGCCTGATAAGTCTTAGACACTCCACCTAAAATCAAACAACTTACAACTACACCATGGGTGTATCATCTTCTGTGTACCAAACCACATAGAAGTAACACATGGCAGGACCTATCATGTTGTATGAACAGAGAAACTCTAAGAACAGCTGCATCACAAGGGGAAGTTCAGCATGGTTACTAACAGAATATTTCATAAGTCTCAAAGCTGTCAAAACAAAGGCAGCATGTACTCTGCAACACCGTGTTCAATTTTCTGTACCTCTTCATTCCATTGGGATTGCTCATCTTAAGAAAGTGCATCCCACCAAGTTTTCACAGTCATCTGATCCTCCCCACCTGGATTCTCTGTGTTGAGCCCAAGTTTATCTTTTCCCCCTAAAAGACTTTCCCCTTGGCATCAAGCTCAACACTTTTCTGCTAGGAAAGCCTTTATTTCCTCCTTCTTCTCCAGCTCATACTACTGTCACCTTGTCATATTTCCTGAGAAGCATAGCATCCTGCTGAGTTTGTTGACAGACTCAGCCATAAGCTTGATGTCATGGGGATCTTGGAAAGACTGTGATGGGTTGGTTGGTAGCATGAGGTGCCTCAGAAGAATCCATCCTCAGGGGGGTAGATTGGCTGCTCTTGGCATGCTTCAGATTGTCAGCATGATTCTTAAACCCTTTATGAAAGTTATCCTGGCAAAGCATTGGGTCCTTTGAGACAGTGAAGAATGTGTGATATACATACCTTCCATTCCTTCCACATATGCTTCTTCAAGTTGAGGTATTCACACTGGCCAAAATATGGATGGCCAAAGATTTCACTGATGAGCATCTTCTGCAAGGTGACCAAGGTATTCTGATCCTCTTGTTTGATTTGTTTCCATGAGACCAGTCATGGATTAAGTCATCAGTATTCTATCAGGTAGATGGGAACTTTCTGCTTAAAGACTTGACTTTGGTTGCACTTGAAAGGGTAGGACTTCCATCTAGGATCTAGCTCCTCAGGATTGTGCACCTTCTTTGAATGCAAGATAGTAGCAGTATCAGCCATTGAGACAAAAGAAGGGAGGTGTGAATGGAATGCGAGCAGGCAAGCTCTTATATGTCATGCTGCTATGGCATTATTGTCCTGTGATTCAGAGGTGGTCAAAGTTTGTATCAACACAAGGTTCTCCAGGGTACTTAGTCCAATTGTCTCAATTGTTATACAGAATCTTGTGTTTTCTGCACTGGCCAAAGTGCCCCTGTGGTGATGTTCATGCCTAACTTGGTAGACAGGCACAAACCACAGACCACCATTTCTAATTATGAGAACATTTCAAGCTGCCTCTTTTGTCTCTATGACCATTGGTGTGTTTCTATGGACACCATTAATATTATGGTTCAGTGTATGAAGACAGAGTGTGCACCATGTACTGATTTTTCTCTCTGAGAATGGAACAAGTGGAAATCTACTGATGTTACCAGTATTGTATATCCAAGGAGTTCTCAGTCTGTGTACCACATAAACAAATATATTGTTAACACCTAGCATACAATGTGGTTTTATAGGTACCAAGTACCTACATCCATGAACATCCACCTTGTCCTCATTATTGGATATCTCAATTATATCTTGATAAATGCCTGATTGCACCACCAACACTTCCTCCTGCACAAAGATCTTATCTTTATTGTCCTCCAAAATGTCAAAAAGAGGGCTTGCTGCCTGAGCTTTGCCCTTGTCAGCATGACTAGTGTGCTCATTGTCTGAGATGTTGATGATGCTGGCCATCTCTGGTTTCAATCTATCTTCCTCTAGACTGGAATCAGTAACATGCTACAAAAATAAAAGTGACATTGATACCTTTGACCTCATTGCCTGTGACACCAGGGACTGGATAGTTGCATAGAATATTGTTTTCAGCTATGTACAAGTATGGTTAGTGTTGTATGAACCTGCAATGACCAGTCCACTTACCTTTGCTGGCCAGTGTAGTGTCATCAGCTGATAGTCCCCCATCTTCTGCACCTGTAAGTTGAGTCAGCATGGACTTTGATATAAAATAGCATTGAATGACCTTTGTCCTTCGAGAGATCAATAGTGTCTTGCAGTCCCTCAACCTTCCTGGACAATTAATCCAATTCTTTGGCAGACTGATGCATCTCGTCTCATAGGAGCACTAATCCCTCCAGAAGTGTGTAATTCTTGGCAGTCAGCAGACCTCAAATGGCTCTGGATGGATAAGCACCATGGTGTGGATCACTTTCAAGATCCTTCCTTATGCACTAAACTTACAGTCAATGGATAAACACCAAATGACAAAGAGGTCTGCTCACTCATATCCATTCATCTCCAAACTGATGTCTGCTACTGTGGCCCTGTCCTATCATTGCACAGATCTCATGGATGTGTATATTTCCAGGTTTGTTACATGTAAGAATTTTGTCATATTGTCTTTGATTGAGATGATTGAACATGGCACAAAGTGATTGTAAAAACTTTCTCGGTCTTTCTCTTTGACAGGAATTCTGAGAGCAAGATCACCACAGCTAAGAATGTGAAAGAGGTGAGCCATGACACACACCAGAAAAATGTAGCATATTATGTACAAATATGTATGCTGGGCCTGAGAATGTTTGGAGTCAGGGCCATAGACAATGTTTCTAACCAATTGTTCAATTGTTATTCAGTAGATGAAGGGACACACTTATAATAGGTGACCAACAATAAAATGCAAAGAAAGGAAAGGCATGGGAAGGTGTTGGTCAGTTGTAGATATTGGACCAAGATTTCTAAATTCCATTAAAGCCAAATGACTAACCAGTCCACATTAACTGATTGGCTTTAACTGGAGTCATGAATTAAGATATTACACTGTCCCATGATCACTAGACTCCTGTTAAAGCCAATCAGCTTTACAAAGTTAAGAAATCCTTGTCCAATATCTGTAGCTGACCAACACTTTCTCATGCTTTTGATCTTGCTCACTAACACTCAGTACAATTTTGTCTGTAGTGTTAGTAAGGCTCATTCAAATAACAACTTGCAGTTGAATCTAAGCTACAATGAAAACATGATGTATGTGTAATGTGCTCACACTTTCAGGTAAGTAGTGCTGATGAACCCACTGTGCCAGCACATAGTCATATCACATTGTAGCATAACCCCAACATTTTTCTCAACATTGAAGCAGAGGGGGCTTCTGAGGCAAGTGGAAAGGAAGGGATGTTGGTGAACAACAATGACAATGAAGGTGAGTGGTGTTATTTTCATATTGAAAAATTTGTTTTGATATTCATTGAAACACAGGCTTCTTAGACAACACCACTCCACAACCTGCCCCAGCCATTGATGTGCTTGGAATATGTATATGCATGTAACCCATATAAAAATTGAATTCTGTATTTATTCTAACACCAGTAAGCTATTCAGTAAGAAACAATAGCAAGGGTACCAAGTTCCTGGTCAGTGTGCCAGGCAGGCAAGAGTCATTAACACTTACCAGGAAAATACCATGAAAGAACTTAGGAAGAAAGCATAGAAGCACCCTTGTGCCTGGGGAACTTAGAAACAAGTGCCAGAATGGCCCTACCAGGCATGAGGTCACATGCATCTAAATTTCTGGGCTCAGCCACATTCACATGTGCTACTAAGTCCTAAATCAGTAAAGACATGGCATTCTATGGTAGTCAGGCTAGAGCTTAGCCAGCACTACCTGGTTAACCATGGAATACTGAACACAATATACACACAGTGTGGGTATTGGCACCTGGGCACACAATATGTTCCAGTAAAGAAATAGTCCATCTAGTATAGGTCCTACCTTGCCAGGAAAGGATTCATATCTTGATCAGAGACATGATTGTGAACCATGACCAAGCATTAGTCAGTCTAGTTAGGAGAGCTTATGTGAGATCATATAATGTACTTATATTTATATTTCTCTGTAAACAAGCTGAAGTCCTGTATTGCAGTCAGGTTGCTGGGTCCCGAGGTATGAGGGCCTAGCAACCTGACTGCAACATGGGACTTCAGTTTGTTGGGGCCTGCCCCAAACCTGGCTTATTACTTCTGATGAATCTTCAGAATATATAATATTTAAAGTATTTGTACCTTTTTGCATCTGGAAAGAAAACTCAAATTCAATCATGTCCAAAAGTGCAGTGGTCAAGTGCTGCATAGAGTCATCCATGTGTAAAAAACAGGTCTCAGAAGGACATGTTCTAAATTCACATAGGTGGATTGACTGGCCTTGAGACTCATTGATTGTTATTGAAAATGTCAGCCTGACTGGAATTGTGTTGAAGGAGATGTATGGTTCATGTCATATATCTACACAGTAACACACTCCTTTGTTTTGATCATATATAAGTCAGCTATAGATACCATTGTTGCTCAGTCATTTCACCCAGTGTGCCTGACTGAGGTACATATACCTTACACTTACTGTCCTACTCATTACTTACATCACTCCTTAGTTTACTGATTATATTCTCCTTATATGATTAGGTACCATTGACTCAATACAGCCATATTACCTATATTGTGCCCAACCATATTTACCAATTATATTCTCTTTGTATTAAATTGATGATGTGAAAATACAATATATTCAAAGAAATATTATTCATATACCATACTGTTCCTTTACTTATCAATGCTCATTCATTCTTACCATACCTCCAATCTATCATTATACTATATAGCATCACTGTAGTTACCCAGATACCTTAGTCTTTTATATCTCTCCTGTGCCAGCTGAAGTACATATATTTGTCTATTTTAAAGTAGTCATAAAAGACCTCCATGATCCAAATTGATGGAACCATCTGACAGTAGTATAGATACATAATGGTACCATGCAGAAATGGTGCAAAGCCTTATTGTGAATTGTTAGAGTAATCACAGCTATATGAAGGTAGCATAAGAAACATAAACAATAGAACACAAAATAGAATACACACCTAAGTCAGTTGCATAGTTGATGTGAATGGCTCAAGTGTGATATTGGGGGAAGATGGGATATATAGTTGAAAATAGATAGGAGAAATAGTCCAAATATAGTGAGTATATTTGATCAAATAAATGAGATGTCAGTATGTTGGAATAGGCTGTGAGTTCAAGATGGGCTGAATATCTGACATGAATATTATGTAGAGTGTGTTCTGTCAGATATTCAGCCTATCCTGCATACCCTACTGTACCAATGTTCATATATTTGACTGAACTTAGTTACTATATTTAGATTATTTCTTCTATACATAGTATCCACCTATATCCACCTATTTTCCCCTTACTGCATCTCAGCTGTTCACAATGACTACATGACTGACTGAGGTGTGTATACCACCCTATTTTCTATCCCCTACATATTTCTTATGCTACATTCTTATAGCTATTTCTATTCTGACATGTTGAACAGTTTCAATATCACTGAGCAATTCTGTATTTGAATATCATCCTAAATAATACTAGTATTTTGACAAAGAAGCTCTAACAGATATGTCCTTTAGGGATCCACACCCTCTGTCACCATCCATAAACCATATAGCCCTTGAAGAAGATTAATGATTTTGGACTGTATAATTACAGTTGTAATGGTCATATATACTGCTATATTTGTTGGTACTTGTTAAGCAGCTACAAACAACTTGACATGTCTGCAGACACTCATGTACACTGTATTCCTGTACAATATGGTCATGGCATCCAACCCTGATAGCAACTTGTCCCTTTACAAACACTGCATGTTGTGTCATTGCAGAAGTTACTTGTTCAACCATCCTTCAAAATAATAGCTAATATTATGGAAGTACATTTTAATACAATTTTCCCTAAGCACAAACAGCTTCCATGATAGTCTGCATACCAACATTTTTCCTCCCATGGTGTTGGAAAGTAGTGTTGCCACCGGCTCAACTCAAAGTCATGAGTCAGTCGAGTCAAGTCAGAAATTGCCGAGTTGAGTCATAAAAATGACTTGGAAGATATTCGGCTTGACTCGGCTTTGAAGTCACTCAAGTCACTCAGAAGCCGCTCAAGCCGTTAGCACTTTCCCTATTTAGATGTAGAATGTTTTTTGCTGTCTGGCAGCAATAGCAAGGACTTTGAAGGTATGAAAACTCATTGTAGCCAGTGCCGAAGTTGTACAGGCAACCAATGCTACAGTATCACAGGCCACCATCAGCTGGACTGATGATGCCAGTGCTCCAGGGCTTAAACTGGCACTGGACTGACCTCATGCCAATGGCATTGCCAGCCCTGGGCAAGAACTTCATGTCTACCTTCTGGATGTACAGGTTTGGGGAACCACATTGTTGTTTTGGTAGATATATGCTGTTTTATGGTAAATCTGATATGTATAACAATTCTTAATGGGAAAATCAATCACATTATCGTGCTTTGTTTGCTATGGAAAGAAGTTTTCTTTGCTTAGTAATATTATATTTTCTAAATATAGGCAATCATTGCTGAGTTGTAAGTCACTAAAGTCGCGACTTTGAGCTGAGTTGAGCCAAGTCATCAGACCATCGGAGCCGATTTGAAGTCGAGTCACCTGAGTCAAGTTGAGTCGTGGCAACACTATTGGAAAGAGCCAGATGCCAGAAAGGGAAGGTTCCAGTCATGCAGTGCTGGCAAGACTGGTCACACAATAGCTGGCTATGGCAGTGCATCTATATATTAATACAGGTGGACCACAGCCACATTGATTATGTAGCATTAAGTGGACTTTGAAAATTCCACCTCTCTTCAGTATGCACTGCCACGACTGGCTATTGAGTGACTGGTTCTGCCCGCACTGCCACGGTAACATCACCTGCCTTTTCCAGTGTCTGGCTCTTTCTGACACCAAGGGAGGAAAAATATTGGTATGCATACTATCATTGCAAAAGTTGTTTGTGCTTGGGAAAAATTGTATTAATATGTAATTCCAGAATATTAGTTATCCTTTTGAAAGGTGGCTGAGCAAGTAAATTCTGCAATGACACAATATGCAGCATTGAGCATTTGTAAAGGGACATTAGGGCTGCATGCCATAACCATATTGTATAGGAATACAGTGTCCATGAGTGTCTGTAGTCATGTCAGGTTGTTTGTAGCTGCTTACCAAGTACCAACAAATATGGCATTATATATGACCCTCACAGCTGTAATTATACAGTCCAAAGCCATTAGTCTCCTTCAAGAGCTATGTGGTTCATAAATAGTGATGGAGGGCATGGAACCCTAAGGGACATATCTGTCAGAGCTTCTTTGTCAAGACACTACTATTATTTGGGACAATATTCTAATACAGAATTGCTCTGATATTGAAACTGTTGAACATGTTAAAATGGAAACAGCTATAAGAATGTAGTATAAGAAATATAAAATAGAGTGGTATATGTAAGAAAACGTGCTCAGCCTTATCTGTCCATATGGGAGCAAAAGCTGAGGTGTGCGATACAAGGTACATGGTATATAAGGTACTGTAAAGTCCAAGGAAGTGAGGATGTAAGTATGAAGCAATTTGTGGGAATTAAAGCAGATGAGTCTCAGAAGACTGTCCAAGAGGTGGATCATTGCAACAATGAGCAAGAAGGCACTATGACAGTGTGCAAGGCACTCTTGAGGGCATGTAAATCAACAGTATACACACCACAGTCAGTCATGTAGTCATTGTGAACAGCTGAGGTGTGGTAAGAGGGAAAATAAGTAGATATAGGCAGATATGTATAGGAGAAATAATCTGAATATAGTAAGTAAGTTCAGTCAAAAACATGAAACATTGGTATGGTGGAATATGCAAGATAGGCTGAATATCTAACAGAACAACCTCTATGTAATATTTACATTAAGTTTTGCACTATTGCTATATGGTACTATATCTATAATGGAGGTCTTATACAGCTACTTTAAAAACAGACAAATATACATACTTCAGTTGGCATAAGAGAGGTATAAAAGACTAAGGTATCTGGGTAACTACAGTGATGCTATATAATGATAGACTGGAGATAGTACAGTAAGATATATATGGTAAGAAAGAATGAGCATTGATAAGTAAAGAAACAGTATAGTATGTGGATAATATCTTCAATACATTGCATTTTCATGGCATCAATTTAATACAAAGAGAATATGTAAGAAGTCATGCAGTATCTCAGCCATTATGTCCATGTGAGAGCAAAAGCTGAGAGTGCAAACACTAACTATGTGATATAAGTATGCTACAGAGTCTGTGGAGATAAGCACTAAGAAGGAAGGTTGAGGAGCAGTTGAGGAAGAGGATCATTGTTTGGAGCAAAGCTGTCAGAGTCATTTGACAAGCAAGGCACGATCTGAGTCTTGGAAAGCCAACAGAATATAATCAGTAAACTAAGGAGTGATGTAAGTAATGAGTAGAGCAATAAGCATAAGGTATATGTACCTCAGTCAGGCATATACTGGGTGAAATGACTGAGCAACAATGGTATCTATGGCTGAATTGTATAGGATCAAAACAAAGGAGTGTGTTACTGTGTAGATATATGACATGAACCATACATCTCCTTCAACACAATTCCAGTCAGGCTGACATTTTCAATAACAATCAATAAGTCTCAAGGCCAGTCAGTCACCTATGTGGGTTTAAATATGTCCTTCTGAAACCCATTTTTTTTACATGGACGGCTCTATGCAGCACTTAGCCACTGCACCATGACTTTTGGACATGATTGAATTTGAGTTTTATTTCCAGATGCAAAAAGTACAGATAGTTTAAATATTGTATATCCTGAAGCTCTATCACAGTCATATTATGTATCTTCTCTCAAACTAACACCTCAAGATTGGAGTAATAAGCTGGGTTTGGGGCAGGCCCCAACAAGCTGAAGTCCCATGTCACAGTCAGGTTGCTGGGTCCCAAGGTACGAGGGCCCAGCAATCGTGACGAAGACATGGGGCGGAAGCTTGTACAGAAGAGAGGTGGAGATTTCAAAGTCCACTAATCTTACATAAGCAATTCTGTGGCTGTGTGTGAACTGTATTATTATATAGACAGAATAACCTGGTAGTATAAAAGTAGGTAGAATATGGTACCCAGGAATTTTTCTGGCCCTCAGCTATGGTAGTATTACCTGCAGGAACTAGGTTAGAGCTTCAAGATATAGACTCAACCAGAATTGAAAGTATTTTAATGATTAAGTTTGTATTTTGCAAGCACCCATAAGAAAGAGCTCAGTATTGTATTGTGTCAGTATCCTGGAATCAATCAGTCAGCCAGATCAGTCAATCAGTCAGCCTGGTTCAGAGATTCTTGCAACTCAGTGCAGAATCTGGTATCTCAGTGGATACTTGTGTTATTTGTTTGAAACCTCAGAGTCCAGGACTCAAATAAACTTTTACCTAGTCAGATCAAGACCTTTGAAATCCTTATGTTGTGTTCCTGGAAATCTATCTAAGTACAAAAGCCTATATAAAGATGTTCCTCTGCCACCATGAACTTGCTAGGTTTATGTTTTGAGTGTAGTGGTTAGTGTTTGTGTTCCTGCTTTCACACTGCACTGTTACCAGCCCTTTCACCATCAACACAATTCAAGGTGAAACTCTCCTTGACAAATGTCTAGAGATCACTGAATATGTTGATGAACTCACCCAGTGTGCCCAAAAAAGGCATCAATTGGAAGTGGAACCTATGCCCCAGTCATTGACACCACTTTCCATCCAGGCTTTGTCAAGCTCCAAATTTTTAGTGAGGGTACAATGCCAAGTGCACAGACATTGTCTTTAAATCAAACATTGTCCCATCCTGTTGTTCACCTGGCTCTTAAAATTAGTTGATAGCATGTCATCTTCCAGCCCAAACACTTAAAGATGACTTGATATCTGCATTTGTCATTCCAATGGCCCACAACTGGGTTTATCTTCAATGCTCTTTTATAAATCAGGCCTTGAGGATGTTCTTCTCTACATCTACCATGGTTAGCAAACATCAGGGAAAGGTCATTTTAGAGGAGATCCCATTTGATGAACAAGCAACCATCCTCCATATGTGTGGTCACCAAAATGTCCAGCCACAAGACTGGGTCATTATTACAAAGGGTATCTACTGACAGGATTTGGGATGCATTATAGCTATGCATGAGTGGGGGTTGAATGTTCTCATCATCCCTTGCATTTTTCCTAGGGAGGCACAAGGTCAGAAGTGGACCCAGACAGTTCAAGAGCTGTTTGTTCCTGGCAAAGCAAAACAGCAGTTTGGTACCAGTAACCAAATTCATTCTATCATGAAACCCACTCCCAATCTCAAAGCTAAGGCTGATTGAGGGCTTCTAGTTCTTGAATGCAAGCATCAGGGTGTGGAACACACTACCACAGCCTCAATCCAAATTTTGGGCCTCTTCAATCAGAGTCAGCACCCTGTAGTCCTAGAGGCCATGCTCAATGCACCTTGTCTGACCAAGTGGCATTTTGCATTCAGAGAACTTGTCAGAATGACTGGCAGGCCCAAACACAATGACATAGGGACTGTCATCAAGATCAAAGAAAAGGACCTGGAGATTATGGGCAAGGACAAATCAGGGACCTACTACTGTCCATTCCTTTGGGCAGAGAAGATCTTTTACACTGGGAACTATGTTAACTGCATTGATAATGGCAGGGAAGGATTCATTCAGAGAATGGACAATTTCAGTGTCTCACTATTGGAACAATATAATAACAGTCAAATTGACATATGTTCTTTTGTTGTTCTTGTGGTATCTACTTGTCTCAAACCAGGCTTACAGGAACTGTGGTATGATAAAAACTCAATTATCAAGGTCTTACCACTAAAACAAGACATCAAAGTCCATGACATTCACTAGGTAGGAGCACAAGTTATAGTAACCAATCTGGCATCCCCTCTGTGCAGCCAGGAAGTGCTCATCAAGCATCTCATTAATTCTCTTGATGGTCTAGCTGCTGTTATAGTTGGGCACAAAGCAGATCCCATTCTGCCATCCACTAAACATATAATCAATGTAAATGGTCTATTCCTTCAAAAGTATGTCTATCTGCACTGACCATTGCCCTCTAGTTCAGAGACACATTTAAATTTCCAACACTACAGCCTCCAGGCTAGTCAATCCTCTGATGATATGGAAGTGTATCACCACACTTCCAGAAGAACACCCTGGATTGGACTGCAAGTCATTGTCCATAGCACACATCACCCTCTACAAATGAAAATAGAGATAGTTAGGGATATCATATGTGGCCAAAAAAATGAGAGCAGCCTTGCTGTAATTATCATTCTTGATAATTAAGATCCAGCATCAACAAACAAAGAGTATGCTGAGGACTATGCTGATGTTTTGGATGTGGAGTAGGTCTTTTGAGCAATCTTTCTGTCACAATATCTAATGTAATGTACAGGCCCTCCCTTGCATTTTGTCCAGCTGCTGAAGCCTTCCCAGAAGGATTTTATGCCATGGCAGTTGTTCCTTGCCTCCCAATGCAAAGAGTAACATGCTCTTGCCAGACAAGCAATAAGATCCTGACCCTTAATTTCACAGAGACATGATACACCACCTTCCACTGAGCCTGCATGGGACCTACATTCCAAAACACCTCCCCCATGTGGTTTTGCTTCACATTCAGGTCCTCTGTTATTGCCCTCCAGCACCTACAAGCATCATGGTCATTGGATGATAGATCCTTGCTTTGCAGATTGTGAGTTGCATGTATGTGTCAGTAGTAAAGCAAAGGTGATGGTGGTACAAAAGAGGAGTGATGGTGCTGGCATGCAAGCATACATTAGAAAAGGAAAGAAAAAACTGGAGCCAATTCAAACTGGTATGCCTGAAGCCATGCATCCCACTACACCACAAAATTATGAGTGATGGATTGTTATCAAGGGCAAAAACATGGGCAAGTATGTTCATTCAATCCACTATGAAAAAGGTGCCAATCCAAAGATACCAATATGGTAGACTCTGGCAGTGGTTGAACCAGTTGAAGGGGAGGTGGATCAGTTGGTCAGAGATGAACTTCATTTGGATTTGACAATGCTTTGCTTAAATGAGGTGTCCTGACTGAAAAATATACAATTCAGTCATAACCTTTGGGAGGAAGGTGGCCACTAGACATATATTATTCAATTGTTGTTATAGCATACTTCTATTGTCAATTTGTATATTGAAACATTACAATTGTCATGTGATGAAAAGAAAGTCAAAGTGGTAGGTAAGACATGAGCTTGGACCTGGCAGAAGCATCATAGAATGCAGCCTTTAATGCCACTGCAATCACATCCAAGGTGTTTTTTACAATCCTTTTTTCCCTCCTAAGCACACCACTGAATCTGTCTATGCCTTTAGGGTTCATTTGGTTGAACTGGTGATGAACCTAAACTTCCATGGCAATGGCACACCAAAAACTCAAGGAGTTATGGTTAATGATGGTGTAGACCAGAGGTAAAGGTACTGTGTTGTGCAAGTTGTTTGGGGCACCTCTGTGTGACCTAATCACTTCCTCTAGATGTGAGTTTATACTGCAACATTTCAGTCAAGCAAGTAATGCCCAAGTGGTCAAGTACTAAAAGGTTTTGGCTGTAGGCCAGTGATAATCTTGATAATAAGATAGAACAGAAGAGGGTATGATGTGAATACCACAAATCTGGTGCAAAAGCAGGAGAAACAAATAGATGAGGTCTCTAGATGTAGGTCCTATGAAAATATTGGTGAAAATAAGACTACATGCATGGCAGATAGTCTATGAGTGGCGGAGTGTCAATGGACTGAGTGGGTGATCCTAATAATGCCATTTAATGGTGGCAAAAGTGTGAAAGTGTGTTTATATCTGGTGGGGAGTGGAGATAATGAGTGTTGGTCCTATATGAGACAAAATATACTGGAGTCAATGTCAAAAGCTGAGTCTACTTGGAGACATTCCTATCCTATGTTAATATCAAACCTATGAGTCCTCTTGAGGGACTATCATATCTTATCCTATGACAATCCTAAAACAATGTTAAGTCCAAAACAATCCTATGTTGATGATGCTGATTCCTATAAGTCTGCCAGAGACTACCCAAGTGGGCTGTGATAATGGTGTTGAAAATAAAGCGAAATAAAACTCCTATGGTATGAAGATGAAGACAATCTGATCCTATAAAAACAAAAGAGGTGGTGTACAATGCAAGTGTACAGTGTTACATACTAGATGTGTGTATCAACCCATAATGATGGGATACAATCAAAGGTGTGATGTGCGACACTGGAGATAATTCTAACATCAGTCAATCATGGTGTAGAGCATTGTCTCAAAGAGAGCAAGGGGGGTATGAAGCTCAGATGGTGTACAACTGGTCCTTTGCTTATAGCAAGTGTATGGGGTGCAAACAATTGCTATTGTTTGTATACTGCACTATGCATGTAATATGGTCTTTGAACCAGTGCCAATAGGTATAGCAAGAATGTAGAGATGAGAATGTATCTGGTGATGAGTGTATAGCCAAGGCTAGTAATAGAGTAGCAGGTAGATAGTTGATTTACTAGGGTACTACAATTTTCTACTGACTTTTATACTACCAGTGTTATTTATTAATAGAGGGACTTAGTAAAGCTGTAAGACTGCAGCTTTGTAACAATTCAAGCATCCATATGTATCTCCATAGTCACTTGTAACAGCTAATCCTTTGGATTACTGAAGGAAGGTAAATTTTCTATGACATAAGTCATCACAGCATGGTTATTAGGGTGCTGTTTAACTGTGGACTGTGAGGGTATGGTCAATAGACTGAGGTGTACAAAAGGAATAGTGAGTTCTAGTGGCCTTGGCATGGTGATATTGCTAAAACCAGGTGCTTGGATGACCAAAATCTGATGATTATTGAAGTAGGGCAATTGTTGACAGGTATGACCTCATATAATGAAAGGATCAACACTGGTCCATTATGCCATGATGCAATCCTGATGCATCACTGATGCATATTATGCTTATCTCCAGTGGTTGCCTGATCAATCAATATTGATGTCTCACTGTGATGGCATACAAATTGAGCTGTGAAACGAGCTGGGAAGGACATTCTTCATTATCTCTGGCCATTGAAGTGTCCAAAAAAGACCTATAGTGGTGCATACACACTGGATTTATTATTATATCTGGTGCAAATCCTGTGCCACTTAGAAAGGGCCAAATCATAAATTCTAAGTGTACAGAGCCTAGAGGCTTATCACCAGACTTACCATATGATGAAGATGAATACTGGGATCTAATCTATGCATAAAACTGAGACAGGTCAAGTCAGCTGAAGAGCATAAGGCTTTGGCTGAGAGCGAGTGGCCATAGATACCCGAGAAATCTAGAAAATATAAATAAAGCAAATTATGACTTGTATGATAGGTTGTAACTCTGAGGACATAACAAGGGACATGGCATATCACTATGTGTAGTGTTAACTGACATCACAACCTTGTGTGTGACACAACCTGAGCCTGAGTCAGACTTCTGACTAAGTGCCAAGCAATGGTGTGCTCATACAACATGTGTGGGACACAGGGGATGGAGCTCTGCAGTCTGAATGATACTATAAAAGGTTTTACTAATTTGTAAAATGTATAAATACAGTAGAGTAGAGGTAGTCTATAAGTTTTGGACCCCCAGTGTAATGATACAAAGCTTTTCTGCCATGTGCTTTAGCACTTGGAGCTGTTTGTAGCTTTGAGCAAGAGAATTCTAGACCATTCTTAGTACTATTAGAATGATATAAGTAATGTGTGAGAGATAGAAAGTTAATGGGGTACTTTTTACTTTGGTTTCATTGACTGTTTTACTTGCACTCTTATTGAGAATTGGAGTTTAGTGTGAGTGTGGGCACTTCCTCTCTTATTTGAGGTTTTGTTGTGATGCAAGGCACTACAGGCAGCAGAGATTTGAAACCTTTGGCTTGGTTAGTGCTTACTCTGTGTTATTTCTGCAAGTTTGCAGAGGTTTAAATCCTTTGACTTGTTGGACAGGGTTTTCTGTGTTTACTGTGTTCTCTGGATCACATAGGTATGAATCCTGTGGGTCTACAATCAGTTAGGAAGCTCAAGTACATAGGTTAAGTCCCTGTGGCTCTTGTGGATTGCTAGTGTGAATAGGTTTCTGCTTGGAGCATGTTGCTTTAATTCATGTTTAGTGTGTTCTCTATTGTCTGTTGTGACTATTTGAGTCACATGTTGACATGCTTGCAGAGCATTTACTGGTGTAATTTTGTGAAATGTATCAATATAAACATGGTAGAACACCCCATTACCCAGATAATGAAGAATATGCATAGAGTGCAGTGTTAAACCCACAGAGTGCAGTGATCTATGCACAGAGCACAGTGATATAACCATAGCACACAATATAATAATGCATGCATGCAAGTCTTGAGTGATGATTGGTAGAGTGCATGCTCTAGCTTAGAGTGATACTAGTTGAGGTCACCCTAAGTCCAAGAGCTCAACACTCAATACTGAATGCACTAGAAACAGACTGGATATGTGCTGTAAAGCATTAATGAAAGACATGTATGATCCTAAGAGAACTATGTGACACACTGATCTATGATGCACAGGGCACAGATTGACCAGCATGCTGCACACATATATAAAATGATGCCTAAGTATTAATAACTCTGAGAGAACCCACTTTGACAACAGAGTGCAATGCCTAAGCTTAGAGCAGGTAACCCCAATTACCAGAGAAACCTAGAATATCAATATTGGAATAGGATACAGCCTGCATGACTGGTTGTCACTCTGGGTATCCTCCAAGGAAATGACAAGTGACATGCCAATGCACAGAGCACAGTGTTAGCTGAGTCACAACCATGAGGGAAATAGAGTTTTGGCCCTGAGATAGGTCTCTGACTAAGGGCCAGGCCTTGGCATCATATAATAACATGTGCATGTTGCAAGGGATATTGTTCCCAATCTCCAATAATAATATATTACAATTTACCAACTTGTAGACTGTGAAGTGTATAAATACTATAGTGTAGATGTAGTATACAAGTTTCAGACCCCTGGTGTAATAGTGACAAGCCTTTTGGATATGCACTCTAGCCTTTGGAGTTGTTTGAACCTTGTGCTCTGTCAGTTATTGGTGAGCTAGAGGTGTTGAACCCCAATTGTGATAGTGTGAGGTATTCTAGCCATACACTCTAGCACTTGGAGCTGCCTGTGACTTCATTGACATGCCCCCAGGGCATTTAAGCATGTAATTTTGCATTATTAGGCATTGCATACCTAAAATAGAAGTCTGCAAATGTAATAGGAGAGAATATACCAAGAGCGCAATGATATTAAGCAAGTACAATGAATATTGGAAGTGACTATTGGTAGAGTGCATGCTCTAGCTTAGAGCGATACTAGATAAGGTCAATCTAAGTATGAGAGCTCAGTGCTTGATACTAACTGCACCAAGATAACATTGCGCAGGTATTGGAATATAATAATTAGAGACATATGTGATACTAGATGAACTACGAGAGACATTGATCTATGATGCACAAGGCACGGATCGACTGGCAACTTGCACACATAGTGATATAATGGCTACAAACAAATAAAACTGAGAAGACCCACTTCAGCCAAAGAGCGCAAGGCCTAGATGAATACTAAGTAATCACAAATGACAGAAACACTTAGAGAAATATGAATAAGTCAAATTGGGACTTGTTGGATAGAAGATATCTCTGAGGATATAACAGGAGATGTGGCATATCCCTGTGTGCAGTGTTAACTGATATCACAACCATGCACACTATAAAGTCTGGGTCTGAGTTCAACATTTGACTAAGTGCCAAGTGATGGTGTGCTCATGCAGCATGCACAGAATGCAAGGGATGGGAGGCCACAGAAGAAATAATACTATAACTGGTTGTATTAATTTGTAGATTGTAGAAAGTATAAGTACAGTAGAATAGAAGTAGTGTACATGTTTCAGACCCCTGGTGTAATGGTGCAAAGCTTTTCTGCCATGCGCTCTAGCACTTGGAGTTGTTTGTAGCTTCAAGTGAGAGAATATACTTTAGCTGAGATGTATTTGTTGATATTGAGTAGTGCACTAGATGAAGAAAGTTAACACGGCACTTGGTGCATTGGTTTCAGTCATTGTTTGACTTGTGCTCCTATAGAGAATTTGAGTTTAGTGTCAGTGTGGACACTTTCTCACTTTTTTGAGGTTCTTGTCTGACACAAGGCACTACAGGTGGCAGAGGTTTGGACCCTTTGGTCTGATTAGTGCTTGCTTTCTGTATTTCCACAGGTTGGCAAAGGTTCAAACCCTTTGCCTTGTCAGACAGGGTTTTCTGTGTTAGTTTGTGTTCTCTGGATCGCATAGGTTGGAACCCTGTGGATCTACGATTGGTTAGGAAGCTCGAGCACATAGGTGTAGACCCTGTGGCTTGTGTGGATTGTGTTAGTGTATTGGTTTCTGCTTGGAGTGCTGTGCTTTGAGTCATGTCTAGTGGTTAGTTCTGTTGTTCATTGTGGCTGTTTTGAATAGCACACTGAAGAGGCTGGCTGTGGGCACCTGTGGAATAGTGCTCAGAACAGTGTGCTACACACACTAAACCTTACACACACTCACACAACTACTCAATCTATACAATCACCCTCATAAGTATGTGGGGGGGATGAGATTATATCACCTTGCAACTACTAGTACTTTAGAACTAGTAATGCACCTTATTATCTCGACACTATGCAGCATTTACTCATTTCAGACTGATCCTAAGGCTAGGAACTTTTACAAGAAGGTACACTTCAAGGAGCAACCTTCCAGGCAAAGTATAATATTCAAAACTACACTAGGACACTCATCCTACAATACAATCAGACACACTGCAGGTCGCAACAACACTGAGCTCACTACACACAGGCACATAGGGTTAACGAAACTGACTGCAACGACGAGAACAACCTCTAATCCTTCTATGGGTTTCGGATTCGGAACAGAACCAACTCAGAGACAGATTCCAGAAACAGACTGACAGAACAGATTTCAGAAACTTCACTTCAATTCATACTCTAACAGACTCCAAACAGTACTCAGATGGAACAGAACCAGAACACTGATTCTTATTCACTCAGAACTTAAGCACACAAGTCAGATTCTGAAGTTATCTCTATTCCTCAGAGTGAGCTTGCTATTTCTATACAATGCTTGAAGCTACAAACTAATCCTTTATTACAGTGCTCACTTTATACATGCACACCATAACTCGGGGGTTTGAAACTTGTATACTAAACCAAGACCACTAACTACTTATACCACAACTGTTGCTAATTACAAATACCACAGCAGTACCCAGGTAAACTAGACTCCTACATTGATGTGCTCAGTAATGGGCAGCACTCAAAGGAAAACTAAACTCTAGATCAGAAATCTAGAGACTAACTCTCACTCTAAAATCTTCCAGTTCTTTTGGGATTGTAGTTGTCCCTGGTGCAACTTCATAGTCTAGATCACCGAAATCCTCTAATTCCATGCCATCTAGATCAGGATATACTTCGTCTCCAGGCTGTGGGTCTCGTCTAGATAACCCATCTGCAGGGAACGTTGCTCCTTGTACATGTCTAAGAGTGAAATGGAACATTAAAATTTCCTCGATCCATCTATTTAACATTGTATTAGGACCCATTCCTGGGTTACTCAGCATCCCTTTAATATACTGTGCATCAGTTTCTACCACCAGGTTTGTAACTTCTATCAGCCAGTATTGACATGCTTTTAGAGCATGCAAGAGACCATAGAGTTCTCGCTTTGGCTGAGAGAACTGCACTTCTTGTTCATTCAAGGTTATTGACCCAAATCACGCATAGTGACACTTACTTGGATCCTCTTTGTCAATCTGATAGATAATGAATCCTACAGCTTTGTATGAAGTATCCACTGCAATCCCAATTTTGCCTTTGCCATCTAGCTGTAGTGGCCTTAGAGCAGGGCTATATCACTCCGAGAAAAGTAAAATTTCTGGACAATATTTGTTCGTTAGAAACGGTAGCGTGATTTTCTAGGTTTCCTGACCCAGTTTCTGGAGGAAGGAAGTCAATGGTTTCCAAAGAGAATAAACTGTGTCCAAAACTAGAGTTTCCGAACGTGTTTCAGAAGTCCAGAATATGTCCTGAAATTTACTGTTTCTGGCAACCTGAAATCTCCCAAGAAATTTGTAAATTTGAACCTGATTTCCAGATGCAGAATACTTACGAAATCTGTATATAAGAAATTCGGGGAGAAACGAAGCATTTCCTTATGAATTTCTGACCATCCTAAAGTAGCAGTTTCTGGTACAATTTTTGAGGTCAAGAAATGTACCAAAAAATTCGAAATTTCTTGCATCTTGAAACTCTGCGCCAGCTGATCTGCTGATGAGCGGCTACTCAGCTGACGATGAGCTGTTATTCGGCTGTCGATCATGTATCCTTCGTTTGTCAATTTAATTGAAGTTGGCAGCCAGCAGCTCATCCGGCTTAACCTGTTTCTCTGGGGCTAAGTCGTCATTCCAGATGATTGCAATTGTAGTTCAAGAAACAAAGCCTTGCGAGTATATAGTATATAACATATATGACATAGGTACATAGATGGTATCAAAAACATTGTGTAAATTTTCAACTTTTAAGACGGGGTATGAATGAGTAAGATAGCAAGATGAATATGCGAATAGGATAGCGAGATATACGAGTACAGCAAACGATAACAATTTATGCCAGCAGAGGCGCAGTCAATTTATGCATCGCTGCTATTCGTCAGAGTATACGCATTTGACTAGAAAAAAGAACACTCACTGCAACTTGCCCAGGTAATAACGGGGTAAACCCTTCATTGTGTAGTCGAGTCCTCTTTCGACGACATACTCTGCGTCCCTGCGATTCCCAGAGTAATACAGAGTCCCCACCAAGCGACCGCTGGGGGAAAGGAACCTTGCCATATTGCGTTGGCTGCCGTCGACCATTAGACCGCTATTACCAGTCAGATAGAGAATAATGGCAGATAGACGCGCATACCAGACGATACAATCTACGTGATGGTACTTCCTAAATGTCCCAGCTCTTTCTAACTTCACTATGGCTTCGTCTAACGCGTTGAAGAGGTCTTGGGCTTCGTTGACGAAGTGTCGTTCGAACGACGCTTTCGTTTGGTAAGTGAAATACACTTCAATGGACATCTGAATATAGTAAGTAAGATGCAGGCATGGAATACTGGTTACTCACAGTGTATTTTCAGTAAGCTGTGAAAAAAAAGTGGTATGAGAAGACTGTATTCGAGGAGACTGGAGTTCTTTGATGGGTGGTGGGCGTGGAAAGCAAGAAAGAGCAAGGCGCTTATGTCGTCGATCGTCGTCGAGTGTACAAATACAAACGCGCACAAGCAAGTAAATGATTTCCACACTTCCCTAGATATTTGCTGCCGTCGCTTCTCATCGATTTGTCACACCTTCCGCTTCCGTCTCTGTTACACACGAACACGAACTAACATACTTTGACCTCCCGATGGCAAGCTTGGGGCGTGACGACGTGGCCAATGGGTTGAATTACGACGTGAGATCTCCTGATACTTATCCCTCCGTCCGTCATTCTGATTCTTTCAACAGCTCTTTGACCACCTACTATAGCAATGGTCGACACGTTTGATCTTCAACATAGGCAGCGTCAAAGGCTTGTCATCTTCCTTGATAGCTGAAACCTTCGACTTGGTCTCCATATCCCTCGACGACCCTTCGGAAGCCTTCATCAGAGAGGAAAATCGACGATGCATTCGCTTGGGCAGAGGTTAGGCGAGCTACCTGCTTAGCTCGGAAACATCAAATGTTGGTCAACACTCGCAAGCCCATCGCAGTCTCTATCCTTCGACAGTATAAGAACGACCACTCCCATTACCCTGTCGCCATCTTTTTCCCTTCCGTGGTCGACTTCTACCGATTCCTTCCTGTCAATGAGATTTTGGACCTCCCGTCTGACGTTCAAGCCGATGAAGACAGCTTCTCAGAGGTCATCCCCCAGATTCCGGAACTCTGCAGACAATGGAGGGGCCAGATCAAGAGGAAGATAATCACATTACTCCTCCAACCTAACCCAGAACGCTCGAGGGACGAAACGATCCATCACTTGCAGTTGGCTTGCAATATAGTGACCGTTGTAGCGAGTTTCCCGACACAAGTCGTTGGTGTAGAGGTTAAAGCGCTAGCCAAGTCTTCTCCGTCCTGCCTCTTTTCTATCCTTCGATGCTTTCGCATCGCTGGATGTATGTTGGCCATTGTAGCGAATTTGGGTTTGGTTCAATTATAGATGAACTTGCAGGCTTAAGTCTCCGGCATGGCATGTCCGTGTGGCATGGTCAACAGATTATCTTGCAAGGAATGACAAGCTCCGAAGCATCGTCCAGCGTATTGTGAAGATGGTTAATCTTGATCCGACAACGACGACTGTGGCCAAAATGGGCACTGATGGATCGCTTTTCGCTTGCCTCTTGTGTGACTATGCAACTGCCACCTCTCCTCGCCATGTAAACAAATTCGACTCGGGAGAGCTGCCCACTAATTATCGAAATATCGCACCAGTAGGTACGATAATGTTCCAATGCGTTCATTGCCACGATCTTCCATCTGAGAGTGCAAATATACTTGACATGTATGCTTCAAATCTTTATCTGTAGTGCTCCAAGTACTGACTCCTCTCATAGACACCCGGAGGTAACAACACCTAAGTTAAACAAGGATTTCTACATGCCCTTGGGTGCCCCATTTGAGGCTCACAAGAGCCGGATTGTTGTAGTGGATGTGTCAGATGATACCAGCGAGGAGTTGCAGGATGCCTATGCACACGTCCTTGATACCCTCGGCGCGTCACAACTCAAATGGGAGGGCGACGCTGATCCAGGCGTCCATTTCGATGAACTCGATGAGGATGACTTTTTGGACGAAGAGGATTCTGATGACAGTGGCAGTGATGAGGATAGCGAGGCATTAAGCTCCAGTTAGTCCTCAGGTTCCAATGGCTATGTCTACTAGTTCATCAGCCGACTGCGCAAAGTGAGATCTTTTGTTTCCATTTGCACATCCTTTGAGAATAGCAGCGTAACGACAGGTCAAGCGAGTAAACTACTGTGCCAATTTTTGTCTCAGCCAAGTCCGTAGCAAAAACCCTCGGATCACTTAACGCTCAAAAGTCCATGGTGAAGAGTTGTTTCAAGTTCCTATGTCAGGCTTCAGGCACAATCTAGCGTTCCTTGCCTCTCGTGGAGTTTACAACTTGTCATTGTTACAAGCTGCGCATGGACTACTGGCAGGTGTAAGGAGGTTATAGAGTGGCTGTCTTTATAAAACGCTGACGAGAGTAGATTTTAGGCGATTCCGCGAATCGCAGGGCTCTTGATCTGAAGACGAATACTTTTTGAAAGCCAGTGAAGCTCTTGCTGTGTTTCGACCTATATTCTTGTGATCTCTCATAGCGCTGGGAGTCATTCAAGCTGTCTATTTACATGTCTACCAACAATGGCTTCCTGCACTGATGCTATCTTGGCCCCTGGCTATAGAGTTCCAGCTTAGGCTGATGCTGCTCTTCCTCGTCGCAGAGAGAGACTTAACAATCGTTCCCGTGCAGAAAACTCGACCCTTGCCACAAGAAAGAAAAACATCCATCCATCCTGCAAAGAGTCCACCCCCAAAATCACTGTTCCAAAGTCTGCGCGCCGAAAGTCAAAGTACACAGCCAACACGGCACTTTGCATACAAAGAGTACGTTCCTCTTTTTCTTGCGACAGCATCTAATGCTTGAAGTCAGGCTTGGGCGCGAGCAGTTCAGTCCGACCCGACTTTCATCATATTTGATTGCGGAAACTTAACGTTCCCGCCGTAAACTTGGAGTGACCAGTGATGAAGTCGCACTGGAGGTGAGTTACAAAGTCACAAAAATCGTTCATATTGATTTACACCTCTCGGGGAGAATCATAGCAGAGCTTCATGAACGAAGGATAGCTCTACTGTACCTTTAGCATGGAAATCACCACTCTTCCGCATCTTCTTTTTCCAGGCAGCCAAAATGCCTCGGACACCGGCGTTCGCATAGTTACGACGAATGTTTAACTGTTTTAGTTGGGAGAAACTTGGGTCAAGGCGCTATTGGAGCAGTGTACGAGGTTCAGATTGGGGTGGACATACTTTCCGGAAGCGTGGCTCGCCACCCGAGTAAAGTTATCGTTAAGTTGGCGTTCTCTGGAGAACACACAGACTGGCCACGTCATGAACATTCGATATACCGCCATCTCTCACACAGGCCTGCGCGTCGAGAATATCCCTACGGCTTTTAGATTCTTCGAGGATATAGAGTCTGATACGGGGTGCGTAGCACCCGAAAACCAGTTATTTGGCGGCTCGGTGGGAGGATGGGCCGTGGTTCATTGTTCGAAGGTGGGGCGAAGCAACAATTCTATGATGCAAAGAAGCGCGAGAGCGATCCCAGTTTTGTTGTGACCCCCCGATTGTTCATTCAAGAACGGCCAGACTGCACTATCGCGAGGAAGGGGATCGGAATAACAGCGGAAGCATACCTGGGTTGTTCGAATGATTTGCATGTTTCAACAGGGAAGATAATAGCAAGCTGAGGCCGGTAGCTGCAAGGAGGGGATCCATAAGTACCGATTGATATTTCCCACACACGACAGGACTCACTTATACTCTGATATCCCATAGCATATTCGTCACGTGTAGCCCAATCAGCCGTTTGTCTCAAAACAGCCATTGATGCAGCAAAGGCGACGACGAACAAGCGCTGCAGAGGTTTCTGCAGGAGAGAGGCCACCAACCCAGATAATGACAGGAAATGTAGAAATATCTGAGCGGGCCGCGTTCTTGCCCAACGAAGAGGGGGGTCCACAGACAGAAGGAGCAGTGAGAGGACAGACAGCAGTGCAGGTTCATGACCTGCGATCCCCAACTCCCGAACAGAAAAGTAGAAGAGGGTTGGCGTCAGGGATTTGAATATGGACCAGAATATATATGCTGAGGGAAAATGAGATGATAAGTCAACATAGAGCGAGGATGATAGGCTTACATAAATAAACGTCGGATATAAAGCTTACAACAGGATTTTGAAAAACGGTCAACAGTCTGAATGATGAGGGTCCGCGCTTGGGAGCAAGTGTTGAAACGGATGCAGTCTCGCTCTCTTTGACAGGAACTGTTCCATTGCAACTGGGTAGGTTGTTAGTGTCGATGTAATCCTCGTTAAGGGATATAGCTGCTCATTAAGGCTCAGCTAGTGGTCTTGCGGAAGTCATCAGTGACTCACATAGCACGGGAACATTCAGAGGAGGATGTAAGATGCTGAAAATATTGGCTTCAAGCGTACTTGCGCGAAGTCTAAGGCAAAGTCAAACCAGCATCTCGGGGCTAAGCAAGTTGGTCCTTACCAAAATATCCATAAAATTTGTACCATCTTGCTTCATTGCTGCTCTGTACATCAAAGACCCATCCATTTTTTCTCAAGACATCCATGGGTATTCCCGCAACCACTACGTAGAAGATGACGGGGATGGCGATAATTTCTGGCCACAACATTGTCATCAGGTTAATGTCTGGTCAGTCATCTGACGATGCGGTACTCACAACTGACAAATCTGCCCCCGAGTTAGCTTCTCCATCACCACCTTTGTGGAGTCTCTCATAAAACCACATCCCACTCGCAAGAAAATGGCAAGAAACAGAGGTACTCTCTATAAGATGGTGTTGTGGAGAGAAGTACACATATGAGGAAGCGGAGTGGACGCTGAAGTGGATGTCAGGGAAAGAGACCTACGAGCCTAGATGAGATAATTACAGGCAATTCCATCTGTAGAAGCGCCAAAAATGCACCTCGCTTCGACTAAAAAGGCACCAATGCCTCCAATACGCCTGAACATGGGATCAGTATGGAAACGGTGGAGGTTTTGTGTGGTTACGAAGCATACCCAACAAGAATATGTCTCGGAAAAAACCATATGAGGGTACCAAGCTTCAGATATCCAAGGAGGAACAAAGCGATGCCTGTTAATACGGAGCCTAGGGTTGCCGCTCATATTTCCATTGGTGATTCGAGAACCGCCGAAATCGACAGCGCGATCATGTGAAAGAAGGGCTTGAAGGTACTGTTTGTCAATGAAGCAAACGAACAGGGAGAAGGCGACTTACGATCACTTCAATCACCATGCTGCCGTTGGCGCCTGGGGACTGACTTGCGCCAAGTGTATAGGTTAATTGAGCAGTTAATGTCGAAGGGAAAAACATGGATACGCCCACAGGTGCCATCTGGTGCTCGTCACAGACGCCTAGAGCTGGGAATATATTCATTCCATCTAGATATTGGGATGAGAAGAATTTGTATACGAAAAGAATATGAACACAAGACGCCGTCGAAGAATGTTTAGAAGGCTCGCTAGAATCATCGTCGGCATTGTCATCGTCTTCCGGAAGAACGTTGCCTGGAAGCAGCAAGATCGGATTCGTCGCATGCTCCGACAAACACCGAGCATACGAGCACACAGTAAGAACACCACCGAACGTAACCAACACTGCTTACCGGTTGTGAACCTATCTCCATCTTGGACTTGCCCTCATCCGTTGCCTTCTCCGCCCACCGAACGAGTGGCAGCGCATCGTACACTGCCTTTATCAGCACATTGTTTCTGAGGAACAGATGCCAAAACTCCCTTGAGCACAGGTGCTAGAAATTGAATATGAGAATTTATGGATATCGACATCTGTCATAGCTGCACTCACCCTTGCATCCAGGCCAAAGGAGGATTAAAATACTCGAACCCGATATTCCTTCGCAGGTCGGAATCGAAGTCGAGGCCGAGGTCGACGGGGATGGAGGCAGTATCCCTAGTGCTGAAGCAGAAAGCGACGCTGAATTCATCTGTAGGCCATAACAAATGAGTATAACCGTTCCCTAAAGGAGTTCCAAAACCTTACGCCCTCAGTCTCCCCTAAGATCTGGATTCCTCGTTGCAGACACTCGAACTCGGGGGGCTGGCGAGTTCTTCAACCGAAGGAACGTATCGGGGCCACTGCATACAGATTCTAACTCAACTCAGCCTAGATGCATTCTGCGGTGCACTTACGCATGAAGACTGTCCCAACTGTCACCAAGAGGGAAAATGGCCTTGGTGCATCGAAGGTGTCGAATTGACATGCATGTCTTTGATTCTACAGGTACCGACCGATTCAAACTGAACGCCAATAGACATCTTTGAGACGTCAGTTCGACGCGGTACTTAGACAGACATTTGACTCGCATGTCTTTTTGCGCCATCTTAAGATCATGCTCGTTATATCATCTTCAGACTGTCCTTTACCTTTACCGTCTTCAGGTCGCCGAGAGCATCTTCAGACAGGCCCTTAGTGATACAGATCCGTCTTCAGACAACTGAGTCTTATAGCCAAGAGTAGTTTACATTAACTGAGTGTATATGGTACATTTTACTAGGACAGACATCAGCGAGACTGCATTCCACTATTTCAAAAAACTTACTATTGATGATACTTTTGCGATAGTACATTGCAAGAAATCTGATGCCTCGTTAGCTGCAACGCGCAATGTGAAAAAATTACGGCGTTTACCTAGGCGCAATTCTTTTAAATCAAGGACAGAGCGAGACGGCATGACCACAGACGACAGCTTTTCATTCTGGCACACGTCAGCAAGCCTTACGCATTCCAAGCCAAAGTGTCCAACCTTTGACGAAACACCACAGATTGCAGGAGAAGACAAGAATCCTAACGTTTTGTCAGTTCCTCTGGACGCGAAAATATAGAGGAAGATGCCCACAGCGACCTAGCACATGTCGGTCAAGGAAACCGCGAGACACGGCTTCGAGTGCGTCAACGACCTTGGGAGTGTCACGGCAAAGCTTGAGGGATTTTCTCCACTGCGTCTGGTTTTCACAGTTGAAATCGCCGCCGATATATTTGGCGATCCGATGCTGATACCAGGATTCCGCGTCTGCACTCCAAAAGCCGACATCCAGGCCACAACGTTTCCATGCCGTTGGTTTGGGAAACCAAGATACATCCTCTGTCAACTGGACTCGACAGTCGGCCTGGCTTTTCTTTTGAATTTGGCTCTTGTCCTCGTCCCATTCTACCTTGTAGACGCCACAGATGATATCGATTTGATCATCGGTCAGTTTCTCATCCCACAATTCGTCACCCTCTGCTGTGTGATGAACGTCCCCAATCTCCGTCACTCTGACTGAGGGACCAGTAACAACCAATTCCTCCAAATGACTGCCCTCCACATCATGAGCCAGCCGCCAAATCAACCCGCCATGCTTCAGAGCGGCCCGCAGAACTTCAGTGCTCCTAAACAGCTCACGTCGCCTGCGAACATAGCTCTGTAAATCGTCCATGTTGGGCTGAAACCCCTTCGTTCGATAGGGAACGCGCTCCGCAGCTCTGAGAAAAGTCCTCACCAGCTGGGAATGTCCTTGAATTCGTTTGCAAGTGGACAGTCTTACGCCCCAGCAGCACAGGGCCATGGTCATTTCATCCAGAGTGGTTGCACCTTTTTGTCGTAGACCCAAAAGGACGGTTGTTGCTTGCTCCAAGACCAACTCATAGTCGGTCTCCTTGTCGTGTGTGATGCTGTACAGAAATTTATCAGAACGACTCAGGATGATTTTGGTCACCTTGAAGCCGGGAACAAGCTTCTTTGGGAGGAAATCCGGGCTAGAGGGGTGCAAGTCCGTCCACTCCACCGGAAGACGGGGGGAAGTCCTTTGACTCAAAAATCCCTCCAAACATTCCGCCAGCATCTTGTCGCTCGCCCTTTCGCCGGGTATCCTCTCCACATTTCGACAAGATATGGCCCGCAAACACTTGGCCGCCTTCTGCTTCTCGAGCACAGTCAGTGACGAGTCTGGTGACCGAGGGAAGCTAATTCCATGATACCACTGCAGCACCGTTTGCAATGAGAGTTGTCTGATATCTTCTGGGATCACACTAATTCCCCCACTAGCAGCCAGTCGGTGCCCCATCTCCTCCCAGTCTAGTTCTTCCCTGCCTTGGGCTACATCTGCACTCTGTCCTTCGGATACATCCGCACTCTGCCCTTGAAGAACATCTCCAGTCTGCCCAACGGCTGCATCTCCGCCCTCCCCTTCAGCTACATGGCCATCATCGACGGATGGAATCGGCCCGCTATAGCGATGGGGCACAAAGGGCGGCAGGTCATCATATTCATACCCACCCTCATCATCGCTGAAGTCTCTCGCTGTTGGGTCAAATTCCCCGTTCAAGTCCCACTCGTTGTGAAAGCCATCGTAGCGCCGCTGAGTATCACGAAACTCCATCCAGGCGTCCTCAACTTGCCCGTGGGGAACGTGCTTGCAGAGGAGATATCCTTTCTCATGATCATGATCCCACCTAAAGACGGCAGCACCCTTTGACCCTGGTGGCATCTGCTTGAGGGCATGCTTCTCTCTCTGGAGGCGAGCTTGACGGCTCTCGTCCGACTCCTTCTCCGCCATCTGCGCGTTTTTCGCTGCACGACATGCCAAAAATTCCTGCCAAGTCTCACGGAGGCGCTGTCTATGGTGCTTCTCTGTCTTGTCGACAGGTTCGTAGACAAATTTGGGAGCTTCCCGAGGCAGAAAGAGTGGTTCTGGAGCAAGGGCCCTCCATTCAACCTGCATGGGCTCTGGCGGTAGATCGTGATTGGCACCCCAGGCTGGTCCCCCACTGCCGCCCCATGTTCCTCCCTCCTGGATCTGTGACGGACCAGGCGCGAGTGGTGTTTGGCGGCGAGAGCTTTCGCCCTGATGAAGCCAAGATTCGTCAGGCAGGCCTCGTAGGCCTACTGCAATTCTCGGTCTGGGCTGAGGTGCGGTTGGCACGACTTGTGCTTGTTCTGCCTCCTGGATTTCCTTGTCTTTGGGCCTGTATTGATCAAGGCCTCTATGGGGCATGCCTGGGCTCATCCCCCACTTAATCCACAGCGGTATGCGGCCCCGAATCATAGGTGCAATTGCAGGAGCAAAGTCGCACCTATCTGCATCCACGAACAGGCCAACGCGTTCCAGACCACGCTCGGAACCATCCTTGGACTGGTAACCCCGATGACCCTCTCCGTCGCGAGCCATCCACGTCTCCTTTAGCAGGTCTGTCATATGTGGACCAAAGTGCGGGAGAACCACTTCATCCCAAAAGTTACGGTGGCATGCTGCGTTGTATGCGACTTCTGCCATAATGAACATGAAAGCGGCTCTGGAATCCATAGCCTTCCTCCCCAATGCCCTGTCATTGCGTTCGCCGCCTGTGTAACCGTAGCGCATAGGGTCCGGTCAAGAGTAGAGCGGCCTTCCAGAGTCCAAGTCAGAGACAGCAGAGCGTGCAAATTGTCTCAGTCGCACCAGTGCCAGCTCCAGCTCCCGCCACTCTTTTGAGACGTCCTCGCGAAGGTACCATCTTGGTCCCAAACGTTCTAGCGGCACACTCCCCTGGTTGTAATTCAAGCACCGCAGCAGGCGGCATCGGCAGGCTGCGTAGGTGTCGGAAGGGAGGTATCCTTGATAAGGGATGGAGTTGTGCGCCCAGGATCGCGCGAGATAGATTTTTGGGTCGCGGGGAAAGCTTTCGGTGGGGTCTGGTACCTGTGCTGGGATGGGAGGGAGAATCTCGGCGCCTAAGAGGAGGAATTCGCCATGTTTAGTTCTCACTACTTTACGAATGGGTTCACTATCCGTCTATATGTCAGTTTGGTGCCTAAATGAACGCGCCGTGCCGCACACTCACCTTTGGGGGGAGGCATTCAGCTCGGACGCGCTATCACCGGCATAGGAAGACATAGTATGGGCAAGCTGGAAAGATTGTCAGCCTACCACGTTCTCAACGTGGTTGAAACACGCGCGCACCTCTGGGATGGGTGTCAGGTATATCCCAGTCAGCGATGCAAATCCTGCCAGAGTGAAACCCTAACAGAATTTACACTTCTCAATGCAACCAACATGGACAGAAAACCAGTTAAAGTAAAACCTTAACAGAGGATTCCTTTGACTGGTACCAAAGTGAGACCCTGGTTCAAGTGTGCGGATGTGCGGAGCGTTCTGGTGGCCAAGTCCGATCCCAATAAATATTCAAAGTCCGATGCTGTTCGATGCAAACAAGTACAACGACCACAATTTCCGTTTGTGTCAAATCTCGATCTCACGCACGAACCCCAGCTGTCATTTCATGGTGGCAGGGTTTTGAGCTCGGGTGGTCGGACGTTACCTGTCTATTTTATGGGCGGGATGTCTATCATCTTACGGTGGCCTAGGATCCAGCTTTTATTTTATGACGGCAATCCTACCACAGGTAGAGCTGAGTGCTATACACCTTCTTGCTCGAGACTGATTTTGCATCGATGGCCATAGATGCATTGGTTGTCCGCTCTCTTTATATCTACTCATCCTCTTGCAACGTTTGCATCGCCGGCCTTCTGCAAGCGTGCCCAACGCCTTATTTTGGTCATGCAGAAGTCTTTCCTGCCCCCAAACTAGCCCAGAAGGTCGGTATTGCACCGCATGGCGACTTACCTTCTCTATTCCCTCAGTTTATGCGCATTTGCTGTCGCTGTTGGGGCCAGGGCCAGGCCAGGCAAGGGGTCATTCTCCTGCGCTGCAGTAGAACGTAATAGGCCCTACATTCCTCTGCATACAAGCTCATTTTACTAAACAATGGCTAGCTAGACTGTACCTTTCTCATAGCGCCGGTATAATCACACCAGTGTGGGATCTATTGTGATGCAACGAAGGATTTTTCAACCTACAAATGTGATGTTCCTGAGGTGTGAATGTCAGCATGCTTCAAGAGAAGGCAGACGTTGCAATAGTGAAATAGTGCACTGCAGTTAATCGTCAATCTGACTGATTTCATACTAGACTACAAATCTACGCTACGATTGGTGTGCCCACCGCACAGACGACCCTGCTACAAAATCCCCTCGCCTTGGCCCTGGAATCACTCCGCGGCATCGCTATACGCTTTGTTGCCACCATCAAGTTCGCTGACATCTACTACGATGGCAAGGCAGTCCCGGGCATTGTGCTTGATATAGACCCTAGGCTGCTCCTTCCATTGTCTACTTTCAGAACATATTTTGCCTCCGACCGGAGCAGACCCATTCGATAAGTGTTCAAGCGTTCAAGTCGCGCTTGGGGATACCGACGCGACGAACATTGTTATCTACGCGTCTTCAGTTGGTGATAAGGACAAAATCCATTCGTAATGGTTATGGACTACTACACAACACAGCCAGTGAGTTCGCACCGAATCATTCTTGCGCTGTGCACGCATTCTCCAAGGCCTTGACGAGGGTGACTTTAATCTCCATCTAAGTAATCCATACAATGCCGATGTCAACATTGATCATTGCTGGTATTTTGAACGAGGCGTACTTATCATGCCCACAGGCGCTAGACACAGTCTGACTTAGATGGGCATGGACGGATGCATTTAGCTGGTACATTCATTACAACGTATTAACAAGTTGCCCGCACCGCCATAGCTGCTTTTCTTGGCTCACTTGCGCCGCCTGACCAGCGAGGACTTGATGCAGGATAGAGCATTCCATGCCGACGGCCTCGGTCTAGGGCGAAGTGAGTATTTCTCACTGCGAGTTGGTGTTCATGGGAGAGCCTGAGGCGAGCGGAGAGGACTCTGGAAGATCGTTGCCCGGTTGGTATCATCATTATCTTCATCTCCATCTGTGTCCATGTACGCCGGCCCTAGCTGGAAGTTTGTTGACGAAAAGTCGAAGAGATGAGAGACATCAATGGCACTAGTTGTCTGATGAGTCTATCAGAACTAAAAATATGCGCGTGTTCCCAACAGCGACGCACGGTAGAACTTGCAAAGGCATCGTCATTATTCCGCGACGCGGAGATGTTCTAGGGGTGGAAATTCAGATTGATAGATATTCCATGAAACAAGGGGGAAAGCATAAGCACTGGACATGCCTCGTCATTTGACTCGAAGTCTAATCCTGCCGTCTCAGTTGATTCTTGCTCCATGCCCTGCAAATTTCCATCAGAAAAATCGTGGAGGGAAGCGCGTAGGGCCTACATACATCTATAGCAAGGTCGTCGACTGCCTCCTGCTTCACGGCTACATCCTTGGTCTAGCACAGGACTTAAATCAAACTGACAAGCCTGATACTAAAAGCCGCTCATACATTGCTGAAGCCGTCTCCGCTCGTATGTTTCTTGATCTGTGAATTACAGGTGAGATGAGACACGAGGCGGCGGAGACAAACTACCATGGCGGACGGAACTTCTTCATTTGAAGTTCTGTCGGTAGTCTCTGTAACCTGGTGTGGAAAGGTTACAGAACCAGACAGATTAGCGGGCAACACGCAGTCCTTTGAAATGGAGCCGTCTGGGAGGAAGAATACGTGGGCCTCCATCTTACTTGGAGATGGTCGGAGGTGGAAAGAAGGAAAGAGTGTCGGAAGAGATGGCGCTATGCGGATGCTATTATGCTATTCAGAGAAGAACACGAAGAAGTCAGTCTTATGGTAGATAAAAATAAAGAAACAGTGGGTTCAGGGTTCTGCCCGACTTGATATGGGAAAGAACTTGCCAAAGTTATCGTTCCTGGCCCTTCGAATGATCGCTGGAAATAGGTGCTTCTCTCTACATTCTTCAGATGAGCTATACTCAAATATATGGCCGCCGGTGCTTCTGCCATGCTTCCGGGGACAGCGTTTTCACATGTCTCAAAAGAACCGGGTTGCTGCATAGTCATTCAGGTAGGGGTGTTGCTTCAACAAAGGGGTTGCGCATTAGCCTTTTCCTTAGTCTGTAGACGAAATGTATTGATTTTGAGGCGAAAGATATATTAACAGACTTGTTAGCCTTAAGATAGAATGCACGGATGTTAGTAAGAGAAAATAAGCAGTTTTTGGGTCTATGATACAGCAAGATATTATGTAGACGCTATGAAGTAACTGGTTCCAATATTTCATCCAGCGTAGATAAGAGACCGAGGCCCATCTGCCAGCGCTTCCCCTTGTGCTTCAGCATCTCTGCATATGCCGCAGGATCCTGCCTCGCCATCTCCTTCTCCGTTCGAAAGCCATTGTCTACCCACCGCAGAATACCGCCAGCTAGAAATTGCGTAAAAGAGGTGCGGCTGTCACCTTGCGCAGGAGCTGTATTAGAGTGTGTGATCGTAGCAGACGGAACAAAGATAGTGGTGCCATGTGGGAATTGAATGAAGAGCTTGAGCTCCCAAAGGATGAGGTGCGCCCCTTGACGATGGTCAAAACGGCCCAGTGCTGTGATGGCACACCATCCGTAGGGGCAGTTCAAGATGTCACGATGCTTGAAGGTCCAGACATTGCCACCAAAATTGAAGACAGCGCAGGGAAAGACGGATCGAGCGAAGTTGGGGCGAAGGTTTGGCAGCTTCGAGTACAGCGCATCGAGGTGGTCGGCATAGTGCCGGTGCAATCGAGGGGCCCAGAGGTTGAGGGAGGCTATGATCCTGGGATGAGAGGCGCAATCGCCAGGAAAAAAAGGAACGCACCGCTTGCATAGGTGGCCATTCGCATGGCCGCTTCACTCCCTACAAGGCGATTGATGATGGCTGCCAAAGCACCGTTCTGAAGGCGCGAAGGCACCCTCTGTCCCTTGCCATATGATATCCCTACATTTACTGCGGGAAAGTCGCCACGGCGATGGCTGGTGGAGGGCTTGCAGAAGTTCGCAGCAGCGCCTTCACGCAGGATGGCATCATGCACCTCCATGCATGCTGCGGAGTAGCTTGGATCATGCGGCTGGCCCGCCATGACCGCCACTATGCGCCCTTCGCGGTCAACAATGGGCCGGGGATCGCTGCAGGCTGTAGGTCAGCATTATGAGGCGAGGTGGAGAAACGTGGACTTACAAGCCCTCCCACGGAACCTCGGTGAAACCAAGGGCCAGCAATTCCGCACGCGAATATCCATGCTCAGCCTCACTTTCCTTGACGTTCTTGGCAGAATATGCGCCTTTGGCCGAAGGGAGTGCCTCAGTGACAAGGCTGGTATGAATGGGCGTTGCCGTCTCGCGGATAAGATTGAGGGTGCGCTCGGATGGGCAATGCCCCTCCGCCTCGTACTTCTGCTCCCTAGCCTTACGCCTTTTCTTATGGCGCCGCGACGTAGAAGCAGCCTCGGCACCCAGGGCGTCCCCATCGCTAGCTTGCTTGGCTCCTAGTGGGCACTTCAAGCTACGGCTGGAAGTCGGAGCCAGCAAAGAGGTAGGGCAGCACTCTGGCATGACGTGGATGTCATCCAGCTCATCCAGATCATCTTCACCTGAATGCACGTTTTCCAGTTCGACGGCATCGCGAAAAAGGCCACTGGAGTCGATATCGACGTGAATTGGAGATACAAGGCCGGTGAAAGTGGTGCCAAGAGGCACAGGGTTCGGGTTAAAAACGCGCCCGGAGTGGGTGGAGCGCAGTGCCCACAACATGGCGGCAACACGGTAGTCTTGGGTGATGAATGAGCGGCGAATGTCCCTAGGAAAAAGCCGTTAGAAGAAGGCTCTAGCAAGATTGCGCCACACTGGACACGCCGAGCGCATTAAGAAACCCGCCAGGCGCCTTGCATGGGACCCAGGGGTGATTCCGTGCACAAGGAGTCCGGCGGGCTTCAAAACGCGCGAGGCATGCGCAGAGAGGCTCAACAAGAGGGCATACCTGGTTGGCGGCGGCGGATGCAGGAAGCACCGTTCTAGATGCAAAGCAGCTGCTCTACGAGGTGAGGGCGAAGCGGCGGCGCCTCCAGCAGTGAAAACCGCCGGAGCAACGCCTCGCGCCGCTGGTTGAAGGCACGCAGGCGATCAGACAGCCGCCCAACTGTGAGAACAGTTGGAACGGCGTCTGGAAGGAGCTCAGGCAGCTGCCCAACTGTGAGAACAGTTGGAGCGGCGTCGGGCGAACTTGGGCAGCAGTGGAAACCACTGGTGTAGCCGCAAAGGAGAAACGAGCCCAGAAACAAGCTATATACGAGCAGCATTGAATCGGAGTCCGAAAATGAATTAGTCGCATCACGTGCTGGACGCGTCTGCAGATGGGACGTGGGTGGACGTGTCAGGCAGCCTTGAGATAAATATTATTTGTTTCATTCGATCAAAAAACTGTTTCTTATTATATCTTACACATATTCAGACGACCTTTCAGAAATTTAGAGAATTTAGGTCCTCACGGTTGTATCCGGCGGGGTTTCAAATACGTCTGTATCAAACATTCGGTAGTAATGACATAATCTTTTCTCTCTTGTCATCTTACTTAATGCCAATATAGCACTATGCTGAACGTTTGGCGAGCCTAGCTCCGATAATGTCAATCATTCACTGAGCTGGGGTTCGACGGTTAATCCACATCCAGTAGACCACCTTGGGGTCTATGCGACCATAGTCTGCTGTTCCCTTGCAAATCGACTTCGCAGACCACCACAATTCCAAGTAATCTCCCTGACGTGATGGCGATATCAACATCAACGGAAGTAGCCTCATCAAATGCACCCAAATGCATAGTTTAACAAGCAAGCCTTTTCGACCTTTTCGAAGACATTGCTAGGCATCGCAGATCTTCCAGCACAGCCCTGAAGTTCCATATCTGTTGTCTCAGGCGGCGGTAGAGACAAAGACGATAGTAATGCTCTATACGATGCAATCTCATAAACTGATAAACTGGATTTATTCGCCACCTCTGCTGATACAGCTCAGGTAAATAAGCGCAAACTAGCCGTAGCTCTTCGTAAGTAATGTACATATATCAAACACGATAGTCTTCAGGACGATAAGATAGGTGACAGAAAAGAAGGTAATTCGATGGCTACGGCGTTTTTGCTCTTTTCCTCAGCAGCATTAGCTGCCCCGACACCGGACCGGTCAGCCTTCACGGTTGTCTCCGGCGGTGTTTAAACGTGGTTCCTATCAGAACTTATGCGATCATTACGTAAACCTCTCCTCCTCTCACTCTCGTGGTGTCAGTGCAAGGTAAGCTCCTCTTTCCTCACGCATAGTTTGTTTGTAGTAGAACTCCTTTAGAGAAATAAATTAGCTTTGCAATTGTTGTGTGATTGCATTGACACCGATCTGCGGTGGTAAAACATCGGGGTACGCATAACGCACATTCGCACATGGTAGTATATTTCTTCCTTTCAATAGCGGTAAATAATATGCTTATTGAGGATTGTAGAGTGCGTTTCTAGACCTTGAAGCTGGTGTATCTGGTGACGATGAAGTTGACTCCCCGTACGATGACGACGATTCAGACGACGGCGAGAACTTCATTGCTGACGAGGATGATTCGGACGGTATGACCCACTCAACGGCATCGGAGGTCTTGGACAGAGTACCTGCTTCTACGGTAGCAGGCGAAAGTGAAGCGTGGACAAGTTTCCTGGAGAGGGCCAGGAGTCGTGCAAATGGTCCATTGGAAACTGATGTACGATCAGACATTGGTCTTTTCGACGCGCCTGCCAGTGAACTTTTGGTTCTGAAATGCTTCGTAAGTGATGCCTTTATGCCCCTATTGTTTCTCTTATGATCACGTTTCGAAGTGTGGTTGGGAGGAAAGCGTCGTGTTGCACATTGGGCGGTGTGTGCGGCCAGAATTAGGAATCAAGGCCGCTTTCATTATGCCGCTTGTGGGGGAAAAGGTATGGCTAGAGGCCGATGTGTCACCAAAATTGAAGGATTGGCTTTTTGATATACCTGGAGTCGCCCACCGAAACCAACAAGTCCTGCTTCACGTGATCTCTCCAGCAGACAGCCGGCATGCGTTGGCAAGCATTGTCAGAAATCCTTTTATGCCAGGCTGTTGGGTAAAGGTTCGCCATGGCCGTTCACGAGGCGACGTAGGGATAGTGAGCAAGATGTATCCTTGGGGGTGCAAGGTGCTCTTCGTGCCTACGCTGCATTTGCCTCATGATACGGACAGGCGGCGACAAGCTTCTGGTTCTCGGTTAGAGCCAAAATTGTTTAATCTTACAGCTATCGAGCAAGCCGGGCACCATGTTGTGAAGGAGGGGCAGTCAAGCTATTGTTTCCGGGGCTCGAAGTACGACCATGATCTTCTCGCCCGCCAGATCTATTACTCTCAGCTTGAGATTGCCAACAAGATCACCAAGAAGTTGGCCAATCTTTTGTGCAGTCGGGCCACCCTCTAGCCCATAGAAACATACGCTCTCTGCCTAGAGTTTCTGAATGGTCCTTTCAGGCTGGCGAAGTTATCACTGATATCAGCAGGCGCATTTCCGGAACTATCCATGGCGTCAGTGAGCATGGACTGGAGGTGAAGTTTACCGATGGATTGTTCCCTGTACGATGGGCGGACTGCAAGAAGGAGTTCGAGATCGGAACATACGTCGAGATCACAGGGGAGGAGCATGCCACTAGATGGTCTGGATGGGTACATGCCATTGACGATGGATTACTGCACTTAATTTCTCGTTCTGGGCCTGAAAATGAACGAATAGAGGTATGCCTCGTTTCTAGCCCTCGTGCACAGGCTTATAGTGTTCTGTAGATACGTGGGGTGCACCCTAATAGTGTTAGTGTGATTGCTCCACCAAACATTACCTCTATCTATATGGACAGCAACTCCCAGCGCCTTGACTCAATTCCCATCGTGCCATGGAAAGGGGTGATGGTTCAGGTCGTCAAGCGTGGCCATCGTTGGCGTGGAAAGACGGGTTATGTAGTCGACGTCAACATTGTGAAGGATCGACACGGAAAGAAGGAAAGTCTACTACTCCTTGTTCAGCTCTCGCACTATGATCCAAACGCCTCATTCGTTTCTCTCTGGTTTCGCTACCTCGAGATCGTCGATGAAGAATCGTGGTTGCCTCTCAATGAGGCATGTCCTATTGTCAAGGACGCTGACTTTTTTCGCAACTTGGTACCGGATACCAATGTATTAGGGAAGAGAGGGAGGAGACCGCCTCCTCCAGAACCTGCAGCACGATCTCGGAGTGTAACTCCTCTGCCAGATGCCATAGAATGGCCCCCTCTCTCCCGCATGGGATCCATCGTCTCCGGATCCCCCCCCCTTGTATTGGTGTCTCGATCATCGGCTGCTTAATACCAGGTTTCACGTGCGGTACAGCAATCTGAACATCACTGCATTAGTGAAATATGACACTTCACACCACAACATTGTCTGCATCAGAAATGATACACCGCTAGAAACAATATTGGACCCCGCAAGAGTGTTAGCCATCCATCCAAAAATTAGGCACTACGACATGTTTTTGGTCATTTCTGGCGAGCATTGCGGGAAGTGGGTCAGGAGCGTCCAGTTTCACAAACGCTCACCCACCGATAGTTCGGATCTGGATTGGACCGTCGTCGTCGTTATTCCCAGAGCCCCATTCATGCATGATGATGTCACCAATGAAAGACTGGTCTTGCACAGTTCAACAATGACCATTGCAGACGAGACGAAAATCTCCCGGCAGCTGAACTTAGATTTGAGAAAAAGGTTATGAGAAGCTCCTCAGAGCCACTAGATAGTAAATGAATACTCTACATATTGCCCTTATGCCTAGCCATCTTGACGAAAGCTTATTGTATAACATCAATTGTATGGCAGACATATCTTAACATGCGTTTTATTGATCTAGCTGTTCCCTATGGCCTTGAACCTCGTGAATATGGGCTATCGGCGGTGGTCAAAGTACTAGGAACCGGAGGATCGCTGCAGAAACAGAGGGAAATGTTATAGTACTAGCCAGATCGGAGCGGCAAATAATTTGACTGTCATTCATGATCGGCCACGAGAGGGATAGCGCCGAGAAGATAAGAAGGATGAACAAAAACGAGAGGGAATGTAACGTTCGCACCCTCGGTCTGGTCGAGATGTCCGCCGCCGTTGGAACAGCAGATAATTTGACTGACTCTTATCGTCTTTGAACCTGATTGAGAAACGGCCCAAAAAAGCCTCCTGACGACTGACACCGTGGCACATGTCGATTCATGTGACTAGTAGGCGCGACTGCTCATGCTGCTGTTACCTTCTTGATTATGTTCGTTAGTACTGACCCTGGAGATCGTGAGTCACCCTGTTTTTGTTTTGCTTCTTTTTTACTCGGGTGCTTTCGTAGCCATGTTCCTCTGATTTCCCCCACCAAAACAATCTTAGTCTGTACATTCTTGCCTTGGAGCGTCAGCAGCCTAAGTATGTTTAATCTGGCCCTCTGGAGCAGGCGCATAAGGATCTATTTTGTGGTAACGCCGAATGCTGTTCACAGGTCGTAAGTAGCAATAGAACCAAGCTGAATTACGCCTTGCCATCATGTCGTCTTTTGTGATGAAGGAGAACCGGGTAAGCCGCCCCTTTGCAATTTGACATTACTTTGGGTGGTAACTCGCGCCTGCAGATATCGATCTTGAATCCCGTTGCCGGATAGTAATCCAGCGCTGCTTTATTGTCTTAGAGAACCATCTTAAACAAGTCTCGTTCCAGCCCCTTCCAGCTTCTCTTTGAATGCCGCATCACTCACCTTACCCCAGACCTTTGCGTACTCGCGGAACGCGAGCCTTGGAGAAACATGATCCTCCTGCCCACGAATTATCCCTTTTCAAAGAAGAGTTACAGACCTTTCTTGACCAGGGAAAGATGGTTACGTTCGACGAGTCTTCTCGCTGTTGGAAGGAATTTTACCGGTATTTCCAGTGCTCCTATCTTGACGACCTTCTTGTATTTAATTTACCACTTGACAGCCCGCTCGTCACTTTGAAGGATGGCTGTATGCGACAGGCTGAAGCCTTTGAATTCTACCTGTTAGACCCACCCCCTGTCTTCTGTCCTCACATCTTGAACCCTCGGCGGAGTGAGGAGGACTGTACCATGCGGCTTCATTACCGCCGAGGCTTCGTGCCAGTTCATTATTATCAGGTGCCCTCATCTAATCACAGCTGCTCTTTCCAAGGTATTTACGTCCTCAACCGTGCGACCATTGCGAGGGCTCATTTACACCCAGTAATCGTACCAACCCTGAAGGCTGGTCAGTTCTGAAGCACTATGTCTAGCTGTTTGAGCTGATCTTGGGCTGCCGAAGTTCCCGTCGCACAGATATCTGATGTCTCAGTTCCCGTATCTTTTCCAGTGACAAATCATACTTGCTTTTTCTCCCCTTCGATGGCTCAGGAAGGTGCTTTATCTGGTTTGTGGCCTTTTCACGCATATCTTTGGGTGTTGACAATGCTAGTAGACGAAGAGTACTTCAGTGTAATCGAACTTTTGGAGTCCCGTGGAATATATAGCGGTAATTTACCTCCATCTTCCTCCTTTCTACTCTTACTTCAATATCAGAGAAACCGTACCTACATCCCGCATGGAACTCGCGATGCGGCGTAATGTGGCTTTATAATCAAGCCCTGAATCCCTGTGGCGAGGAAATTCGAACGGCTCACCAACAGTTACACGAGTCCGACATTGGTCGAATTATTCAAGGTTTACATTCCCCTTGTGGCCTTTGGAGCCATGAATGGAATCATATTCACTCTAGCAACGTGAAATGGAAAGTTTGCTCTTGTTTCTTTTCGGTAGACGGTTACAACGCCCACGTTCAAGGGGGCTTTTGTGGAAATTGGATGACCCGAGTGACTGGTAAGCGTTCCCAGTTTATTCGTATTTTAAATTGTTAGATTGAATGAAGACGCAGTTCCCCTCAAACGTTCTCGGAGTCTCAAAAGGCTTCATCCTCCCCAGATGGAGGAACTGAGCCCTGATGACGAGCCTGATTGGCGACCTGTTCATGCAGCTTGGGCAGAGTGGAATTCTCAAATCGGTATTCCACGGAACGTTTGGGTTCTGATATCAACGGCTAAAATTCAGTGCAAGTCTTGCGGAAGATTCCGATCATTTCCCGCTCACAATGCTCACCTTACAACACATTATACTGGCTGTATAAACTAGTATCTACTGCGTCAATAAAAATTGTTCGCTTCAGGAGGCATAATGCACCACTGTCTCCCTACGACAAACTCCAGGAATATTCTGCGCAGCTGTCAGGGCTAACCTCGCGCCGGCAATGATGACCGCATGTGCCGGTAGGTTCTTCTGGGCTAGCTTTGACCAATACCCCATATCAGCCCTTGCAAATTAACATTAGCGTCAGCGACTATATATCTGAAATGCAGATGTCGTTCGTTAAGACCATAGTTACCAGGATACCATATTGAGGAACTTCCCTGAGACCTTTCAGTGGTAGTCCACGGATGGTCCTGTGCGTAGAGTAGGTGCGTTTCTACCACTCAAATGAACATCTGGTTCATCTGGTTCGTACCTTCACGCCTGATAACCCAGACGAACCGAATGTCGGAGCAATATGGTGGCTAAGTACTGCTAACCTCTTTAAATCCACTTCCTTCCCTAAGCCACTGGTGACATCTGCATTTGTTGTTGGGATGTTGTCGAGATGTTGATGGCTCTGAAGGTCGCCACGGGGAAGCAGTATTTCTGTAACTCAGTGTTGTAAGCTAGGGCGTACTAACTGCTGCAACTTACCTTCATTTCGAAATTTTTTTCTTTCTCCTCATCTCTATTTTGACCAACATGGTCGTCCTCACCACACTTACCTTGAAGTGTGAGTGACTGCTTTGTGGTTACTAATGCTTGTATATTGAATGCGATAAACCTAAAGTCACCGCTACGGCTATCCATGCCTTAGCGCAAATATCCTCCCTGGCTCGATTAGTCTATCGATCACAGAGGACTCGATTATATTCCGACGACGCATGTGCATGCCTGGCCATGTCCTTCTCACTTGCTTGGCTAGCGTGCATCTGGACTCCTAACCTTGTGGATATCACTAGTGTGTTCCTCATCTGTTCTTCATGATGTATTCTCAAGGTGTTTATCAGCCACAGAATACGTTTCTTATACCCAGTCAATTAAGGCGCTGACATACGGGATGGATAGCGCTCTAGTTCTGGCTGTAATCTGGTAAATTAATCGCAACACGGACGCGTGTAGTAGGAAAGTTCTAACCTATATCTACAGGTTGAGCCGGATCAGTCTGTTTTTGGCCTCGACAAGGATCTTGCCTGTTGGCTTTCTGCATCGAAGCTTACCTTTTTCTGGACTTCTACTCTTCATCGCCATGTACGCTTCACTGATAGCTGAGAAGATCTACTTATGCTATAGGGACACGTCGTCGGAGATAGGGCCCTCACATAAATGTGATAGTACTGGTGAGTCTTCTTTGCTACTACAGATGTCTAATTCGCTCAAAAGCGAGTGCAGGTCGAGCTTCCATAGTGACTGAGATTACCTGTGCGTCTACATTTACTTTCCAAGGGTGTTATGATTTCTGAATGTGTTGATACAAGTTAAATTCCTTTCAGATATTGTCATTTTCGCCGTACCAATCATTGGCTTTCTCTCCTGTTTGCGCAACCGCCATCAAGCTCCAGACAGAGTTTCGTTAACTCTGACATCGTGTGCGGCTGCTACGATCACTGCTACAAGCATCGTCCATGCCATTTTTCTGATACTTGGGCTTGAGCATCTGTCCGACCTCACCACAGCCATAGAGGTAGCTTTCTCTCTCAAATTTCCTGATGCTCGGTGACCAATATAATAACACAGTCTGGGGTATCTCTGATGGCCGTTAATATTGCCGCTACAGTTGGCGTCGGCCGTAGACTGGGTCTGCGGTGCAACACTGACTTCAACAACTCGATCTCTGGTAACACATTGCCATCTCATCGAGGGCACACGTCTAATGGCTGGTACAGACTGTTGCCGAAACCTCTGGAGGGTGCGAAAATAAATATTTTTCATTATCACTGAACCAAAGCTTCCTAGGATTGACAAACTCAATCTTCGAGTCCGAGTCTCGCCCATATATACTTACAAGGTCTCCCCCTCAACACCCTAGGCCCGGTAGGTCTGAGTTTACCTGGAGATTCGATGACGATGGCTGAGCCAGGTATTCTAGCGGAAAGATCACCAATGACCGGTATCCTAAAATATGGGCTGACAGTGCCAGCTAGAGGAAGAAGAGGGCAGCCTGTGCCGCCGCCAGCTGCTAAGCCAGTCCCGAAGTTAGTGAGGTTCGAAAAGCCACGGTGGCCTGGGAGCGACCCGGCATTGCATATGGATGTGTGGGATGAATATCTCATAGATGAGGATCCTTTCCAGCGGAGGTGAATAATGTATCACATATCTCACCATTGTCGATTCTATCCTTATGTAATAAATTCTACCCAAGTCAACGTGTTTCAAACCTTACTCCATTTTTTCAGCATTACATGTCTATCACCCCGAAATGAACAACCATTCTCCTCTCAGTAGGCTTTAAGTTTGAATTCTCTGAAGAGCGGTTAACCCCAAAGACCACCGGTGAAGATGGAAGCTGGTCATTTCCGGGTGTCATCATTGGTTGACCCGCTGCTGCAAGCGTCTTACTTTCGTTTTCAGCATGCATCATCATGTACTTGTTCAAAGTATGTTCTGTTCGTTCTGTTTACGAGGTTCGGGTATTACATATTTACCAAGCATGATTGTCCAAGTTATGCTGCACCATTCCAATGTCTAGCCCTTCTGGCTTCCCCCACATCTTCTCCGCTACATCGGCTAAAGAACGAGGAAAGACTGGAGAGCTGTTAATATTCTTTCTGCAAGTCGGGCAGCTGTTAGACTGAGGGGGGTTAACCGTGACCCAATCAAAGAGGCAAGCCCCACAGAAGTCATGCCCGCATTTGAGGCTGCTAGAATTCTCAGTGGGCCGTAAATTTCTCAGGCGCAGAAGATACACACAAAACAGGCGCTTTAATCCCATCGATACAGATCGGACAGCAAGTGAGCTCCTTCAACATCTTCAACTCAGTTTCCAATTGGGAGACTGCTTGATCCCGTTGGAGTTTCAAAGCATTGTTCTCCTGGGAGCAATGAGCGATAGCTACGCAACGGTCAAGTTTGTTCACCTCGTGTAACAAATCCTCGGTCTGTGATACTTGTCTAAGCCTCGACAAGAGAAAGTTCCTATCCACGTGCAGATTCTCCAAAGAAAACAATCTCAAGTGTTCAACGAAGAAATCCCTTTCGGCGCGGGTTTTTTGGAGCTCAAAGCGGACACTTTGGAGCTCGCCCTGGAGGGAAGACTGCTCCTGCAAGATGTCAGTACCGCATGAAAGGGTAAAAAAGAGGACAAACTGATTGTAGTTTTCCATGAACATCTGAGAGGCACTTTCGGAGATCATCTCTCTCATTTATTAGCAGGGTGCTTTCTCCTTGGAGACGATCTATATCCTAAATTTTGTCAGGAGATATACGGCGATGAGAGTCTTGGAGTAATACTGAGGTCTTCCGACTGTTCTCTTGGGATAGTCTGTCTAACCGTTTTTCAAGGCGAGTAATCTACAGCGACAGTCAATGAGGGGCTTAGAACGAGGACCGCGAGTACTTTGTAGCCCCGAGTATCTGGACAAGTCGATAAATATGATCATGAAGAGTTGAAAACAAGCATACCTTGCCAAGTCGCCATGTCAAGAATTAAGAGGGTGCTGGTATCCCTTTTTCTGACTAGCAGAGAAATGGACGAGTCGCTGAATGATGTTGCCAGCAGCCTGAAATTTATGTTCCTAGCGTTTCAATTGTTCTCTAGGCTGTGACGGATGAACCTGGCTCGAAGTTGCCAGGGTTCTCTGTAGCGACAACTCAAAAACTTTGGTATTGAAATTTGAAAGGAAACAAAGGTCAGTGAGTCACCGCTGGACAATATAACTACAGCAAGTCTTGCGACAGACACCCCTCGGCTGCGGGACAACAATAGATGTCTGTTGGCTAGGCAATAGCTGGACTGCACCGCTAACGATGAAGCTCTTCATTATAGACAATAAGTAGATTGTTGTGTGTGTCACATGCCGTATTTCAAAAATAAGGATTTGAGCCTATCGGAAGTACAGCGACAGGGTAGGATCAGAGGATCTTTGCGAGAGAACAACAAAGGGAGCTGTTGTAACTTGGTCGGCTCTCCGTCGCTGTTGCCAAGATATCCATCCACCGACTGGCGCCGAGAAAAGAAGAAAGGAGAACAAAGGGAGGAGCAGCAACAAGAAGGGATTTTCGACACCTCTCAGTTCAGCCAAAATATCCGCTGTTGAACAGCAAATAATTTGACTGACGCTTATCGTCCTTCGAACCAGATTGAGAAGAGAGCGGCTGGTGCGGAACTTCCCGAAACAGCCTGATGCTGACGTTCTGGTACCTTTGGTTGTTAGCCACTTTCTTTCGAGTTCCTTTCTTGGAGTCCTCTAGATTTCTTGTGGTCCATTAGAAAAGGTTAGCCAGGACTATACCTCAGCGAAGGATCCGCCTCCGTTCCGCCCTAACAGGTAGTACAAATTTGAAGATCGAGATTTTGCGAGTGCTCAGGACCAGACAGATGCAATCGCGAGCCCCCGTAATCTGTATTGACCTTTGTTCTCATTGGCAGTACTGCCAAATAGGTATATACATGTGTATGTACGATTATCATTCAACAGGCGGGGTGGTGTTCCTTTACGCGGCCTTCTTAAAACTGCATGTGACCTCTCGAAGATGGGCCCTCTTTGAGGGAGAAGGGAGACAACAACGGCGTCTCAAAAGGCTGCAGCTGGAAGTTACTCTACAGGGTTCATTAGTCCGTGTCGAAACCGAATGCAGGAGAAGCTTGCCAAATGTTGTTGGGAAGGCTTTGGCGTAGTCTCAAAACTGTCGAACTTGCTACGCTAAGTCAAAGTCAATATAGGTGTACTACAAGGTAACAGAACAAAGTTCACCATTGCCTGCGAGAATTGACCCATTGTACCACTAATTCCCATTCGCTGCTGCAAACTCTGTAAAGTGATGCTTTCAGCCCTTCAGCAAAGAGATAACAGACTGTCCACTTACGGGTTTAATTTCTTGTGCGTAATCGGCTTTCTGGAAAGGAGATTAACAAAGCCGGCAAAAATAGAAGTATTATTCCCACCTCACGCATGCTTTCCAAGCATGCCGCTTCGGTCATACCATTAGCATCATGAAGATAATGATCATGAGCTCGCTGAGCTAATTGCGCTCCACCTAGCCACACGTCCTGCAGACTGTTAGCCTCTAGTTCGGCAATCCTGATGCTCAAAGGTGCATGATAAATGTGGATCTTGATGTGAAGTTCCACTGGGTCCGCGCACGGTGGAGGGGCAAACGATCCGACGATGTGATTGAAATTCTGATGACTAATGTCAGAGAATACTTGACCGCAATGAGAATTTCCAGTAACGTGCTTCACTGACAGAGTGAACTGGGAAGTTTTCTTTCCGTGCTCTCCCAAAGCAAGCGTCATCTAAGGCAGCGATCGCCCTGTACGCTCTCTCTGATATCTCATTTTGATGTTTCGTCAGAGTTTGAACGGGCGAAGGTGAGGAGGAAGAATATATCTGCGATTCCTGTCGTGGGATATCCCACACTGCATGGGCTGTCGAATCACAAGGAACCGCCTATGTCAGGTATGTTCAGGATCTACAATGAAAGTAAGATAAAATATCCTACCGGCGGATGGTTATGGACCATTATTATCCTTTAGTAGAGAAGGATCTGTAGGAGTCATATGCAGAGGGGTAGTAGCCATTTTATTACTGAGGCAAGGCGCAAATACAAACTGCTCCATTGGGATGTTATTGTCGCGAACATCATGTAACTAGTAGAACCTTTGTACAACAATGGAGAGTTGGGCTCGCATCCCCGTGTTTATTGTTGTAGAAGTAAAGCACCCATTTATTCTGAGAGATGACAAACGTATTATTTCAAAGGCTGCGCGAACCAGCGTTTAATTGAATTACTCGAGAACAACCACACCACCATAGAGAAACAAGTATGCCCACTTGGTAACTGCGTGCACGCCGGTCTGATTCCAGCATCGTATGCCGTTATCATCTCCGCATCGCAGCTCCGCACTGATCTGCCAAATGATGGATGCCCATTTCCATGTTTGGCTAGGCCCAGCAGCAGATGGGTCCAAATCTGGATCTACGCCACGCAGATGAACAAGTACTCCGGCGTTCACTTATGGTTTCAAACATTTGTACTGCAGGAGAGCTTTCAGAAAATAGAAAATCACGTGTTTTGGGCGAGTTTATTAGAAGCTGGAAATACAGCTGTTAAAGGTACAGGGGTTGTGTTCTAGATGCCCTCTGAACGACTGGAAGTAGAAGCAATGCTGGCAAAATATGTTGCCTGTGGAGATTGTGGCCCACACATTTCGAGGAATACCAATGGGTGAGTTCCACTCCGCCCACGCAATCATCACTGGGCTACAAATATCAATAGGACCCAGAGCAGCATTGCTTAGTCGTCGTCCTGGATATTCGAGGGGTTGGGCCCGTTCAACTAAATTGAAGAATATTATAGAATATATAACCAGAAATGACAAGAATGTTACCTGGGATTCGTTTGTGCCAGTTCCGGCATGTATTATCATCGCCTAGATGGGCATTGAACCCCTCAATAGAAAAGACGCAACGACACACACGGCATTCATGGCTCTCTCTGAGTAATTGTCGCAATGAAGCCGGAACAATACCACTGGCGGAATGGAGCATTCTGATATGCTGTGCTACAGGTGAGTTGAAGAACTGTAGGTTCATCATGGCCTTGGTCGGAGACATGTAGCGTTTCATGTATGAGGGGGGAGGTATTTGTTGCAAAGGATGCATTTGGGGATGGGCTAAGGGTCTTCATATCAGACAAGGTTACCGAGCAATCAGATTCTTACAGTTGTAAACACCTTCGTCGTAATTCTCCATGAGGGTGCGAATGAGCTTCTTACCTACTAATATAATGACTTTGGAATGAGATAGGATACGAGAACGATAACGAACTGGACACTGCTCGTTTCAGAGCTACAGCTCTTGAGAAGAAGGGTTTCCGTGAGCTGGGACGCAAAGCTCTGCGGTGATCCAGGCTTGAAGGAGAATTAAGCACTGTTGAAGAGTATGAGCAAAGGAAAGACGGAAAATGGTAGGTGAATTCACCATAGAAGTCGCAACAATGGGTCTTAGCCCTCCAATAAGACTTGATGCCATCGTTGTGAAATGTCATACGGCAATCTTCTTCCGCACGATATTTGTTGAGGACATGCAGACACAGTGGAGCCTGAGGCGACCTAAAGTAAAAAGAGGTCGTTAAGAGCGTGCACCCAGTAAATCAATGTAAACTCACGAAAATATACCCACTTTTTCGATAGCAAGTCGAAAGAAGACGTTAGTCCGCAAGCATTACGCGCTTCCAGTGCTGTATGGAACACTTTCAGCACATCCGCACTCGGATCGTTGCGGCGGAGCATTGATCGGGTGACCAAGGTCGGTTTGGACTGGGATGGTATTTGACGGCTTTTGCGCTGGGAAGGCATGAGCGGTATAATCTGCAGAAAAAGAGCTAAGAATTTTCTTAAGAGACAAAAAAACAATTAGGACATGCAGAAAAGTTCACAATAAGAAGTTGTCATGGAAAGACGTCAACATACAACGCCTGCACCCAGGAACTAATGGGAAACCTCGTCGTCTAAGGGGATGAGGCGGCGACATCGTAGTAGACGTTTGTGATGTCTACTAGCCAAAATATCCGCCATTGGAACAGCAAACAATTTGGCTCACCGACGACAATGAGATAACGCCAAGCAAAAAGGTCTAACCAAAATTTCTGCCGCTGCAAATAATTTGATTGACGCTTATCGTCGTCTTTGAACCTAATTGAGAAGAGCAGCTGATTCGGCCCTTCCCGAAATGGCTTCATCTCCGACATTTGGAATCTCCTTGTATATCATATTACAATAGTATTCTGGATACACATGATGCAGCTGGTAATCTGCCAACAACTACTCTCTTGGACCTCGAGGGAAAAATCATGACGAGCAGGGTTGGGCAGCGATTCAGAGGAAGTTTGGGAGCGAAGGTATGTTGAGTTAGCCGCAGAATAGGCCCCAATGTATGCCGTTAACCGCAAATAATTTCAGGGAGCTCCAGGAAGATGATAAGGGAGGCATTATTCGGACTCCATTGTTTAGCCAGAGTAAATCCGCCATCAGAAAAATGAATCGTCTAGTCCACCCTGTTTCGGGATATTGTTTCCTGCGGTTCATCGTTCAATCGCCTACCACCGAACTTTCTCGATGACACATTCAGATCGTCGTAGGGCTCCTCGCTTTCCTCCATGAAAAACTTGGCTGAGGATCTATTGGGATAGTATCCTAACGTTATCTATCTCACAGTTCCATGTTGTCGTCTATGCAGGTCTCTTCTACGAGTGGGTTGATCTTATCTTCCGCCTAAAACGCCGCCAGTAATTGACCGATGCCAGCACCAATACGATCAATAGCGGGGGGCACGAGTTTCTTCGCTACAAATCCCCCGAAGAAAATGCTGCTAACGAATGCTGTGGTCGGAGCCAGCCTATTTTTGTGTGCTATAGTTTGCGTTCACTCAGTCTCAGTCGAATCATAGACGGTGAAAAACCTTACCCGCGAAAGCTCGCGTTCCTCCATTGCCTTTGTCACCCGGTCAAGGCAGGCCAAGATATTTGGTGGTTAGTCTCCCGGTATCGACTTTTCCATCCAAGATCTCTTGAGGGCACAAGAGATGCAACCGTTCCGTTCGCCTCGTCGGCGGCCTTCAGGAGATGCCACATCGCTGTTCAGACTCTCGAGAAGTTTTGCAATTTCCCTTGACCTTATTGTATTGTAGAGATGTCATCATGCACGACGATGAAAGTACACAGAACTTACATGGTCGAGCTCTTCTCGGGACGGTCCTGCCACAGCAACTCTTTTCCTCGCCTGCGACTCCAAATGCTTGTAAGGCTATGAGTGGCTGCTTATCGAGTCTACGGAGCACTTACATCGGACTCGTCGTACTCTCTGGTGCGTGTCCTCATGGTAGTTCCTGAAGGGGGGGAGATGACATTCAAATGAAGATATGTTTCGATAAATGTGGGGGTGGCTTTAAGGCTGTAATACAAAGCCTGGATATATTTATATGTAGACTTTCCCTCGGTTTGTAACGTTCCAACGAGCACACGACGCTCATGTTTATTGTCTCTTGGAACGTCGGGGCGTCCTGAGGCGTCCTCAATTGTTTGACCCATTCTCCCGATGGTTCGGTTGCAAAGTGAAAGAATAACTGTCGCATCGAGACCTGTTTCTATAGGTACAATATCTTTGTACCGGGATGTACACTCGTTAGAAATTCCAAGCGAGACGCTTTCACTGACGAAGTATCAGGGCCGTGCGTGTCAACCTCGATTCATATATCAGTTGTATTGTCATTTTACACCCTCTTTTCAAATTTTGTAATAAAACAATACAGGTTTGTAATAACTCACAGAGACAATTTGCATATCCTTTCATCGGTTTTCGCACCTCAGCGACGACGAGAACAAAAGAGCTCCTCCATTGGCAACTGGAAGCATAGTCGTAAGGAAAATCGAGAGGCTTTAAAGACGGCGTATCCTGTGAATGTGGTACGTAGTTGATCATCCATCCCTCGTTCTCTTTCGGGCACTCACACCTCGGTGATGGCACACAATCAACCGTCGCCTAGACTGTCCGTAGCGATTACACCCCAAGAGACTGGTGCTCTTCTAGTCGATAATCCCTTGTTCACTTTCAGGCACTCCACCTTGGTGACGGCACACAATCAAACATCGCCAAGCTCCGAAGCGATTACACCCCAAGAGACTGGTGCTCTTCGTGGTGACCGAGTATCACGGAATAACCTCTCGACGCTAGGTTCCTTGGATGACCAAGTCAGCGGCCCCCCTTCATCTCCGCCTACTAGTGCCGGGGATAGCACCATGCCAACTCTTCCTGTCTCGGAATAGGGAGCCTGAAGACCCTCCTGCTCCTAAAATTCGTCTAATAGGCGCTCACCACGTAAGTTGTTCATTTGGTCATTGAAAATCAGGGATGTGCTGATAGAGCGTTCATTATTGTTCAAGCGCCGGGCCAGAACATACTTCGACGTACCCAGGCAAATGCAAGCAATGCGATACAGAGAAGAGATGCGCACATAGCCTTATTACAAAGCGATTGAATGCAGGAGAAGCAGTAGAAGGCCGTCCCCTTGAGGCAAATGTCGACGCAGATGTCGATATGGACTACGAGAGCCAGATGATTGAACAGATTCTGCAATTCGAAGGCCAAAACTTGAACTTGAAAGCGATAAATGAATCCTACGTAAGTCATGCTCGCCTAGTTGTTGAACTCAGATTCATTGTCTTTTCCAGCTCAAGCGACTTCGCGAACAAGATCATTTTATAAACCAGCAAGTAAGGATATTCACTTCAAATTGACACCATGCTTAATTCTAACAACATCGGTAGATAGAACGACACGATCAAAGACGAGAGGGAGTCTTTCCAAAGAAAATTTGATTCCTTGGAAGCCAGCATGGTAAGTAGCTGTCACCATCGTTATCAATTATCTGGATTAACGACCACATAGAACGAGAAGATGGCTAGTATGAGATCGGAGCAAGCGAGGTTAGAAAGAGGACTGGTATTAAGTTTTCTTTCGGCTCTAACCTACCTTCCTTGGCTTATTCTCATCTCAGATCGAAAAAAGCAATTCAGTCTTGGCTTTGAGATCTTCACTCGCGGTGAACGAGGTTGTTACTTCCTTTTCAGGCTTATCTCATAATATCTGCAGGCAACATCTAGCAATCGCAGTAAAACTCGAACGGTCGCTGTCAAAGCCCACCATATAAACTTACCAATCATCAATTTCGCTCCTGATAGCAGCGAAGCTAGTAGCCGGGCAGCTTCAGCATCCGAACTTACATCTACAATTGTGGCAGTGTCTGCTGGCCAAGAGCCTATATCTATTCCGGGCAGGATCCAAACCCCCATACCTGTCCTGGTAACTGGTCAAACCCACACCGTCGGTGCACCGCCTCCAGTCTTCGCTATGCCCACGCCGCCTATCGAGCGTCCTCCGCCGGTCACCACAATGGCAGCTTCAGCATCCGAACTTACATCTACAAGTGTGGCAGTATCTGCTGGCCAAGAGCCTATAACTCGTTTGACAAGGCCTGCCGTGCCCACCATAGCCCCTGCATCTATTCCGGGCAGGATCCAAACCCCCATACCTGTCCTGGTAACTGGCCAAACCCGCACCGTCGGTGCACCACCTCCAGTCTTCGCTACGCCCACGCCGCCTACCGAACGTCCTCCGCCGGTCACAATGGCTACCAGCACTTCTTCATCCGTTCCTGCCGTGCAACAATCAAATCCCGTTTTAAACGCAAGTCTTCCAGCTCCTGCACATCCTCTGCCAGACCAATTAGAAGGCATCAATTTTTCCAACCCTGATATACCGTCATCAGCTGTTATCAATGCCCTAACACTCCTTATGGATGCGATGAAAACCGGTAAACCCTCCGTAGAGGGCCGTCGCGTTTCTCGACGGCCTGGTACTCGCGATTATTGGCTACAGGTGAAACGTGCTGGAAAAATCCAGCTGACTCATGGCGAAACACTTCGCTACAACGTGCGTAATTTGCAAGTAAATTATGTTGTCCATCTCATGTGACTCTTTCTTTTACAGGCCTTGGTCCGGGAGGTTTGGAGGGAGGTCTTCGACGTGGAGAGGCTCAACGACTTCATATCTTACACCCCTGCGGATCCGGAGGAAGTCGTGTCGTACAATCTAGACGACGGCGACAGGCCGGGCGAGCGTTTTACTCTGGATTTCAGCGAAGGCTGGCGTAGATCCAACTGGAACACCACTATCTTGAACAAGATAGCAATAAAGGTCAAGAATACGAACGAGTCCAATCATGACTGGAACCTTCCTTCGTCTCTGATGAATACATCTCTGCGCTTCTATGGAATCAGCTCGAACAGTGTCAAGGTTACTACCAAAAGTCTCTAGCCAAGTGGATATCATCCTCGGACCGATTCGAAAGTCCCACAGAAATTGCCGCCCGAGTGGGGGTAGCAGTAGAACAAGAATACCACGGAAAGAGAATCGAG